>QLTV01002312.1:16501-51705 GCA_003457575.1 Thermophis baileyi | reverse complement strand
TCAAACGGGCACTAAAAGAACTGTTGTAATTTGTGGACTACCTGTACTCTTATGTCCTTACAATATATGGTAAATTAGATGAACAAGTCCTCTCTTTTTTTTTGTGTGTTTTAATTTCCGGATATTTCAAAACAGCATAAGGTGGGCTGTTCCTAATATGGAGACTTGGAGGGCTTTACTGTGTTATCCTATTCATCAATATCAGCTCTATTCATCAATTTCCAACCCACGTGGAAGGATTTACCGTATTTTTCGGACTATAAAACGCACTGGAGTATAAGACGCACCAAGATTTCGAAGAGGTAAACAGGGAAAAAAATGTTTTTGCCCTCCCCTGCCCCCAGGAGCACTCTGCAGGCCTACCAAACCCTCTGCGTGCCCCATTTTTGTGAAAATGGGGCACGCAGAGGCTTTGGGAGGCCTGCAGAGTGCTCCTGGGGGCTGGGGAGGGCAAAAATGCGACATGTGGAGGGTTTGGGAGGCAAAAAATGGGCTCATTTTTTGCACAAACAGGCCCATTTTTTGCAAAAATGGGGTGCGCACAGGCTTTGAGAGTCCTGCAGAATGCTCCTGGGGGCTGGGGAGGGCAAAAATGCAGCTGTTTTCGTGAAAAATGGGTCCATTTTTGCAAAAAATGGGCCCGTTTTTCACCTCCAAACCCCCCACGCATTGCGTTTTTGCCCTCCCCAGCCCCCAGGAGCACTTTGCAGCAGAGGTGGGTTGCTGCTGGTTCGGACTGGCTCTATAGAACCGGTAGCGGGAATTTCCCCCGCTCGCCGAACCGGCAGCGATGGCTAGCTGGACACGCCCCCGAACCTGCTCTCTCGGCGGCGGCGTAGGTGCCACCATCTTGTTTTTAGCTTCTGCGCACATGCAGAAGCTGTTTTTTTGCTTCTGCGCATGCGCAGAAGCTGTATTTTCAGCACTGCGCATGTGCACACCCCCGTGTGGCACGCCCACGCGGCGCGCAACACGCGCATGCCCACACGGAAACGCACTGGAGTATAAGACGCACCAAGATTTCGAAGAGGTAAACAGGGAAAAAAATGTTTTTGCCCTCCCCTGGCCCCCAGGAGCACTCTGCAGGCGCACGTGGTGCACCCACGTGGCTTGCAATGCGCGCTCAGCCATGCGGCGCGGGAGGAAGCGAATCGGCAGCGAGGTAAGTTAGAACCCACCCCTGCTCTGCAGGCCTCCCAAAGCCTCTGCGTGCTTTGGGAGGCCTGCGGGCCTGTTTTTGGCGAAAACGGGATGCGCGGGGCAGGGTTTCGGGAGGCCAAAAATGGCTGTATTCGGTGTATAAGACATACCAACATTTTGTGAGTCTTACACTCTGAAAAATTTGGTAATTTAATAACTTATAACCAATGTAGGAAAACTAATATTCCACTAACTGATGCGCGTGCGCGCGTGCGCGCGCACACACACACACGCACAGATGATTTCATAAAGACTGATCACACCAGCTTTTCAAATCAAACATTTTAATTAAATTGATTCAAGATATCAAACTGAGTCAAGTACTTTCAAATCAAATGAAGAAATCCAAAGATGATTCAGATATTCAGTCAAATTCTGGCTTTATAGTGAAGTCAGCTATTGTTGAATTGTCTAGTAAGTTTTCTGATATTATAGCATAGTTGGTCAATGAGGTTTATTACTTCCAAAACTTCTGCTCATTGTGGAAATTGATATTAATTTTGCCACTTTTAGAAAACCTATGATGATAGAAGAGTTATAATGTGGAAAAATAATTTGTATAAAATATATGTATGAATAATAGGTAGAAATGAAGTTATAAAATAACAAAATATGAGGATTGAAAATATGTAATTTTGAAATATGTTTTGTAAGGGACATAAGAGATAAAAATTAATTTTGAATGATTGTTAGAAATGTGATAAAGTGATAGAATTAACTGTTAAGAAGATAAAAGCAGCTTGTATTAAAAAGTAAGAATGATGTGGAAAAGAGGAAAAAGAAGTTAAAAACTGATTTTTGATTATTGTTTAGGAAACATATTAATACTAGAAAGATATAAGGTGGGAAAAGACCACATCTTTGATCCAGCGGCCCTCTGGCGGCTGGAAACGCCCTCCCAGAGCCTCCGCGTGAGCTGAAAATCAGCTGGCCGGCGCGCACATGCGCGCTGGAGCGGAGCTAGGGCAACGGCGCGTGTGCCAGCAGATATGGCTCCGCATGCCATCTGTGGCACGCGTGCCATAGGCTCGCCATCACTGTGCTATAGTGTCAATCTAGAATACTCAGGTTCAAGTCTGTTTTCAACAATGAAGCGCATTCTGATCAGTTATTGGTTCACCGAAAAGAAATGAGATGAGAGATGTATTGAAAATGAAATGATAATGAATTGTAATTATTTTAAAAAAATATTATTAAGACTATTGTATGGATGTATGAAACTCCGAAAGCAAATGCTCACGACATGAGATGTTGAAAGACCAAAAATAAATAAAACTTATTGAAAAAAGAAAAAGAAAAAAAGAAAACCTGATCTATCTTCCTTGTGTGATCTTCTACATTTCCTACCCTTTTATAGTGATCTTTTCTTAGCTCTTAGTGTATTTGTCTAAACTATAAAGGTAAAGTTAAAGGTAAAGGTTCTCCCGCACATGCGTGCTAGTCGTTTCCGACTCTAGGGGCGATGCTCATCTCCGTTTCTAAGCCGAAGAGCCAGCACTGTCTGAAGACGTTCTCCGTGGTCATGTGGCCGGCATGACTCAACGGCGAAGGCGCACGGAGCGCTGTTACCTTCCCACCAAAGTGGTCCCTATTTTTCTACTTGCATTTTTTACGTGCTTTCAAACTGCTAGGTTGGCAGAAGCTGGGACAAGTAACGGGAGCTCACCCCGTTACGCGGTGCTAGGGATTCGAACTACTGAACTGCTGACCTTCTGATTGACAAACTCAATCTTAGCCACTGAGCCACCGCGTCCCCTTAAACTATAGGGTAATCCCTATTAAATATCTGTATCCAATCTCTGTAAAGTTTTTCAAGTCATTCTTTAACCTTTTCATTTTCCTTCCAACTCTTCTCACTCTTCCAACTTTTAAAAAACACCCTATGTTATCTGCTACTGTACTTGTCTATTTCCCTCAAGTCTGAGCTCTCTTCATAACCTGAGTGAGTTTGACAGAAAATGCCTCCTGTTAGGCTATTGTGTATAACACTATTTTTTAACATGGTTTTAAAACAATGTGATATAACAGACTTTTAAAAAACTGTTGTATACAACAGATCATAATGTCATTTCCTGAAAAGGTAACTTTGCCAATAAGCTATGCCACCAAGCTGGCAGGCAGAAAATAAAGTGCTCAGAAAGTGGTAAATTTCTCAATCTTTTCTAAGAGTTTAGTTGGTAAATATTTTTGGGAGATTTTTATTTTTAAATTGGACCAGGAAACTTACTAGATTGATTCAGCATACTGTAAGAGTCCTATAGACTTTTTGTTGTACACTTTAGAAACTGCGATGTATTCCAGTTTTCATCCTTAGCTACCTCTGGGGAACAACATTTTTATTGTTGAGGAAACCCCTAAAATTGTTGAAACTTGGCTGGTTAAAAATCTTCTAAATCAACATTTCTCAGCCTTGGTAACTTTAAGATGCATGGACTTCAATTCCCATGCTGGCTGGACAATTCTGGGAGTTGGAGTCCACACATCTTAAAGATGCCAAGACTGAGAAATACTACTCTAAAGAATATACCATCTTTGTTTCCATCCCATTCTATGAAAAATGAAGCCATTTCAATAACTTTGATACTACCCATGATAGCGTATGATTGATTTTTAAAAAATGAATTCTTTAATTTGTTTTAACAGAATTTTATTGCCTTCAGATCTTGGATTGTAGTAATTTCTGCCCTTCTGAATTTTGCATTCAATTCAGATTTTGGCTGATTTGCATATGAGTGTACTATATATGTATTTTGGTGGTACCATGATCCCCCTTTTTTTCTTCTTTTTTCTGTTTCCTTGTATTTTATCTTCAGTTGAAATTTAATAGTCTTATAAATCTTTAAAAAAAGGTATTAACACTGAAGAAACTGTGTCAATTATTTATTTGAAAAAGAAAGTAGCAGTAGAAGATAGTGTACATTTGAAAACTTTTTCTAGCATACAGCATTCAAGGAAAGCACTTCCTTGGCTCTTTTTTTTAATACTGTATTTGGGAGAAAGATTATAGAACAAAGTATTTTAAAAATGAAGGTAACTATTTTCTCCTCTTCTATACACGATCATTTGTGATGTGATACAGTTGTTGTTATTTGAATGTAAAGTCTTGTAAAGCTTCAGCTAGGTCCATATATGGCTTCTTTTCCAGAGAAAGTAGGATAATTTTCAGTCTTTTTAAAGTATAATGTGAATACACAAAAAGAAGGAAGCTGGTGGGGTGGGAAGGAACATCCTGTAAACTACAGCCCTTGATTTCCACTTTATAGGCAATCTTCAACTTACAACTGTTTGTTTCATGACCATTTGAAATTACAACCTTGACAAAGTGACTTATGACTTTTACTTGCACTTATGACTGACCCACCACCCTCAAGGTCACATGATAGCAATTCAAGTGCTTAGCAACCGACTTGCATTTATGACTGGTTGCTGCATCCCACAGTCATGTGATTGCTACCTTTTTGCCAATTTATGGCAAAAAAAACCCCACCCATTGCAGAAGTTGGATTTATTTAATGACCACGATTTACTTAACAACTTCATAAAATTGTTGTAAAATCAGGTCTGACTTGACTTATGACTGCAATCAACCACAGCAGAAATTCCATTCCCAATTGTGATCGTAAATTGGGGACTATCTGTATAGGCTGCATTCACCAAAATAGGCCATCTCATTTTAATTTAGTGTATGGTATGAACCCAGGCCTTGTGGATGAAGGATAGGAAGGTGGCTGAGTCATGTTATTCTTCCCTTCAGATGTTAGGACATGTTTAAAGAAGATTGGAAAATGGTCCTGGTCAGGCTTTATCCCTTTAAAATTAATCAGAAAAGTCAATCATGATAAATTAGGCTTTGTTGATTTATTGGAGATTTTGAAATGGTTAACTTTCTCTAAACCTGAGTCAGTGTTTCTAGTTTAAACCTTGTGATTCACTTGCTATTTTGTTCTATCCTTTGATATCCTTTTACATATTGTTAAATATGTAAATAGAGGAATAGAGTTGAAATTTGAAGATGTAAATTGGCATGTTTAAAACAGTACAGAGTGCAATTTTTTTTAAAAAATAGCACTTTCATGTTGGTGGAGTTAGCTCAACACATAACCAAGATAAATTGCACACTGTGTAGACCAGTCTCCTGTTAGTTCACTATGCCCAGTTGCATGGAACTGATGCCAATCAACTGATGTCCTGGGAAATCTACCACACTGTGTAGCAGAAAGAACTCATTTTACAAAGAACAAGACACTGCAAACAAGAATTTGTATTTTTAGAAACAGATGGATGATGTGACCCCAGTACAATTTTCTCCACTGAAGAGATGACACTACCCATATACAATGGATACCAGAATGTGGTTTTAACAAAACATGTTCAAAAATCATGAAAGGAATGAATCTTCATATGAAGTGTTACTTATATCAGCCTTTGTGTTAAGCAAAATATCATTTTTAATTTCTTGAAGAGCGCACTGTTGTTGTTGTTTTTGTTTGCTTGTCCCTTCCCTTCTCTCCCACCCCTTGGTATGTTAATCTGCATGGGGAACAATGTTACTTAGCAATAGCAATAGCACTTAAATTTATATACAGCTCCATAGTGCCTTACTGAACTCTCTGAGTGGTTTACAATGTCAGCATATTGCCCCTAAAAATGTGGGTCTTCATTTTACTGACCTCAGAATGCTGAAGGCTGAGTCAACCTTGAGCTGGCCAGGATCGAACTCCTGGCAGTGGGCAGTTGCTGCAATACTGCATTCTAACTACTGCCCCATGACTCCTACTTGCTACTGTTTCTGATTTGATTTTCAATATATGGTTCGCATTTATACATAGTTTACTAGACCAAAATGCATGATTGTTATTACAGCTGGTATTAAAAAGAAAGCAAGAAATGGGGCATTTTGCAGGTGACCAAAGCTATTTGAAAATTACATTGACTGGTCTGGAAGATTTGCCCTCTAATCCTGGCTATGTGGAGCTGTGGTTGTTCAGAGGTAAGAGAGGTAAGAGAGCGGTACACCATTGTCAGCTGCTTTGAAGTGTTGAATTTTGGCACTAACACAATTTTAGGGAGTTCTGATACCACATATTTTTCACATTCCAAAGGCCCTAGTATCAAACTAGAGAGAAATTTTCACTGAATCCAGTGGAGACTTCTTATTGAGTATGGGAAATGGCTAAAATCTAAGGTGAAAACTGTATTTTGGTAAGTACACAGTGCCACTGTACAGAATTCTACTGTTGTAAATGCAGGTCATTCAGTAATTCCCTCCAGTGCTGCAGTTTTCAAATGATAAGCCCTATATAAGTTGTTTCTCATATAAAGGTAGATACATTTAAAAATGTTTCTCATTTCTCACAGAATGTTATGCAATAGAAATAGAAATGACTTGATCTGAATTTGCTTCTACTTCCTTCTCTACTAAGCTTCTTCTTTAGCACTTATAAACTATTTTTTGCTAATCTCAATGGCCGTTGCAAAAATGTGTCTTTTAATTAAGTGTTATTCTGGTTGCTTCTCTGTTATGGCAATGATTCACAGATGCAGAAAAATCCAATAAATCTGAAATATTGATTTTGTTATCTAGGCTGTAATCTGTGTGAAGTATTTTGATATTAAACTTAAAACATTTCCCATGGTTTAGACAAAATGAGAGTCTCCACTTCCTTATTCCATTCAGTCTTTAAAATTTGCATATCAAATTGATTTATCAATAATATAGATTTATAAAGATTGATTATGGAGTTTTTGGTCTCATAGGATTTAATGATTTGTTCTAATAACTTATATACTTTGAAAGCTTCAAATGTCACTAGTACAAATTGAGATGTCAGTAAATGCTGTAATTGTAATGACTGCCAGTGGGCGGCAACTGACAAATGGTATTTATATTTGAATAAAAAAATAATAATAATAAACCCATACTCATTATTACTAGTTGACATAATGTCAAAATCCCAGCATTCATACAGGTTGCTTGGTAAAACTGCTGTTTAAATCAATTTTGAGGACTGAATTACCCTGGAGTATTCATTTTACATAAAAAAGGTCAGAATGTATTTTTCCAGAAATAACATATCACAGTTTTTGAATCAACATAATAATAATAAATGATATTATTTAATTTTTGAAACTCAAAATTAGCCCCCAATTAATTAAAGATATCATATATAAATATTCTAAAAGTGTCCAAGAAAGAGTATTTGTAAGAGTGAAGACACTCAAAATTTCAAATTAGTGTAGTCAATTGATATGCATAATAGCAAAATTCAATATTTGGAAAACCAAGACCCCCATCTTCAATTGACATTTGCATATTCAGAGATGTCTTCAGAATTAAAGAACCCATCCACAGACATTTATGAAACAATGTACTGAATTTTTAGAAAATATACATATATAAATCCTGAGTTATTATGTTGGAGGGCTATATTTATTACATGGAAACTGATAGCAAGACAACAAAAATGGATTTTCCTTGTCCTGATTATTGCCAAGAGATTAGTTCTTCAACACTGAGAAGACAAATTTATCACCCCAATTATCCAGTGGATGGAAGGCCTGGTGTTATTTGTGTCTTACAAACTACTTGCCTATTGAAAAAAAAATATGGAAAATTATAATTTAATATTTTTAATTAGAAATTTTCATTTTCATTATTTCATTAAAATTTCATACACATATGTATGAGAAGTCTTAATATAGGCATTTATATTGTTACAGCTGATTTTTTTCTTTTTGTTATCTTTCATATCTTTATTTTTTCATCTCTTTGCTGTTTTATTAAATAAATATAAAAATGGGTGAGTTTGTTTTCATGTAACTTGTTGACTGTACTGTATTTCACTACTTATCTTCATTTCTTTTATTATCTTTATTAGCTTTGTGGGCCATCTTCTTCCCACAAAGATATCTATAACAACAATGAAATAATCAATCTAGCCAAAGACTTTTGAGTTTGATCCCAGAATTAAGTTTGTAAGAGTAACAATGTTTTTTGAAGAACTGGTGTAGCTTTATCTTTTAAATTTCTCCTTTGGAATTCTAAATATAATTAGAACAAAGGAGAGTGCTCTTGAAATCATGCCCAATACTTTAAAAACAACAATCTATTTTGGGAATTGGAATTCATCACGTGGAGGCAAATCTGTCCTAAGTAATAGGTAGGTAGATAAGAAATAGGTAGGTAGATAGATATGACACTTATCAGTTCTTCTGCTCTGTAAAGTGACAGGAAACATATATCCATATCTAGCAGTTTGATGTGGCGTATGGGAGATACCTAGTGCAGAAATCCATAAGCACGGCAACCGGCGATAAGCTCAGTACTCCAGTGATGGATTCCATTTCAAGAGGATAAGTGTAGAAGTTCCACAAACACTATTGTTCTCTTGAATCTATAGATGAGCGCGACTATATCCAGAGAGAGAAAAAACCCATTGTGACACACTATATATAGTGTGTTGTTTAATTAATGCTCTCTCCACCAATTTAATGGATTTGGTTCATGACCGAAAGTTGCAATTGGAGTTTGTGCGATTTCACTTTGAAAATTAGGGCAGTAAACTTCATGTATTTGTGCAAAAGGTCAGTGTATAATTGCCCTACCTAATTCATATAAATCACAATTTGAAGCCTTTTATCTATTCTAACTACTTATGTTTTTCTTTCATGAAATACATGTTAATGAGGCAAAATATGGAATTACTGCAGAATGTATTTGGACTAAAACTACAAGGAGATTTCCATTTGGAAACATCCATTACAGAAATAAAATGAGAAATACTCTTTTTGGACTATTTTTTCGCTCATTCAATTTTATGCTACGGTGCTGCTTTGCAGCCCAGAAGATCTGTATGGAGATGCATCCTTAGATATTGGTGCTCCACTAGGAGCAGTGCATATTTCTCTTGAGGGTCTCTGTGTAGTTTCCTTCAAAGCAAGTGAGGAATGCTTACTTCAGTTGCTTTCTCTGAAGGTCATTTTTCTACAGCAATTAGGGTATTGCAAATCTATTTATGGCTAGTACAAAGGAGATGAATGGGATTTCTTCCAAGTGCACATTCATAGGTAGATGTTGTACATCAGCAATTTTATGGGCTTGTGGCAGAGCCCCTTTTGCAGAATATGAGAGAAAAGATCCCTCCTGAGAAGGTCGTATACTTGGTCATCCCCCATGTGTCTCCGTAGACAAAATAGTTTCAAATAATAAATCAAGGAGGCACTGTTGAAGAAAATAAATGTGACTGGCCCCTTGGCATAAATGCTTAAAATAGCTTGTCTGATATTTGGGATTGGCCAGTTTGTCAGTTTGCTGATTATCTTTCCGACCCACCTCTTGTCAGAAGAAGAGAATAAATGAAGAGAAAGGAGAGAGAGAAAGAAGGGCCTTTGCATAGCTTGAGCCTTTGTGCAGTGCATTCAGACTGATTTGTACTCTTTGTAGTCTTAATTATTTGTGAGAGTGGGATAACAGGAGTACTGAGCTCACCCATTATTTCCTGCATAAAAAAAGGCACACAGAAGCCGCTGATCATTTTTGAATTAGCAAACATGATACTAAAAAAAAGGGGAGGGGGTTGTGTGTATGAGAGAGAGAGAGCATAAAAAAATTCATTAATACCATCAGGGATTAGGAGGCTGATTAAAGTGTAGCTGTTAGCGTATGCAAATGAGCGATAGGCATTTATCGGTGCCCGTGCAAGCTGTCTCCGAGCTGTAAAGCCCACGTATGTTTTTCAGCTGATTAAAACAGTTTTAACTTCTGGAGGATTTTTTTTTTTTTGAGGAAATAATGTTTTAAAAAGCCACCATCAGCTATCCTTTTCCTTTTGGCTAAACTCCTCCAAGTGCACTCCAACCATTTCCACTTGACTGCACTTTCTTTCACTCTTGCTTCCCTTCTGAGAAGGCAGAAAAGAATGCGAGCCAAGTATGCGTATGGATTCCCCCCCACCTCCCCAGATTCTTCAAGAACTTGCTGGATAAGTCAGTCTGGTGGTCTGGTGGCTGCTTAGTATTCCATTAAAATGAAAGGCATGCAAGTGAAGAACACTGAGCTTTATGCCATCAGGGAGAAGAAAGCTGTAGAAGATTTAAGTCAGACCAGGAGCAGAGATAGTGAGCCAGCCTGACTATTTTGAGATTAGAAGGTCCTGTGTTTGTGTGTGGGGACGGGGTGTGTTTTGTGCATGTGTGTGCATGTGCCCAAAGGTAGTATTCACCCTTGGCTTGTGAGCTGTACAAAGCTCTCAGAATATCCTCAAGTAGTGAGGGTGAAATTCAATAGTATCCTATTTTTCCTTGTTTTTGTTTAATAGTTCTTTTAAAACGAACTATTAATTTTGCACCATTAAGATCTCAATGACAAGAAGAAGCTGGAAAAAGGTAGCAAGTTTGGGACACTTCCTTTTGTAACATCATCACATTGTTTTCAGAAGCTGAAAAAAATTAGCTTATGTTGGGGAAAAAGTTGTCTACTACTGGTTTGGGAAAAGAAAATTAGAATATGTAGGTAACCATTATAAAACAGACATGAGGAGAGTGGTTGGTCACTGGGAGACACCTTTGTCTCCTAGAGAAGATCCTTGGTATTTCCAAAAAGGGCTTAGAAATATTCCTCTATGAAGTTTGGAACATAACTGCGGGTCAGAATAACTGACACAGCATATTTCAGGACTGCATAGCATCCCACTGTTCCACTGGAATACACTGAGCTTTGTGTGACATGTGAAAATTTGGGGCCAAGGTTATTTTGAGATAAGATATCACAAGTTTTAAGGAATAACTTGGATATTCTTATCTGAAACCTCTATTCTGGATTTTATAGGATCTCAAAGCCCCTCAAAATGCAAAAAGACTACCCAGGTTTTATGCTGACAGAGTACATGAGCACCCCCCCTCTGTGTTCTGTCTCTCTCTCTCTCTTATTCTCCTAGGTTAGTTGAAAAGAGCTTTTGTTGTTGTTATTAATACTAAGCCTATCCCTTCTGTGTGCTTTCTACATTTAAAATTCAGGCCATAGTCCAATAAGGTTAATTCTGCATTGGCCTCTGATTCTAAAATATGATAGTTAGATACCCATTTGCCAGAAAGAATTCTAATTGGCTATAGCTCTCTGCCATTTGATATGTAACTTTAAGAAGTACAGCTGCTGCCATCAGATCAAGAGGATACAGGTGTTTATGTATCTTCACAACAGAATATTTCTTTCCTGCCTCTCCCAATCCCAACTTTCCCCCTTTGCATCTTAACACTATCCTATTAATCTTGTTCCTATTCAAATACTGAACTTATCTTCTGCATCTGATTCTGAATTTCAAATCGTCTCAGGTTTTACTCTGGCTTTAATCTTTCTTTTCTACTGTTGCTGCAAGTGCTATTACAAACAAGCTAGTTTTAAAAGAAAAGTATGTTGGAACAGACAGAAGAGTTGTCAGTGGTAAAGAAATTCTTCCAATTTTGTCTGCAGTTATGCCAGGTAAACCATAGAGGCCACTGTAAGGTACCTATTTTTCCCACTTGCTACTCAAGGTGGTGAAATGAGGTGCATAATCCACCCTTTTACTCACAGCAACCCTGTGCTATGGATTAGGGTGAGTGTGTGACTTTAATGACTGAAACAAAATTTGCACTTGCTGGTTCAAGTTTAAAACTCTAGCAATCATTATTCAATATTTTAGCACCTGATGGATGATTAAGGTATGCATGTTAGCACTTGATATTTATTATTTGGAGCATCTAGCTAAATGATACAGACAGGATTCTACAAGTATTTGTTTTTCCGTAATTTATGACCAGAAAGCAGATATTTGACAAACTTTGTCCTGTACCACAGGATCAAAAATAAAGGATAATCCATTTCAAATATAGCCATCTGCAATCTATGGTCAACTGTCTATATTCACCCATGTCATAGGGAAAAGTACCTTGCATTGTCAGATATTTAATTAAAGAGAAATATAATCAAAGATGGCTCAGTGACATACTATTGATGAAACATACTTCAGATACTGATATCTGAATTCTATATTGTTTCACCAATCAATAGGTAAAAATACATTAGTTACCCACTGGCTTTAAGATATAATGAACGTATTAAATTGTACTGATCAAATATGAACAATCTTGATTCAGAGGCTGTAATTTGCTATATATTCTGTGACAGCAATGTGGTACTCAAGATGTAGAAACATGGAAGACAGCAGAAAAAGAACCAGTAGTTCATAGAGTTTGTCCTTTGAGTTTTTTTGTTTTTTTGTTTTTTTTGTTTTCCTTTTAATTAATTAATTATTTTATTTATTTTTTATTTATTTTTTATTTTTGTCAGTTAGCAATAGCACTTAGACTTATATACCGCTTCACAGTGCTTTACAGCCCTCTCTAAGCGATTTACAGAGTCAGCATATTGCCCCAACAATCTGGGTCCTCATTTTACCGACCTCGGAAGGATGGAAGGCTGAGTCAACCTTGAGCCGATGAGACTCGAACTGCTGGCAGCTGGCAGTCAGAAGAAGTAGCTTGCAGTACTGCATTCTAACCACTGTGCCACCACAGCTCAGTTGATAGACATGTGTTCATCCGGAGCATGTTTAAACTCAGTTACTGTTGATTTATCCACTACCTTCTCTGGGATTTGGTTCCAAGTTTCCACTACTCTTTCTGTGAAGTAACATTTTTTAACATTACTTTTAAACTTCCCTCCTGTTAGCTTGAGATTATGCTCCCTTGTTCTTGATTTTTGGATAATAATGAATGTATTAAACTTCAGTTCCTATAGAAACAATTTGAAAAGTCATCGCAGTCACAATAATCAAAAAGTTTACAATTGATATGTAAGATTGTTTTTGACAGAAATAATCAGAATGTGAAAAATTTATTTTCAATGTTGATGCATTTTAAAATGAGGGAACTTGAGCTGAAGTGAATGTTGCCTTTAACTATTCAATTCATCACCTTAAATAAGTTACATTACTTGTTAATTCATGCCTTCTGAATTTGTTTTAGTAATCATTTTGAGCAATGAGCCTAAATGATATCCTCCTCTGAAAAACATTTCTGCTGGTTAATTATTTCTGTTATATATTTTGTCTAATTTGATTCTATAACTTTGAACTCTTGACAATAGGGTTTGATATGCTCTTGTGAGAATTTGAAATATTAGAGGACTTTTCATGGAATCTTCAACTGAAAAAGAGGCACAATAATTCATTAGAGATGGTATTTATCTATCACAAATATCTTCACATTCTTCTCTTCCCTAATCCTTATTTACTTTTAATTATTCCAGATCTCTCTTATATATCTTACATCGGGGGTGTCAAACTCACGTTGTCACGGCAGTGTCACGTGATGTATTGCAACTTCCCCCCCCTTCGCTAAACTGGGCCTGGGCATGGCCAGTGTGTGATGCATCCGGCCCGCAGGCTGCGAGTTTGACACCCCTGTCTTACATTCATCACCACTTCATAGCTGGTAAAACGAATAAGGACACCATCCTAATGCATGACTTGAATCATACTCATAAAAAATTAATCTTGAGTAAGGTGGTTGGAGTAATACAACTCCCCCGCCCCAGTTCTTTACTCCTTTCCTTTCCTTTCCTTTCCTTTCCTTTCCTTTCCTTTCCTTTCCTTTCCTTTCCTTTCCTTTCCTTTCCTTTCCTTTCCTTTCCTTTCCTTTCCTTTCCTTTCCTTTCCTTTCCTTTCCTTCCCTTCCCTTCCCTTCCCTTCCCTTCCCTTCCCTTCCCTTCCCTTCCCTTCCCTCATTTGAATTCAGTAGTTGTTCCTGATTATGAGAAGCTTTAAAATTTACCTACTGTGCCCTGTCCATATTCCGATACCTTGCCCACTCTCCCAGATTTCAGACTTACATTTATTCACTCATTTTGCTAAATTCAACCTATATGCTGAATGTATAATGTATTAAGGGAAGCTTTTGGGAAGATGATTATAGTTCTAAAATTGAACGAAAAATATCAATATGCTGATGACACTGCCCTGATAGCCAAAAATGCAAAGGTTCTACGAGCTGTAGAACTAAAAGTCAAGGAGCAAAGTGAAAAAATGGGACTAAAATAAAATACAAAGAAAATCAGACAAATGACAACAGTGAAAACAACCAGTCTTAAAATTGACAATGAAGACATCAAAGTGGTGGTTAGCTTCTGCCTTTTAGGATCAACCATTAACAGTAACGGAACAGCGATCAAGAAATATACCACAGACTAGCACTTCTACAGCAGCCATGAATGTCTTGGAAAAAATATTCAATTGCTTTGATGTATCTATACTGACAATAAGCAGAATCATGTAAGCCATAGCATTCCCTGTGACACTCTGTAGAAGCAAAAGTTGGACTTTAAAGAAATAGGGTGAGAAAAGTATTGATGCTTCTGAACTTTTGTGTTGGAGAAGACTCCTGTTAATGTTGTGGACAGTCAAGAAAACAAGCAAATGGATCATAAAACAAATCAACCCAGAAGTTTCACCTGATCAGGCTCAAATTATTCTACTTTAGACATTATCCAAAGACAGCTTTCTAGAGAAGGCTAGGAAAGAACTGGATAACCAGCAGCAAGGTGGATGGGCTCAATTACAGTGGCAATGAGGGCAACATTGGGAGACTTGAAAGGCTAGATTGTGAGGGGCAGTCAGTCAGGGAGACAATCTATGTGGTCACTAGGAATCACAACAAAGGATGGTGTATCACTTTTCTTCAAGAATGCTTGACAGACAATAATAAGAGGCTGTTAAAGGAAACTAAGTGGTTATGGTGTGAGAAGCAAAGTGCTGCCATTGATTAGAAACTAGCTCAGAGAAAGAATGAATGGTTGGTTTTCAATGTGCCAAATATTAAACAGATATTGACCTTAAGATTTAGAATAGGGCCAATGTCTTTATCATATTTTTAATGCATTAGATGGCAAAATATTGGTGTGTATTACAGGTCTCTGGAGCAATTTAATCTGCCTTCAACATAGAGAGTCAATGTGTGTACGGTTAGGCTGTCAGATGAATGGTGGGTCAAGTTCAAATCATATTTCATCCTCCATTCCTCCTGGATGACTAAGAGCAATCTCCAGTCTCCTTGTCTTGGTGCAAGGACCACACAATCTTTCTAAAGCTCAAGTTGCATGACTCCAGTTGTATTTCAATGTTCTCCTGCTGCATCAGAGACAGCCCAGAGATGGCTTAAGAGGTTCTGTTCTGAAAGCAGTGCTTTCCCTAATACCTTGCCTCAGGATGCTGTGGGTGTATTGGTGGGCATTGGAGAGTCAGCCTAAAATAACACTCCATGTCAGCAAGCTGGTGGTTCTTGATCCTGTTTTCTTGTTGATCCTAGGATTTCATTCCCACTCTGCCTCATTCTCCATTTTGATCCCTTTGCCTGATCTCAGTCTTTTCTTGACTACAAGAGAAATGGAAATGGATGACTTGGCCCCATCCCTGTTAGCTTTTCATAAAGCTGGAAAAAGCTGGCGATGTTCCCAAGCCTGGGGTACCGAATGTGCCAAGGGTTCTGTTTCCTGGCTTATAGTTAATGGGCCATATACCTTGCTCTTGTGCATCTTGAATTGGATGTTTTAAATGTTTTTACTGTTTTTACTGTTTTTATTGTTTTGAATTTTTTTTTTTAATTTTTAATTGCAATATATTTTTAAAACTGTAAGCCACCTAGAGTCATTGATTGAGATGGGCAGACAATCAGTGGTGGGTTTCTACCGGTTCGCCCTGGTTCAGGCATACCAGTAGCAGCGGCAGCGGCAGACATCCGCCCACCTGCCCGGATGTCATCATGGATGCTCTGCGCATGCGCAGAAGCGGCGTGCACGCACATCTCCGAACCTGTAGTAAAGGTAAGTGAAACCCATTACTGCAGACAATGAATGAATGAATGCAATGTAACTGTAATTGTAATATCTATATCTTGTGTAATTTGGAATTCCCATACCAGTGGGTCTCAGGGAAATCCTAGTTCTTTACTTTCTTTCCTCAGGTTAATGTTCTTAGGGTAACATACTGCTCAAGTGAATCCCCAGTTGTAAAACCCTTTCCTAAATTTCAGCCCTTCAGCAGCATTTATCTATTGGATGCATCTCACCTGCATAAATTTAGATGACACTAGATCAGGGGTGAAATTCAAAATTTTTCCCTACCGGTTCTGTGGGCGTGGCTTGGTGGGCATGGCAGGGGAAGGATATTGCAAAATCTCCATTCCCACCCCATTCTGGGGCCAGCCAGAGGTGGTATTTGCCAGTTCTCCGAACTACTCAAAATTTCCACTACCAGTTCTCCAGAACCTGTCAGAACCTGCTGAATTTCACCCCTGCACTAGATGGCAGCCAAGAGACAAAAAAAGAGAGAAAAACCTCCAACTCTTTCCTGCCACCCAGTGTTTGCTAGATTGACTGATCAACCCATAATTTCAAATTGGTTGATAGTACAGTATGATACAATTGGTTGAAGTAATTACAGTATTTTCCATTCCAGTTGGCGGAAGATCTTCTTTTGCTTGATTTTGGGTAGGACTAGAATTTCAGTCGAGGAATCACTAATCTTTGTCCTCAAAATGTTCTTCCAAGCTAATGGATGGCAGCACAAGTGTGGGTGTCTAGTAAGGCCTTGCTATAGGGCAAGTAAGATTTAGGATGGCATGATTTTATGTTCGCTCCAGGATGCCATGACAAAGCAGTTATGCAGATATGGAACCTCAGAATAATTTACTTCACCAAAAGGATGAGAGGGAATAAAGTATAAATGCATATTTTGACCAGGAGGGGAACATCAAATATGTCTCTTTGGGCTTTTGGAGGAAATAATAATGTTACGTTAAAATGCTAAGTATATGAGCCAAATTGCATAATATCTTTAAAAAATTATAGCCACTCTGTTATTTTTTCCCATCCACAAATGTGACCAGAGGTTTTATTAGGAACCTAGTTT
The DNA here is from genome assembly GCA_003457575.1 of Thermophis baileyi. Lineage (NCBI taxonomy): Eukaryota > Metazoa > Chordata > Lepidosauria > Squamata > Dipsadidae > Thermophis > Thermophis baileyi. The sequence continues at coordinate 34,564 of QLTV01002312.1, read as the reverse complement.
GGCAAATATGGGGCTTTGATATTTTCCATTCCTGGGTCAAATTAGGAGCACTGCACCTGCCTTTTAAAAGTCAAAACAAATCAGATTTTGGCAATGACAATGTAAAACACCTGGAATATACTTCAGCAAAAGCCAACTCTGGATAGAAGAAACTGTAGCTATAAGTCAGGGGTGTCAAACTCACGTCGTCACGACGGCATCACGTGATGTATCGGGACTTTTCCCTCCTTCACTAAATCGGGTGTGGGCGTGGCCAGTGTGTGACTCATCTGGCCTGCAGGCCGGGAGTTTGACAGCTCTGCTAAAAGTCATGTAATATTACATTGTTCTGAAGCTATAGTAACAATCTAGGAATCTGAACAGAAATTGGTTTGTTTAGAAAAACTTACATGGTGACCCATCTTACTTGTTCTTGAGGGAAATTAACATTTTCAATAATAGTACATTTTCACTTTTTTCCTACTTTCCATTTTTTTTTCTATAGTAATGAGAGGCAGCATGCTACTACTTTAAGAAAAGGAAGATAACTTGAAACAACAATGTTTACCTTCATTTTACTCTTTCAAGCTATTTTGTGAATGTCAGATATGATAAGATGGCAGAAACTTTGATACTGAAGCTTCAATGAAGCCCTTGTACCAATAATTTAAAAAATAATAGATGAAAGGGTAGAAGAGCAATATGGGTGGAAAACAGGGGTGGGTTCTAACTTACATTGCTGCCGGTTCGCTTCCTCCCACGCCGTGTGGCTACGCCTCATGGGCGCGTGCGCATGCGCATGCGCATGCGCAATGCAAAAAAATAAAAAAAATCCCCCCCAAAGCCAAAAACAAGATGGCGACGCATGTGCAGTGCTGGAAACTGGGCTTCTGCACATGCGCAGAAGGAAAAAAAACCCGAAAAAAATCCCCCCCCAAAAAACAAAAAAAAAAAATCCAAAAAAAAAATTCAAAAAAAAAAAAAGATGGTGGCGCCCACGGACTGGCACCGACCGAACCGGATCGGTGACATCATCATGACATCACCAGCAGGTCGCTACCAGTTCAGGCGAACCGGTCCGAACCAGGAGGAATCCACTTCTAGTGGAAAAAATGAAGTTAGAATGAGGTATGTAAATTCCTAAAGCAGAAGATGAAGTTATAATAGGTACAATAACTTATGCAGGTTATCATCTTGGGGTCAATTTCTCAGAGGCATCTGGAATATTGAGTTGTCATTCCAAAGTCATTGTTTGGTTGCAAATCAAAGGTTTTTTTTTTTTTTTTACTTTGGACCACTCTGTCCCAGCCCTATGAAGGAGGCAAGCCACTTCCAGAAAACCTTGCCAAGAAAACTGCAGGGAGTAGTCCAGACAGTCAAAAGGAGTAAAAAACTGACTCAAAGACACACACACACACACACACACACACACACACACCACACACACACACACCATTTTCATTACTTATTATGCCCTTGCTCCTGAATCTTAAAACATGTCTCCAGACTCCCAAGGACTGTCCACTGTAAAATATCCCAAAGTAAATAGTAAATATGATAAAGAGACAAGTGCCAGTAACACAGATAGCTTTACTGCTTATGTATTAGAAAATGTCATTCAGGCCATAATTTGCATGTGAAAATTTAAAGATGGTCTTACTTGCTGAGATCAAAATTAATTGAGGATTCTGAGCACTGCACATACCATAGCAGTATTTAGATGGGACAGCATAATTTTGGAAATAATTTAACAAAAGTACAGGAAATAAAAGGAAGAGAAATCAAGTCATGTATCATTACCCTATCAAATTGTCAGTACAAAAGTTTGCTTTTTTGGAAGGCATCTGGCATAACTTGTTGGCAAGACCAGTGTGAATTAATAAAGAAACAATCATTGTGTGTCTCTTCTGCTTATCAAGACCGATAAACTGAAGTCAGGTTCAATGGACAGGTGCATCCTAATGTATCTGGAATCAATTTGGATTCAAATTGATTCCAGATACATTTCAGATACATTATTCAAATCATAATCATTATTCAAATCCAATCATGGATTCAAATCATAATTTTGAATCAAGTCACACTGCATTTGAATCTTGAATTTGAATCTGGTCTTGGTTGTATTGCACACTTAACTATATTTAATCCATTTATTTTCCGTCCTCCTTTTTATTACTAAAATCAATAGAAGCATAACATGGTGAAAGTTTTGGCTTTCCTACAATTTGTTGAAGAATTCAAACTTTTTTAAAACCAGTCCTTACTGTGTTGTAAAAGTTGAACACATAGAACTGAAATTCCTCAACTTGGAACTATTCTGGCATGTGCTTCAATAAAACTATTATTTACTCAGATGTGTGTACAATATTGCAGTTCCTCTCTCTGAAGTTAACATTTTTTGAAAGTAAATATTCAATTAAACTCTAATATGACATGTCAGCATTTATTTTATCCAATAAATTCATTGGTGCTGCAATCAGGACTCAAATATTAGGGTGGATGAATGCTGAAGCTAGAAACATTTTCACCTTTGTTGTAGAAACAATTTAATGAAGTTAGGCCTCAAATCTCACTGATTGAAAAAGCTCTGTCTGCTCTGACATATCTGATGGGCTTCCTAAATACATTACTGTATTTTTGGCCAGGCTATACATTCTAACAATGAAATTTAAGAGGGACGGGCTATGGTGTATCAAAAGCAGGACAAAAGCAATGCTATAGAATGCAGAAAAGCAGTAGGGAACCGAAGAAAACAGCTAAAGAATCTCCATGGATCCTCTCTCCCTTAGCTTAACCAACACTGGTTAGGTTTGTGCAGGAGTCCTGTGCTCTGTTAATTGAAGTGCAGCTGGATCAACGATTTGTCAGTGCAAAGTGTATCTTCTCTTTATGAGGCACCACTGCAAATGCACCTAGTTTTGATTCCAGGGCATGATAAAGAAGCGGTGAAACAGGAGAAAAGAAATATTATCAAGGTGTAGTGCAGAGGTACAACATTCCCTTTAATTGCTTTTGGAGCTCTTCACCTGGAGAACTAATTCTCCAACAAAAAAAGAACATGAGAAACTCTTGATTGAGAAAATGCACTTGATTCATTTTCATTTTCTACAAGAGATAATTGGCCTTTTTTAGATTGATAATAGCAAATGAGTAAAGCTTAGACTTCCATTTAGCCATCTCTTCTATCTTTCTGTTTAGAGTAGGCCTGATAAGAAGTGCTATGCCTGAAGCCAAATTGCTTAGAAAGAGCAAAGATTTCTGAAAATGGTAACAGCTGAGTTCCCCACTTGTTGATTATTGCATTGTGGCAGAACAGCAGTTCCATTCTTCCATTGGCTCCATTATCTTGCCAGATGGGTATCCAGGTAGGAGGAAAAAAATCATATCTAAATGAAAGTAGATAAATGACTTCATAAAAATGTAATATCTCATTAAATTTCATATTATATTGTTATAGAATTCAATGATGGGAAGCAGGACAATTTTTCTAGAAGTGGATCAGAATTTCAAAAGAAAATACCAGTCCCTTTATTGTTACTAATATGTACTATGAGATTTAATCAAATAGGTGTATGTATGTATGTATGTATGTATGTATGTATGTATGTATGTATGTATGTATGTATGTATGTGTATATATACACACACACACACGCACGCACACACACACACACACAAACATGCCTATCATATAAGATAAACAACATTATGAAATGTGCAGAAATAAGGTAGTAAAGAGTAAGCTAAAGACACTAAAACCTTGAGGTAAGAAAAGTCCAGTTGAAAAAGTTGAAAAAGTTGAAAAAGCAACTGGACTTTTGGGACAAGTATGAGTCTAATTTGAAAGATAACTTAAAAACCTTTTGGACACATATGACCTACTACTGATCTATACAATGAGATATAACAAACTAAGTAGGAGAGGAATAATACCCTGTCATGGTAAACTAAATTTGTGAATTAATTTGTGTTCATGTCAAATATTCTGTGAAGAAGGTGAAAGACCTAGTAAGATCTTGGCAAAATACTGGAAGTGAAAAAAGTGAAAACATCTACACCTCTGTGCAAAAGAGATAATCAACAAGCCAAAAAGGTAACAAAAAGACCAAAAGAACTGAACTGAAAAAGCTTCTTGGATGAGAAGCGAAATATCTTCAAACAAAAACAAAGGAAGTTGCCTTTTGAAAAAGCACCTTTGGAACAACCATGACCTGGTTGACTGAGAATCTCCATAGACATTTAGTCTCATACATATTTTAAAGTTTATTCTTGATGTGTATGAGACAACATAGCTACACATATAACAATTTATTAATTTTTAATGTATATATTTATAATGTAAATATATTTATATATTTAATGTAAATATATAATGTATATATATTTATATCACACAAAGTTCTTAAGTAAACATTCTACCAAGGTGTACAGATTTACCTACCTGCTTGTAATTATTTATACCATTTTCCCTGTCAAATAGAACAACTTTAATATTTGCTCTATTAATTTTTCAGATCCCTATTGCTTGTTGCAACATACAGTATACTCTAAGATTTGATGCAAATCATTTGGGTTCTCAGCTAACAATATATCATCATCTACACATAAAATACATATGGTATATGTTCATATCCCTACCTAACATATCTCTACTATAACCACAGATTTCCTTAAATATTTAACTACAAATATGTTAACCAAAGGGGCAACACACATTCTTTGTTTTTCACCCTGTTTCCCCACAATACTGTATATGTTTTTGGTGTGTAGATTTCCTAAATGCAATATTGTACTGTAAGCTTTCTGTCACTTCCTAAAGAATGCATCTATTTGAACATGGAATGAATCAAAATGTGTAAAAATACAATAATTGAAGGATAGTTGCCTTAGATGTGAGTAGCTTCAAAGGGATTTTTCGCTTTGATTTAGCTTAAAGTGAACTCTCCCACTTAGAACAAAATCTTAAAGTGAAGGGTCCCTCTGCTTCTAAGCATCGGAGTAGCTGCCGTGCCTCACTTCAACTGACCAAATGGTTTCTGGGCATTGGTAATGTCAGGGCAGAAGTCATTTTCTTCATGAAGAGATTGCTGATTGAAGAGGATTGGCCCTACTTCGTAGGGCAATGTGTATCACCTCTACTGTGTAAAGAAAAGTCATGTTGCTTTCTTGAGTAATTCCCCCAATCTCTGGAGCAGAAGTCTCATCAGAGCCAGCTTTTGACACAGGTGGCCTGTACAAAAATAACAACAGCCAACCCCCCCTTATTACTAGGTCTGGAGGGCAAACTATGCAGGACCTTTTTATACAGTGACCACACTTTAGACTATTGTTGATAAGAGTGGTTTATCTTTTATTTCTAACCCTTTTCTGATCTGATTTTGTTGTTTTCCATAATATCCTTCAACTTTAGGGGGGGGGGAATGGCAAGTTATAGTCCTGCCAATACTTCGACTGTTGTAATATACAAAAGAATAATCTTGCTCCTCTTTAAACTATTAGCTCTTTACTGAAGGAAGTGAATTTAGAGGCCCTGGTCTATCAAGGTCTGATGATATTCCACAATATTGTCAATCAGAAGTTAGAAATACGTGACCTAAACAGCAAGCAATCTAATCATGACAAAAATATTAGAGTTATAGAGCCATAGCCAGATCACTAATATCCTGCCCAATGTAGAATATGATCTTTATGTCTGGTAAAGCTGTAACATCTGTTTCCACACCAGAACATTTATTTATTTATTACACTTTTATTCCATCACAAGCAGTTTGAATTTCGCCTGTTTACATTAATATATGAACACTTCAAAAACATACACAAAAGCATGAAAAATGCAAATAAAAAAACAACAATAAAAGCAGAAGCAAATCCCGCAAATGTAAACAAACAACAGCAAAACAAATAAAGAAATGATAAAAGATGGTCCAGTCTTAATTGGAATGCTCTCTGGAACAGCTCAGCCTTCGACTTTTTGCCATCTCTGCTGGGAGACTCTTCCAGGGAACTGGTGTTGCTACCAAAAGCAGTGCCTCCTGACCTAAGCAACTTTGATTTCCCAAAAGTAGGGAAGTAGGAGTAATTCCTCCTAAGATGATCTCATAGGTCATCCCAGTTCTGGTTGGAGCAAACAGTTCTACAATCCTAAATTGCTAAATTGCTGTTACCGAGGTAATCACTGCATTAAACAAGGTCACCCACCAAGATTAAAAGCATGAAACATCTCAAGGGGAACCTTTAACACCATGTGTGCAAGTCAGTCTGGAGGGAATCAGATGGATATAAGACTATATCAGCCCAATCTATTATGCTAAAATGAATGGTGCCTGTTTTATTTGTGATAGGGCAGACATTTATAAACTTGAAAAATGAGATAGAAACCAAGGATTAGAAAAGGCAAGACAGGACTTTGAAAAAAGATAAGAATTATTAGAACCACACACTTGAATTTAAAAACTTCATTATTATGCCACTATGGCAGCAACACAAATAAAATATTTTTGGTTTTACTGAGAAATTGATGAAGTGATCTGCATAGACCATGGCACACAGATAGAAACATAACGAAACAATGCAAAATAAAATATCTCTTGGGACATTTCTATAGTTTTACTCTGTTCGTAATATTTTTAGAAGTTCTTCCTTCTCTTTAAGTCATTTCTTTTCTCTTCACACATAGGTCTGGGAGAAAAAAAAGAATGATATTGGATTTGCACTAAGGGCTGTCTTACTACACAAGTGTGGCACACAGCAAACAGACTTTGATTTGCTGGTACAGCAAACAGACTTTGATTTGTTTGTGGTATAACTTCTTAATGTACAAGGCACCTGTTTTGTCTTCTTATTGGTTATTGGTCTTTCTGTGCAAGTACTGAAATATTCACAAATGTCATAATGTTATTTCACAGAAGTTGACATTTTTGTTTGGATCTACAACAGCTCACTTTTCCTAAGTGTAAATATAAATGCCATTTAGATTTGATTAGATTTTCTTGAAACATAGTATTTATAGGTTATATAAATGAACAATTTCAAGGTATCCAATATTATATTGAATAGTTACACTTCCATTCAGCGTCGCTTTAGGACATTCCTATGATAATCACTTTAAAGATTAATGATGTTTCTTTTGTCTTTGCTTTGTGAATCCAACCATCATGGCTTGCAAATCAAGGTTAGCTTAGTCTGATGTGTGAACTCACTCAAGTAGTGGAATACTCCTCTTTGATGATGTGAACACAGATAATATACACTGAATTACGGAATTTATAAATAGTAATTATACTACCTGCAATAGAATGGTATTATAACTCTTTTATTATTAAAGTAAAATAATTTGTTGGCCTTAGTGATACTCTGTCAGTGAAAAACTATTAAAAATATAAATAATTTTGAGATCTTTAACATCAAAATTAGAAATATAACATTTTTGTTAGTTTTTGATCCAGAAAAAAAATTGTACCTGGCTTTCTGTAAGACATACACTTTCTATCCACATGTAGAATTAACACTGTAGAAACTTATTCTTTACATGGATGGGACAATTATATTTGATGTTTGGATAAGGCTCCATACTTTCTGTAGGCAAGATGAAAAATAATTTCAACACTGATGTATAACTATAGTTATAGCAATAAATATGGAGAGCGTGAAAAACATTTCAGAACATATATTTTTTTTATTTATAAACACATCAGATCACCTGTTCAGTCTTAGATGCTGCTGCATCATACAGACAATGAACACATTTGTAAAACTCAATTTTACTCCTCTCCCCAACAACTGTCCTGTTTTCCCCTTACAAATTTCATTTTTCTATACTGTGCACCCTAATGATTCCACGATGGAGTGCACAGGGGAAAAATTATAATGTCATTAAAAGTTACTATAAATTTCAGATCAGCATCACTTCTAATCCGATACACAATTTTACTGCCTCCATAAAACAGGTGATTTGCAGTGGTCTGAGGCGTCTCCAGGAACATTTTACTTCTTTTAAAATTAAACACACCAAGTGTGTGCTGAATTGAGAGTGCCAACATAAAATGAGGATAAAAAGAAGAGGGAAGTGTCATCAGATAGGAATTGCAACTGAATCTTTATATATGCCATCTTGGCACCGTGGTACTAAATATAGTGTCAGGTAAATAGATGTGCTGAAATATTCAGAATAAAATAACAAATGTTTCAAGAACAGAAGAGCAGAGACATGGAACTATTTCCTAGTGACTCATTTATTTTACAGGATAAGATCCAGTTAAAGGAAGGGAATGCTTAGTGGACTCTTGGTGTATAGTAATGTACATCACTTGTATAGTACCGGTAATTTTTGGAACTCAACTGTTGGGTTGAGAAGCTGGTATCTATAGCTTTTAAAAAACCATGACATAAATGTGCCATTAAGATAGAATATTACAATTAGTGTATAAACAAATGTCATATAATATTCAGCATGACATTTTTACAATCCAAAGTAGACATAAACCACAGTTTATGAGAAAAATTTGAAAGTCAAATTTAGTGATAGTAATTTTTCAAATAAGATAGTATTAAATAAACATTAACCCAGGATGGAATCTCACATAGATGTGAAATGTGGGCAAGCAATTAAAATAATTTCATTTAATCTCCTACATATCACAGAACCAATTTCCCACCTTGTTTCCCAAACTGTGAATAATCGTTGTTTTTACATAGAATCACAGTGACTATAGGTAACAAAATTCATTATCCCTCCCCAGATAATATCTTCTAGTCCTTGGCATGTATACCATCAATGACTATCTGACTTTTAAAATGGCCTTTTATGCAATTAGCACTGTTGATGTTAATTGCACAATACATTTGGTGGTGATCTGTTGAGAGCTGATTTGTAAGCTGAGGCTTCTCTTGGACAATTTCTCTTACAATTTCTCTTAAAATAGAAAATGTATGCTGTGACCAGGAGAGCTTTTATACAGTTACATCTCATATGTGCATCTCTTCCTGGATCAGGCAGCATTACACACAGTCATTCATCTCTTTTTCATCTCAAGGTTGTGGTATGCAACTTTAAATCACCCATATTAGAGTTCCCCAACCTTTCTGGCTTTGTGGACCTCCTGGGGTGGGTGGGAAGGGGATAGTTCCACAAGAGTAGTAGACAAGCACGCTCGCATGCCACTCATACAAATGGAGCACACACATCCACACTTACTTGCTGGTTGTGCAAGTGGGGATGCACACACGCATGTGCATGCTCACTCATCACTTCCATGCCCTGGTTCTGAAGGGCTCAAGACCCAGGGATTGGGTACCCCTGACCCATATGACAAGTCTACTCCTGGAGATGCACTGGCTGCTAGTCAGCTTTCAGATACGACTCGAGATGCTGATTAGCACCTTAAAGCCAAATATGACTCAGGGCCTATCTGCAAGACCATGTCCTCTGAAATGAATCTGCCCATCAGGTGAAATCAGTAAGAGGGGACCTATTAAAGGTCCTGTCAATGAAAGAGTTTTTACTTCAGGGACTCCATAATCAGTTCTTCTCAGTGCCTGTCTCCTTCTGTGCAACAGCTTGCCCTCACACATTTGGATTGCTGTCTGTCTGCTGGCTTTCTACATACCCTTAAAAACAGCTGTTCTATAAAGCTTTTGCGGGCCACAGTGGATGGCATCATTCCTGGGCTACTTGGGCTACATGTCAAAGAACACATTGAAATAATATAATTGAAATACAACTAAAGCATGAATGATTTTTTTTTAAAAGCCTTTCAAACTTCACATTGTAATAATATATTTGAAATACAAAAAAAGCATGAATGATTTTTTTTTTAAAAGAAGGAGCATAGGTGGTATAAGGTAATCCCCCAAAGAAATGATCCTGAATTTAAGACAATAAACATTGTCTTAACCCCATTATCCTAACCCCAGAAGATCAGACTGTTATAAATGGAGACAAAAATGCTATGCAATGTCCAGCTGCCCCAATCTAGAAGTGTCAGCTGTAGTGAAAACCATTTCCAGAGGATTTTCTCCTTCTGAATAAATGCTTCCTGGCAGAAATCACACCCCAAAAGAGGGCAAGGAGCAGGAAAAAGAAAAAGCTACAAATTAAAATTAATACCCTGTAAAATAAAGTACCCTGTTTATAAAAACTGATTTATCCATCATTGTATAATAACCTTTCTCTCAATTGACTCAGCATCTCAGCATCTTGCTGAGCCATGGAGAAGGGAAGACACTAATCAATGTGCCAGAATTTTGAAACAAAAATGAGTCAATCCATCTAGCCAGAAGATGTCATTGAATGCTTCTATTTCTTTATCCTTCTGTGGTGGATAACTTGTCCACACTGCTGTGTATAATTCAAGCACAAGGTGCTGATATCTTAAGCCTGCCCTGGAAAGGTAGCCTAGTAAGAAAACTAGAGATGGCTGTAAGGGGTGGAGAAAAGGCCACACCTCATTCCCATTCCCATGTCAAAGAAGCAAGTAAGGAAAGAGATTATTTTTCAATTCAGTTAGATGACTGAAGAAATTGTCTTGCAGTCTTTAGATATCGTTGTTATCATTGCCAGGGAAGAGAATGGGATCAAGATCAGAGTCAGCAGACTCTAATACTGGCCACCATTTTATTTACTCTGTAGATTTCAGTGGATGCTAGGTAATAATGACACTAATTGACTCAATTAGCAAAGCATGTGATGTAATTTATTTTTCTTGTTTGGGATGGCTGTACTTATAGAAAGTACAGTGCTGATGATGTTACCTAGTTTGGATAAGAAAACAACCAAGCTCAGAGAACATCAAGGACCCCCATCAAGTCTTTCTATGTTACCTCACCATGGAGCTGGGGGGGGGGGTTTGCTCAGAAAAATGAATGAAAATGCTGGGAGTGTATACCAAGAATTTATAAACCCAGCAGGGTCACCCACAATATGAAAGGATATATATTGCACATAAGCAATATAGGAAGAAGCTGAAAGGTCACCTTAACAACAAGGGCATCGTATCACAGTAGGTGGGAAAAAGGAGTATGAAAGTACTCTGTACTTTACCAAGAAAATCACATGGATAGACAAGGTGAAATTATTGATAATATAGTACCCTGAGATAGATTATGGACCTCTCAAATCAGACAGTACTGACACTACTAAGAAAGAGCAGAAGATCCTTTGGAGTACTTAACTAGACTACTGATGTTGCCATGCAATGGGGGGGGGGATCTGAAGTGGCAAAAACAGAATTACAGTGGGAAGATGGAATGTAAGAAGCATGAGCATGGGAAAGTTCAGCAGAGAGAAAAATGAAATCAATTGATTACATATTGACATTTTAGGGATCAGAGAATTGGAGTGGACTAGAATTGAACTAAGGAGCATGCTGCTTTCTACTCGTAGCATGAGGAGCAGGAAAGGAATGTTGCTGCTCATTTTTAATCAGATAGGATGTAGCAAGGACAGTACTTGGGTACAATGCAATCAGGGTCTAAATATCAGTTTGACTTTACAGACAACACTTTCACATGAAAACTATCCATGTTCATGCTCCTAAATATTAATGTAGCAGAAGGGAAGTTGATGTGAGTTATAATCACATTCAATACAAAATTAACACAGCATATAAGCAGGATTGTACTGGAGACAGCAAAGATGGAAACAGTAAGAAAGAAAAAATAGTTGGACTGCTATTTCTAGTTGGACTAGGAAACTGGAGAACTATTTATCAAGTTATACAATCCAATGATTTTGTCACTGTAGCATGGTCTTCTAATAGCCAAAATGATGTCTATATACAATGGATATCATAATACAGAGCACACAGAAATCAAATAACTATTTTTTTTCCAACAAGAAACTAGAAGAGTTCAGTTATAACAGCAATTCCATGGCTGGGGTTTGACTGTAGATCTGTTCACAAACTGTGCAAGTTCATGTGCAAGTTTCCAAGCTAAAGTAGCAGAAAAAGGATACTGAATTATTAATCTGTCAGAAGATCAACATTCATTTGGAAAGCACCAATTTTCTAGACAATTAATACTTCTGTATCAAAACAAGCAAGCAAACAAAAATGGTATATAAGTCTGTGTCTGGTCTCACATTCAAGCCACAATGGCTAAAGAAGTCAGTGCTCTGCAACCAGATGCTTGTTGTGATCTCTCCAGCATCCTGCTTCCCTGCTAAACCTGACAATTAATACTCTTTAAGGATATTCCCAGTCCATGAGGACACCAGTCGGCTTCTTTTTCAATGCAGTACTCTCTGGTTTTCCTTCAGACAGATAGAGGACAGGATTCCTACAGCACATGCTCAGAAGACACAACAAATGATAGGAAACAAAATGCAGAAGGGGAGCCCATTATCTGTTTAACCTCTAGACCATAGACATTCTTGTGGCATTGCAGCCTGAATGACAAATCAGACCAGCTTAAATTGAATTCCTACCCTCTTTATTGAATTCCTATGAAGTACATAAAAGATAGCAAATAATCACAACTGTTTCTAAAATAGACTGCTCTTTTGCAATTTAACCTTGAATGTATCCAAGCACTGGCCTTGGGACTCTGATGAATTTTGTTCCTTCCTCCTCATGTCATCAACACAGTTGATGAACCTCGGTAAATGAAACTCTGTGTGTGTGTGTGTGTGTGTGTGTGTGTGTGTGTATACACATATAAACAGTATATTATACATAGAAACACACACACTCACATATATGATCTTCTAGGAGAGAGAGAGAGAGAGAGAGAGAGAGAGAGAGAGAGAGAGAGAGAGAGAGAGAGAGAAAGAGAGAGAGAGAGAGAGAGAGAGAGAGAGAGAGAAACGGGGGGGGAGGGGGGGAGGAAGAGATGAGAGAGAGAATGTGTGTGAGAGAGAAAATCTATGTGTGTGAGAGAGAAACAAAGTACTGTTTAACTTAATTGCTTGTGCTTTTGTCCACCAGTCTTGTGGCCTTGGGAAAACTTTAATCGTTGCATTTTTAAGAGATTGGAAGACATGACTAAGTGCTTTTTCTATTTTTAGAATTCATTGGGAACATGAACAAGGGGGTTTGAAGATGAACTCTGAAAACAAATGGATTGAGTGGTGGATCCAGTTGGGTAGAACCAATTCTAATTTTAGCTGTAGCCAGCACAAGGTTGTTCTGCTGGCAATAAAGACATTTCTTCTGTTAAAGTTTTCTCATTTGGCTTGGGTTACAGATCATGGCACAATTTGTTTAGTTTTGGCTTAGTGTGATGTATGAACAAAGTCATTGTGTTTATAAGCTATGAATTTAAAATGATGTATACATCAGGCTTAGACAAGCCTGGAATTATGCACCAAGAAAAATATTTGAAATCCTTGAACCTTAGAATCATTTTGTATCCAGCAGCTTCTTTTGGACTTATCTGAAGAGCCTGGTATGACCTGATATGCATTAAGATGCGATGGCCACATTTACTTTATTAATTCCATCTAGTAATATCTTTTTCTTAATTGTGGAAGACATACTGGAGAAAGACACCCTCTTTTAAAGGCATTTTCTATCTCTTCCCTGTGCACCTATTTCCTTATTGGGCCACTTACTTCTCACATTTCTTCTGAGATGAAATGTGGAGATTCAAGTAGCATGAACTGTAAAACCCAGCACCAAAGATCTTTAGCTACTCAGAGGACTTACTGAAATCGTGGAAGCCAAGAGATGTAAAAGCTGCAAATTTTGCCCATACACTTTCTGAGATGCAATACATGATTTAAGTGGTTCATACCAACCCTGCTTGTGTTGGCACAAAATAATTTTGCCATAACATTGGCTGTACACTTTTCTGAACCTATCCTGCCTCTATTGGTTCCTGTCTGGAACTCGCACTGCATATCGGACATTAATACAATTGAGAGAGTCCAAAAATATTTCACGAGAAGAGTCCTCCACTCCTCCACTCACAACAGAATACCTTGTTCCACCAGACTTGAAATTTTGGGCTTAGACAACTTAGAACTACGTCGCCTTAGAACCGATCTAAATGTAGTTCATAAAATTATCTGCCACAATGTCCTACCTGTCAATGACTACTTCAGCTTCAACCACAACAATACACGAGCACACAATAGATACAAACTTAATGTAAACCGCTCCAAACTCGACTGCAGAAAATACGACTTCAGCAACAGAGTGATCAATGCCTGGAATTCACTACCTGACTCTGTGGTTTCTTCCCCAAACCCAAAAAACTTTAACCTTAGACTGTCTACTGTCGACCTCACCCCATTCCTAAGAGGTCTGTAAGGGGCGTGCATAAGCGCACCAGCGTGCCTACCGTCCCTGTCCTACTGTCCTATTGTCTTCATCTATCTGTATTCACTTTGATGTTTATAATCACTTTGATAATCATATGTTTATGATTATACCTATACCTGCTATCTTGTACATGTTTGACAAACAAATAAATAAAAAATAAATAAATAAAATATTGCAACTCCCACATTGTCTAAAGTCATTGTAGTGCCAGTGAGTTTCAGGCAGACTGCTGGTTTTGCCCTCTTGCTTTGCTGCCACAAGAAAGGGTAAGTCTGTTGTCACTGAGCAACTTCAGATTCCATCTTGGCTTCCCTGAGATGGTTTGTCTGTCCCTCTCCCCAAATTCCACTGGACATTTATTTTCATTTTTATTTATTTATTTATTTGTCAAGCTTTACAGATATAAGTATAAACATGATTATGAATGCGGGAAATGGATACGAATAAATGGGGACAGTAGGACAGGGACAGTAGGCACGTTGGTGCGCTTATTCACGCCCCTTAATACTTTAACTTCTCAAGTTAAAATGTGAAATAAAGAAACTTATGGAAAGATGGCTTCCAGTCATTAATGTCAATTTTGAAATTATTTTTAGCTTACTAAGCAGTGCCAAACAGATTCCTAATTCAGACAGGGTTAGGGTTAGGGTTCATTAGTCACATAAACTAAGTCCCCAGGAGATACAGGAAGGAGACAGACTTGTGTGTCCAAATATGTTTTATTTGTCAGGAAAACTGAAAATGACCAGGCTTTAGGCAACCTTCCAATGAAGAGGATTAATTGAAACAGACAATCAACAAAATTGACACTAATTAACAAAATTAACTTATCTTTTATTTTACAAGATACTATGCTAAAGAATAATATAGCTGCTATGTCCATTGTTAGTTTAACATTGCAAATCTGGCTTGCAAAAATCTGGATAACCATGCAATGGTTACATTTTTTACTTGTAGACTAGCCATCTAGATTTTTGCAGTCCAAACCTACGATTCCTGTTTACCCCATTTTGAAATTATGCACATATGCCCCCTCTTTTGTGAATAAAAATGTCTGAAGATTTATGTGAAGTGTTTTGCTCTTTTATCTACCTGTTTGAAAAGTGGATCGGCTGAAGAGAGAGATTAAATTAAAAAATCAGGAAGGGGAAATGATGGGTTTGAAATAAATTTAGGGAGCACAGCATTAATTAACAGAGCCAATGCTAGGTGGGGGCAGGGGGAGTGATAGTGTAGAAAAGTCAGTGACAGGGGAAAAGAGACATATTTGAACCCAATCCAAGCCACATCTCTGATTGCACCTGAAAGAAAGCATCACATTTCACTGTAACATAATGGGTGACAAAGCACTTTAGAATTTAAATATTTTAGGATGTTGGATTAAGGGAGAAACCCCCCCCCCAGCTTTTATTCCAGTACACAGAGCCATGACACAAGATTGTTTAAAATATGTGGTGGGGATCAGGGGAAATTTGTGGTTGCTCAGCCTTATGACTTACAACTTTCAGGAAGAAAAGGCCACATAGGGGAAACTAGCAAGTCTTTACTTCCCAGCAGAATTCTCTGCTTCTCCTCCTTCAAGTTTTTGCCTCCATGCTAAGGCAAACACCCAGCACTGCACTTCCTAAGCACATTGTGGACAATGAGCAAGTGAACAATTTGGGCTTTGAACTTGTTTTGGGGAGAGAGAGAGGTTTAAATCAGACTCTTTATGTTGCTGGGTGATGACGATGGTGGAGGTTTAGTTTCTCTCATAACAGGGGAAAAAATGATCAAAAAATAAGAAAACAATCACTGTTTGAAAGTGAAAGAAGGGCACCTCCCCCCTTTCCCCCATCCTTTTTTTCCTACTTTGACATCTCAGTGTTTTTTTTCCTTTTAGCTGCCGTTTCTGGGATAGGTGATAACTGCCAGTAATAGGATTAGCATTGATTTCTTTAGCAAGAACAGAGATGTGGCAGTTCCAGCCATTTACTGAACTGCCAGCTTTGAAATATATAAAAAGGTGGGGAGGGGAAAGGAAAAGAAAGAAAAAGAAAGAGAGCTGTAGAAAAAAGCATTTTAAAGATATGAAAGCCTGTGTGAATTAAAATACGCGCACCATGCTTGTGTAAACTCATGCATGGACACACATGGAGTATGTGTGCATGTACACATACATGCACTTCCATCACACGCTTATACAGAAATATAGGGTGCTTTTTGTGGCTCTGAGATAAAAGATCAAAAGGACTGTTTGTGTTCTAAGCTTCAAGAAAGTGTTTCTAAAATCATTTTACTTTCTTCTTTCAATTGCTAACATATTTTAAAAAGCTAATCTTATATATTTACTATTGTATTCTGACTTTTTAAACCTTGAAATGTAAGCAACAGCAAAACAAGAACATGTGGAGGGGAAATAAGTGGATCAGAGCAGGAAGTACTACCTGTAATGGCTGTTTGATCGGGCATTAGTGCATATTGGCACAGAATCAATATTCTTCGTCATTCTCTTTATTTTCAATTGTTCTCTTACCACCCCAATTCTTTCATAATCTGTTTTTTTAAAACACACACATGCCCCACAATGGAGTACACTAAATTATTGCAAATCAGTGCAGGGCCTATGAAGTAGATAATCTATTTCCCTTCAGTCTTTAATGAAGTTGGAATGCATCCTACATTTACAGAGACATGGCTGCTGATGTGAAAGCCAGAACCAAAGTGTTGCACTGCATAAAGATGGCACCATCACAAATCACAAAATTTTATGAACTTTGAAGCAGCTACAGAAAAACACTAAACCAGCTGCTACATTTTACAGTTATGTAGTGATCATCTGACATCCATAGGCTTATAAGTATAATATAATAATATAATTTTATGTTATAGATTGAATATGTATGTATGTATGTATGTATGCATATCAGAGGTGGGTTCCTCCCGGTTCGGCTCGGTTCACCCTAACCGGTAGTGACCCGTTGGTGACATCACAATGCTGTCACAGATCCGGTTCGGTCGGCGCCGGTCCTTGGGCGCCGCCACAGAGGTGCGTTCCTCTCGGTTCGGACCGGTTCACCCGAACCGGTAGTGACCCGCTGGTGACGTCACAGTGACGTCACGGATCCGGTTCGGTCGGTGCCGTTCTGTGGGCGCCGCCATCTTTTTTTAAAAAAAAATTAAATTTATTTTTTTGAATTTTTTTTTCTTCTGCGCATGCGCAGAAGCTGAGTTTCCGGCACTGCACATGTGTCACCATCTTGTTTTTGTTTTTTTGGAGGGGGAATTTTTTTCAGATTTTTCAGCACTGCGCATGTGCGCACGCCCATGAGGCACGCCTATGCAGCGCAGGAGGAAGTGAACCGGCAGCGAGGTAAGTTAGAACCCACCCCTGATGTATATGTATATATATATATCTGTATATGTATATGTATATGTATATGTATATGTATATGTATATGTATATGTATATGTGTATGTGTATGTGTATGTGTATGTGTATGTGTATGTGTATGTGTACGTGTATGTATGAATGTATGTATGTGTATATATGTGTGTGTGTGTATGTGTATGTGTGTGTATGTATGTGTATGTATGTGTGTGTGTATGTATACATACATATATATAAACATTCCTTTAACATGTCACACTAATTATAGAACACATAGTAAATCTATACTATGTTTATTAGAAGTGAAATATCAATGGGAAGCACAAATAGGAACAATGAAAGAGTTCCCATGTTCATGTTTAATGGAACTGTATAAGGTAAAGGTAAAGGTACCCCTTGCACATACATGCTAGTCATTCTCGACTCTAGGGGACGGTGCTCATCTCCGTGTCT
>QLTV01002303.1:339594-350951 GCA_003457575.1 Thermophis baileyi | reverse complement strand
TACACTCCTTTTCCTCTGCCATTAGATCAAATTGTCATCCTCTAGATACCTTCATAACTCATTGTTTGATCCACCTAGCTTACTGTATAAAGGAAGGAAGGAAGACAGGAAGGAAGGAAGACAGGAAGGAAGGAAGGAAGGAAGGAAGGAAGGAAGGAAGGAAGGAAGGAAGGAAGGAAGGAAGGAAGGAAGGAAGGAATAAAGATGTGAAGGGAGGTCATGGGACTGGGTGGGAATGTGTGACGTTGAGTTGGCCATGCCCACCCAGGTTTTGTGGCTCCCGGTGTTTTGTTTTCTGTGGAAAATGGGTGCAAATGGTTCTTTGAGTGTTTAAGGTTGCTGACACCTGTTCTAGATGAACCATTGGCAACATTCAAAACATCTGGGTGCAAATGCCCCCAACAATTTCTTCCTGAGTCCTATTCTAATATGTGCCTTGATTTCTTGAGGCCCTTTAGAATATATTTCCTAGGGTGCCAATAGAGCAAAACAAAAAGTGAATCTGACCAAGCATGTTGCATTTCTACATCTAGGCCTGCATGATAGCAATAAGGGAGGCTAAATATCTTCATTTCTCCAACAAAATTATGTTGGTGTGTTGTGATCTAATAGTCTGATTTAGGATGGATATTAGCCTTTTGGGCAGAAGTCAGTATAGACCTTATCCACAAAGAAATCTTATCCACAAAGAGACCTTATCCACAAAGCCAGGTTGCCCATCTTCAGTGTAGACAGGAACCATTTTTAGATATCACCCTCCTCATCACCAGAGTGATATCCTGGCACTTTTCCCTGTTCCACCTTCAAAGTAGTGGTTTTTTTTTTTTTTTGGTTTTTTTTTTTGCTTATGGTAGCTATCATATTGTGATTTCCCCCCCCCTGCTAAGTTTCAGTTTCTTTTAGACCACAGCAGAGGTGGGTTCCTACCGGTTCTAACCAGTTCTTTAGAACTGTTAGTAATTCAGCAATGATGTCATGGAGCCAGTTCTGTCGGTGTCTCCATGGGCGCCGCCATCTTGGATTTTGCTCCTTTTGCTAATTTTTGCGCATGCACAGAAGCTATTTTTTTGTTGCTGTGCATGCGCGTGATGACTACCATATGCAGGGGTGTTAATCTATAGTATATCATATGAATAAGTTCTATATTTCACTACTGTTTGTTTTTCCTGTTTTTTCACATTCTTCTAGGCCAGGGGTGTCAAACTCAAGGCCTGGGTGCTGGATCCGGCCCACAAGGTGCTTAGATCTGGCCCATGGGGCAGCCCTGGAAACAGAGAAGGACCAGCCCATGGTGCCTCTGCCAGTGAAAAAAGAGCTTGGGAGGGCCGTGTGCAGCACTCCCTAGCTCCGTTTTCGCTGGCAGAGGGTTGCAGGAGGTCGTCACAGCCAAAAAAGGAGCTCAGGAGCCCGTTTTCACGGGCAGAGGACTTGGGCCACCACAGGCGCCCCTGACATCAAGCTGGCCATGCCCACACTGGCCACACCCACGCCAACCCCCCAAGGTCAAACACAACCCTGATGCGGCCCTCAATGAAATCGAGTTTGACACCCCCATTCTAGGACAATCCCTGAAGTTTAACTTCTTGGTCAGATACTAATATCCTCATTTCACTTTCCAAGCTTTTCCTGAAGCTTGCTTACTATATATTGTTTTCTTTTAGCTCTTCTTGTTGAAATAATTTTGTAACATGTGAACTTTTTACAGAACATCACTAGTTCAGAATCAGGGAACTCAGGGAAAGAAAAATATTTGTTTCAAATTTCTTGTGAATTTTGTATTCGATCCATTCTGCATGTGAGTCCATTGTTATAATGACTATGACAGTAAGAAAAATATTCTGTAACAGTAGTTTCACCAGGGAGAACTGATAAAATGTGGGAATTGTTATTTTATCCGTCTGAAATTTTTTCATTTAAAATCTGCTTCCTTTCTATTTCTAATTATTTAATTTTATTGTTTTTAAATTAATAACCAAAAAAGATGTATAAACTAAACATAATAATGAAGGAGATATATATTCTCAATTAGAAGCGAAAAAATGACATAGAATGTGCTTTAACAAAAAAGTGAAAGGAAAAGGAAAAAATGTGGCTTGTGAGACAGCTTTCTTGCTTCTCTAGTGGTTTCTCTATTTAAAATTGTTCTCGGTTGTTCAGTTCAGGCCTGACAACAATGATATACCATTTAGGGAAAAATATGAAACTCAGCAATCCTATACTGGAAGCTAAAATAGAGAAAATCTCCACAGCAACCATGTATTTTCCTTTGGTGCTAATATATTTGGGCAGAAACAGTTCAGGCCTCACAACAATGATGTACCATTTGGGGAAAAATATAAAAGTCAGCAATCTAGCACTGGAAGCTAAAATAGAGAAAATCTCCACAGCAACCATATATTTTCCTTTGGTGCTTAGATAGGTTGGGACAAATGACAACCACACACTGCAGAACACTAACATGCTGAAAGTGATGAATTTGGCCTCATTGAATCTGTCAGGTAAATTCCTGGCAAAGAAAGCCACAATGAAGCTGGCAATGGCTAAAAAGCCCATGTACCCAATCACACTGTAAAACATGACAGGAGATGCCTCATTACATTGTAGGGTAATTTCACCCATTCCTGAGTGCATATTAGCATCTGGGAATGGATGTCTGGTTGACAGCCACACAGTACAAATGCCTACTTGAATAAGAGTGCAAGAAATAACAATTGATCTGGCCAGTCCCGTCCCCATGCATTTAGTTTGTGCTGCTCCTGGTTGAGTGACCATGAATGCCAGAATCACAGTGATAATTGATTGTTGTAGGATACACATCACCTTTTGAGGCTGCCCAAATCGATTGATTTTAATCACATTTGTCTTGTATTTTACCTGGAAGGGATATAACAGATGTGGATTACTGAGACAGCTTCGTTCCTTCTTTAGTGATTCCTCCACTTAAGATGATCTCTGTTGTTCAGTTCAGGCCTCACAACAATGATGTACCATTTGGGGAAAAATATAAAAGTCAGCAATCCAGCACTGGAAGCTAAAATAGAGAAAATCTCCACAGCAACCATATATTTTCCTTTGGTGCTTAGGTAGGTTGGGATAAATGACAACCACACACTGCAGAACACTAACATACTGAAGGTGATGAATTTGGCCTCATTGAAACTGTCAGGTAAATTCCTGGCAAAGAAAGCCACAATGAAGCTGGCAATGGCTAAAAAGCCCATGTATCCAATCACACTGTAAAACATGACAGGAGATGCCTCATTACATTGTAGGGTAATTTCACCCATTCCTGAGTGCATATCAGCATCTGGGAATGGAGGACTGGTTGACAGCCACACGGTACAAATGCCTACTTGAATAAGAGTGCAAGAAATAACAATGGAAATGGCCAGTCCTTTCCCCATCCATCTAGTCCTCTTTGTCCCTGGTTGGGTGGCCATGAATGCTAGAACCACAGTGATAGTTTTGGCCAAAACTGACGAAACAGCCACTGAGAAGACAATACCAAAAATTGATTGTTGTAGGATGCACATCACCTTTTGAGGTTGCCCAATAAAAAGGAATGTAGAAAGAAAGCAGAGCAGGAGGGAGATGAGAAGAGTATAAGTGAGGTCACGGTTATTTGCTTTGACAATGGGAGTATTGTGGTGCACTCTAAATGTTCTTAACAAACCAACTGTTATTAAGCAAAGGAAAATAGCACCAGTGGCCAAACCCATTCCTATAGGCTCATTATAGGATAAGAAGGTTACAACTTTGGGAATGCAGATATTCTTATACTTATTTGGGTAAAGATCTTCTTTGCACCCAACACAATCAGGCATATCTGAAAAAGAGATGTTTAGCTTTAGTTATACCAATGTCTTATAGTGAAATTGTAAAATTGATACATGTTAGTTAACAATCTAAGAGTGAAGAAATAGAGAGGTTTTTCTACCAAAATCATTCTTTCCTTCAGAGATGATTATTTTGATGATTATTATAGATGAGCCCCCCCCCCATTTTTATTTTTATTTTTTTATTTTTTTGCCTTATCTGGATTGCAATAGAAATGCACTCATTTCTACTCTGAGTATATTGATTTCTTTATTTCTCCTCTCTTTTTCCTACCATTGGAAGTACTGCATGAATATATTAATTAAGAAAAGTATTGAGGGGGGTGTCTTTACCATGCGCATCTGTTGACTAAGAATTAGGATTAATCTATCCAAACCTTAACAACTCAGATCTGTTGGTATTTTCCTGAGCTACCCAGATAGATAGGCATAACATAGGCATATGAAGTGAGATGACAGGAATCCTCTAGTATATCCACTGCTTTGATAACTACCGTGCTTTCAAAAATTGGAGTATACTTCTTACCTTCCCACTCAGAAATTTTGCCTTCTGGGCAAGGAATGCAATCATAGCAGCAGAAGAGCTCCCCTTCTTTCTTTTGTTTCCTGTTACCAGGTTGGCACTTGTCATTACAAATTGAGAGAGGTTGCACCTAATTCACCAAAGAGAGTAAAGATCATAAACCAACATAAACCTTCACGATAAGTTTAGAATCCTTACAGTTTAGAGGAGAACATGGCATGCAATTACTATTACTGGAAAAATTCTATCGTGGTAAAGTACCAGGGATGGTATATAAGTCTGCTTTTGCTATAGGTCAAAATATTCCGGCCCCAAATTCTCCTGTTCTACTAATTTCCTATCTGTATGTGTTGCATAACTTAGTCCAACCATAGGCCATATAAATAACACAGGTTTGTTTGCTTTGGTTTTGGTTTTGGCTTTTATTTTTATTTTTTTTAAAAAATAAACAGAAGAAAGGAGTGGGGAAATAAAATAAGGAAAACGAATTGAGAATAAAAAGAATAAAGAAAAGTAATTTTGATATTTTTGTCCCTTCAACTTTCTTTCAACAGATGCAATGTTACTTCCATTAAATATGGGAATGGTAAGATATGTAGCTCTTCTGAAGATATAAAGATATAAATCTTTTTTAAAGAAGTATTTTGATTTATGTGCTAAATCAGAGAAATAATTTGAAGATATAGATGTTTTTATCAACCTGAAACTACTGTTCTACACCTAGAATGTTAATAATAAAAGTAACAAATAAAAATAATTAGTTTGGTTGAATGTACTATGGATTGGTATAAAATATTTATTAATATTCCTTTGTATCTGGTATATGAAATTTATCTAGTACCGGTATATGTCCATACAAATCAATGAGACTTTTGAAAAATGATATTGTATATATTAGTTATGCAAAAACCTGACAAAAGAATGTATGTTATGTCCTAATTAGTTTTCCTAAAGGAAATTACTGATTTGGGCAGATACTGAAGCTGAAGCTCAAATTCTTTGGCCACCTAATGAGATGAGAAAACTTATTGGAAAATACTCTGGTGTCGGGAAAGATTGAAGGCAAAAAGAGAAGGGGATGGCAGAGGATGAGATAGTGTCATCAATGTAATGAACATGAATTTGGGCAAATTCTGGGAGACAATGGAGAATAGGGGAGGTTGGCATGCTATGTTCCATGGGATCATGAAGACACAACTTAATGACTGAATAATAACAAAAATATGATTTAATAGATAAATGTAGCAATTGTAATAAATTACTGTTACATCTAATAATAGACCACAGATAATCAGCAAATAAATTTTATGACAAGTAGATATATTTCAGAATACATTTGGCTGGTAGTATATCTGATTGAATTCAACAAAAAACAAAAAAGAAAAGCTGTAAAGATGGATAATATACATATGTTTCTTGAGCCAACTGTGGATTTCATAAAGGGTTTATAAAGTTGATCTAAATTCTCTATTAGACCCCCAAATGGAAAGTGAAGATAAGAGATCATTCATCATCCCCCTTTTTTATCTACAGTGGTAACAGACAAGTGTCTTAACTTATTTTTATTTTATTTAGGTATTCATGTAAATATTTATTAGATTTATAAACTGCCTTTATTTTATCTAATTTAAGGGTCCTTACCTCTTGAAAATCTTTTGGTCCAACATTAAAACCACAAAGGAGTTCAGAAACTAAACTATACATACAAAGGTAATGTTTGAAAAAAATGGAGATGGACGAGGAGGAGGAGGAGGAAGAGGAGGAGGAGGAGGAGGAGGAGGAGGAGGAGGAGGAGACGACTCACATCCTTAACAATTATAAGAATATATATGAAGATGAGGAACGTAAAATATGAGGAAGATAATATATTACAATACCTTCAGAAAGCCGAACTACCAAAAGTTCCGGAAGAGATCAAAAATATGTTGAATAAGGAGATAACATTTTTAGAACTATCAGAGGCAATTAAAAAACAAACAAAGGAAAAAAAACAATAAAGCCCCAGGTATTGATGGTCTACCAGCAGAAATATATAAAATCCTACAAGAGTCTTTAGGTCCAATGTTATTAGAAGTATTCAATGAAGTCCTAAAAGATGCAAAGACACCGGCCTCATGGGAAGAAGCAATTATTACACTGGTTCCCAAGGAAAATGCAGATTTGACTCTTATTAAAAACTATAGGCCCATATCATTATTAAATTCGGACTACAAAATTTTCATGGCAATAATGGCCGAAAGACTAAAAAGATTTTTGGCTGAATTTATTCATACCGACCAAAATGGTTTTCTGCCCAAAAGGCTAATAAGAAATAACGTTAGGACTATACTAGACATCTTGGAATATTATGAACAATGAAAAGCAAATGGTGTTAATATTTGTCGATGCGCAAAAAGCATTTGATAATGTTAAATGGGACTTTATGCTGAGCCAGCTAAGATATATGGATTTTGGGGAGAACTTTATAAATATGTTTAAAGCAATTTACTCTAAACAAGAAGCCAAAGTAGTAATTAATGGAGAAACAACCAAAAGCTTTCAGATTCAAAAAGGTACAAGACAAGGGTGCCCACTATCACCATTATTGTTTGTATTGTCATTAGAGGTTTTGACTAGAATAATTCGGAAAGATGAACGAATCAAATGTTTAGTGATTAAGAAGGAAACATTTAAAGTACAGGCCTTTGCAGATGACCTGGTTTTTATTATTGAAGAGCCCTTACAATCTGGTGTAAGGCTGATGGAAATGCTGGGAGAATACGGTGAAGTAGCAGGTCTGAGGATTAATAGGGAAAAACCTAAAATGTTAGTTAAGAATATGACTAAATTGCAAGAAAATGAATTATTTGGGAGAATAAATATTCAGAAGACAAAGAAAGTGAGATACCTAGGGATTCAATTAACAGCAAGGTGCGTTACACTTAAAGGAGATAACTACGATAAATTAATTGAGCAAATCAAAGTCAATTTGGATAGGTGGACAAACTTGCAACTTTCCTTCATGGGAAGAATTGCAACAATTAAGATGAATGTGCTACCCAAAATACTCTTCTTATTTCAATGTATACCGATTAAATTAGAAAAGGAATTTTTTTGGAAATTTAAATAAAATTATATCTAAATTCATTTGGCAAGGGAAAAAAGTAAGGATTAAATTAAAATTATTACAGGACTCTAAGGAGAGGGGGGGATTTGGCCTTCCAGACTGGGAAAAATATTATCAAGCAGCAATATTAACATGGGTAAGAGAATGGATACAGTTAAAAAACAGGAGGTTATTAATGTTGGAAGGCCACAATAAGCAGATAGGGTGGCACGCTGTTCTCTGGGAAGGAAAATACAAGGCTCACCAGTACTTCCAGAGCACTACATCAGACGGGCACTATTAGATGTTTGGATTAAAATTAAACAACATAATTATATGCAAATTCCAAATTGGTTATCGACATTGGAGATGTTTATAAACCCAAATTTTATACAATCAGGGAAAGTAATTACATATAAAGATATACTAAATGAAAGTTTTTCCTTGTTTCCTCCCCCAAAACTAGGGTGCGTCTTATACTCCGATAAATACGGTACTTTAAGTTTTTTTTCTTGAAAAAAAAAGCCTTCAAATATAAGTCTCAGCTCCAAATATTTCATATTTGAAATATTTCATATTTTTATATTTTATATAAATATTTCAAATATTTCATATTCAGTGGAATTTTGTGATGTCTGAGATAATTGCTATTGATCTCGTGTGATCTCGCAATTTAGGTCTCTATTCTCTGCAAATTGAGGCTTAGATGTTTGCAAACGGAAGGGAAAGCTTCAGTCCTTCAGGCCTTCCCTCCATTTGTCATTTCCTTGCTGAAGCCTGCAGGGAGATTGCATTCCTGTACGCTTTGGCAGCCCATTTACAAAAAGCTTTTGTTGGTACCAGCGGAGTTTGGGAGGGGTGGGCGCATCCCTCTGAAGCTCTGTTCTTACTGGCAAAGACTTTTTGTAAAGGGCTGCTGAAGCCTACTGGGAAGCAATCCTTAAGTGCTTTGCCAATGAGAAAGAAGGCCCGGAGAGGTGCATGTCCTTCCGGGCCCCATTTTTCATCACCAAAGGCTGACTCAAATGGTTCAGCAGCGATAAAGGAGGCCCAGAAGGGTGCGCGTGTCCCTCTGGGCCTCCTTTTTTGTCACCGCTGACTCAGGCAGTTCGGCAGTGAGAAAGGAGGCTTGTAACAGTGCGCGTGGCCCTTTGGGCCTCCTTTTTCATCGCCGAAGGCCGACTCAAGTGGTTTGGTTGGGAGAAAGGAGGCCCACAAGGGCACACGTGGCCTTCCGGGCCTCCTTTTTCATCGCCAAAGGCTTCTTCAAGCCCTTTGCTGATGAGAAAGGAGGGAGCAGGCAAAGAAACAGGCTGGAGAGGAGACAGATCTTCATAAGGTAAGTGGCAGGATGGGGGCAAGCAATTAGTGGGGACCCCAGGGCAGGAGAATGAGGTATCTGTGGGTAGAGGGAGGCCTTGAAACTGGTGGCCTGTTCCATCACTAGCCCACCCCCATGGCCTTCCCCACCCCGAGATACCTCATGTGCATTTAACGAGCCACACATTCGATTAGCGAATGCATGGGCGAAAGCAGGGAATAATTTCATTCAAGGTACAAGATTTACTCCTACGAGTCTTCGGGTTATGAATGGAATGGGCAGGCTCCATTACATTCATACCTTGAGGACTACATGTATATGAGGTAAAATGAGATGTGAATACATTATGGAACACTATTATTGACATCAGTGATTTATTGTAGGAATTAATTTTATTCTTAGTTAAATAAATATCAAAGTACACATTGTTTTTCTTCCATAGTTTTCTCAAGGAATTTATGTGAAGAGATACATAGGTACAAATGCAAATTAAAATGGATGCAATTTTTCAAAATTCTCTATTTTTAAGAAAACTGGAAAACATAGATATTAAAATAAACAGGGCTATGCTGCTCTTGCAATCATAGTAATCCTTTCTACTGAAGATTTTCTTTAAAACATTACTAGTAGAAAAATATTTATGGTATTAATGGCTACATCATTAAAAATAAAGCACTAGCGGACTTTCCAAATTTACATTACCTCCCATGGTTTCCGAGTCAGAAATGTACATCTCTCCCTCCCCATCATTCTTTTGTGCTTGAATTGTGATGAATACATGGCATGCAAAGCATGAGCAACAGCCAAGACAGCATTGTAGATGCTGTAGCTCTGTCCAGTAATGGTTTTTTCAAAATATTTTTCAGGAACATTCTCCAGTCTCTCTAGTCCAGAGCAGAAACCATTATTTGTATGGTTCAAAACCCAGTTGGGGAAGGTGCAGCCAAAACCATAAGACCAAAAGTCCCTTATGAAGTAATCTTCTTTTGCATTGGAAGGGTTTCTATCCTGAATAAATTCCTGAAATCCTGGCAGCTCATTGGAATGGACAGCCAAGGATAAAGCACCATGGTAGACCTGTTTAGCAATTCTCAGTTCCTCCTCATTACCGTAGTTTTTCAGCTCTAACTGAATAGTCAAAATCCACACTTTACCCTTTATATTGTTCATTATATCACTCTCTTGTTCAATAGAAAGCAACCAGTCAAAAACCACGAGAGTGCGAAGATCACCAAACAGGAGAAATACATTGGCTGTGCTAGTCATGATTCTATTCCATATATTAAATGCCCATTTCTTTATACCTCCAAATTCAATATCCATGCCTACATTGTAGACTGTATCTATAAAAGCAAAACAAATGCCACGAGAGGCAAATTCTGGAACCATAACTTGAAAAATCCATTCTGAATTAATTCCAGTTGCAGTGTAAAATCCAATCCAGGTCCACCTGAAAATGAGAAGTAATTCAATAATTTCCCTGTACTGATGGGCTTCATTTGGAACCATTTGGTAGAAATAAGGAGATAGAGTGTGATCCATCCTCACTGGAGCAGAACCATAGGAGATCTAAATTGGTAATTGAAGAAATAACAAAGAATGATTAATGTGTATATCATCTTGTTGTTGTTGTTGGCAGCAGCAGCAGCAGCAGCAGCAGCAGCAGCAGCATCAACAGCAGCAGTATTATCACTGGGATCACATTTCAGTAAACTAGTTGTTGAAAATAATATTGCCTGGAACAAAAATATGGCGATTATTTGTCCTTTTCAGGAAAATTGAAGCCTTTGATAACAGTGGCCAGCCAAAGTCACTCCAACAACAGCATATAAATTTAAATGTAATTCATCAATAAATAAGATATTGATTGATTGATCACATTTTTATGGCCAGCCATCTTAAACAAGCCAGCTTTGTGGAAAAGAAAATAATGAATTTTATATTTGTATTAATTAGTTTTAAATGTTATGAAGTGAGACAACTTTACACTAGCAGTGATGATAGATGTTTTAAGCTGACATTGCTTAAATTAGTTTGGTTGACACACAAATATGTTATGTATGATTAAAATTACCCCTACCTACACCACATAAAGCATCAGGAGGGGGGAAAAGATAATCTTTAAAATCTGAACATACATCCTACCTGAGGAATCTTGTAGGTGCTGAAAATGTATATGATGAGAGGATTCAATGTCAAGCCCTTCAAGCACTGTAAGAAGATTGTCTTTACTACCACAGTGGTAATTGGGGAGAAAATGCTTCTTGGGAGAAATAAGTTGCATTGCAGAACGAAAGGCCCACCTGGTATTGATATTGCTATCATACATATGAAATCCAAGGGTAACATTGAGTAGGATATGGGGATCTTCATTGATTTCCTTTATGGCAAAGACCAAGGCCAGGATATGCTGGTAGTTCTGAGTTATAACCCTACAGTGGGATTTCCATTATGTGTCAAACTAATTCAGCAAAATAATTAAAAGCTATAATTTAAGAAGCATATTTGGCACAAAATTCAGTCAACAAAACTACCTCATTGTGAGGAGCCAAAGCAAGTAAAAGATAAAATCAATAAATTAGTAAATACTTG
>QLTV01002303.1:292503-338702 GCA_003457575.1 Thermophis baileyi | reverse complement strand
GAAGTAGTAGAAAAAGTAACACTACTACTATCAACATACTAAGTACAAATTGACCTCTAAACTAACACAAATACCACAGACATTAAAAACCACTATGAAAGCAATGATTAGATTTGAATGAAAATTGAAATGTTTGTCCTTAAATTGATTTGACTGAAATCTTTCACTAAATTTTCAATCTAAGTATACAGTGCATACATACAATATATAAAGTCAGAGAAATGATCTTATGTCTAACCATACAAATATATACTCTTATTCTTGTCAACAACTTTAATATTTGGCAGCACAGAGATTAGAAAGCAGAGAAATAATTATAGCTCTTTGGTAAATTATCTAAAATTAGTGAATCCTCTATAGCATTTCTGAAAATTGTTTTTGTTATCTTCCTCTTGAAAGTTTATTATCACTGATTCAATTAGTAAATAAAACTTTTTTTGTAGCAGATTTTATTTCTACTAACATGCATCACTCCAAAGAGCTATTTTTTGTCTTCCTAGAGACAAATGTAGGCACTAGAAATTAGGCAAAAATTTAGAGCAGCAGTTCTATATACTTGAATATACTTAAAATACTTGAATGACTATAGCTATATGATGTATAAATACAGGTTACTTTGGGATGGCTCCTTGATGTCAACTTTTTCATCATTGTCGTCAGCGTTCTCATCAGCATTTTAAAGCAACCTCATGAAAAATATGGAAGGGTCATCTCATTTCCTTCCTTCAGCTTTCTTAGATCTAATGTCTCAGATCTAATCATTATTCTTCATCCTATCATTCATATCAATGTCATGATCCTTCAAAGGCAAATGTATGTCTTCCTTCTATAATTTAACATACCTTTGTTCCAATCTTCAATCCAAAGAATGGTTGGAACTGACAAAAGCCAACCTGTTGCAAAATACTAGGACGACCTAAGTTTTAGAGGGGCATTTTACTTTACTGAGCAAAGTAGATAGTCAAAACAAAGACTTAAAATGGTGGTGCCCATGTGCTTTATTAGTTGGGGTGAATTGCATTGTTGTCACTGCAAAGCCAAAGCACTAAATTAGAACTCATTTCTTTTATATAATTATACTAAATCTTACTTTGTTCAAAAACCTTTAGAGCTTCTCATGTATTTTTGCTAATGCCCACATTTAGGACATTTACGGTATCTCTCCCTCCTTCTCTCTCTCTCTCTCTCTCTCTCTCTCTCTCTCTCTCTCTCTCTCTCTCTCTCTCTCTCTCTCACACACACACACACACACACACACACACACACACACACACAGAGACACACACACAGACACACACACACAGAGTTCAGTTTAATCAGTCAGTACACATCGTCTTGTGTCTCACTTGGTTTTTCTTCTTTTTCCTTCCCTTGCAGAGTGAAGAGATTGCCTAAATGAGCAATCTTTTCCTGTTTTTATCCTCAGTTCAGCAGATCCCTAAAAAGTGCTAATGTATAGCTTGATGTATGTGTGCCCCCATGTGTGCCTGCTTACTCTTTTCCTCTACATAAATGTAAATAAACTCATTAATCCTCTTCTTGTAAATTATCCTAGTGCAGGGGTAAGCAAAGAGTATTGAAAAAAGAACTAAGATTTTTTTCCCCCCTGTGAGTTCTGGAAACTGTCTTCCCATTTTGGTTCACCTAGAAATTTGGGGTCATATCCTTCTGACGCTATAAAGGAAAGGGGAAATTAAGTAAAATTATAAGCACAGTAGTGGTCACATGATTTTTCATTTAGCAACCACTTTAGTTAATGACTGAATTGCCAGTCTCAATTGCATTGGTAAAGGAGGTCTGCCTGTGATATTCTTGTGCATTGGAACATGCAAAGCTAAAGATAATGAAATATGGCTTTTGAGAAGGAAAATAATAACATTTAGGAATCTGAGGTATATATTTTAACAGTGCTTTTTTTTAATTGAACAGGTCTTGGAGTGAGGGGTCAGAAGAGAAATATTAAACATAGTTTATAGTTTGGCTCAAGAAGCAGATATACATGTAACAGATCTGCTAAACATGAATTAATACGGTAGATTTCATTACTAGGATGGGGAAATTCTCATTTGGCAATATGCCAAATATGCATTATTTGTCTCAGGCATCCGTATCCTGGCCAAGAAAATGTGGAAACAAGGTTGCTTGCTACAGGTTTAATGAGGCTGCAGTCTGTCACGGATGATTTCAAACAGATTCCAAGTCAGCTCTGGGAGCTACAGACTACCAGTACTGTAAATAGCCATTGCCATAGCCACGCCCACAGCCAAGCCCACTCTTTAACCGGCATCCAGCATCCAGTCCCTCTTCCAGTATCCTCCCGGTTGCTCCACTGCGATCGGTGCCAATCAGCTGTTCCAACCACTGCATAATGGTGACAATCAGCTGGAGTCCATGTGGATGAGGACGTTCAGCCCACCAAATGATTAGCGCCAAGTAGCTGGGGCCATGCTGGTTAGGATGAGCAAGCCCCTGTTGGCCACGGCACAGGAGAAACTGGGATGCCATCCGCCGGACCCATGCCATTCTGCTTTCCCCCCTAGGTCCCCCAGGTATGACAAGCCAGCAGGGGCTTGACAGGCAGCTCCCTCTACTATCTGGAAAATAGTAAACAGACATATGTTAATACCTGGATCAGGCTCCAGGGCTTAGGTCCCACCCACCCTCCTGGTTTACAGGGATAGGCCTTGTGGAATTTGTGGATCAGTTGGGTGGCATGCATGTTTTTCTCCACCATCCAGGTGGCATCTGTCTCTGGGTACCTTTTCCATCACACAAGGTATTGTACACGGCTCCTGTGGACCTGGGAGTCCAGTATGCGATCTATTTCATAGAGGTCACCGGTAATGGGTCCAGGCGGCCGTGGCAGTGTCCTAATGTGAATGTCCTCTATGAGCTTGAGTGGACTGCTATGAAAGACAGGGTGGATATGGCCTAACATGCGGGGCAACCGTAGTTCCACTGTAACTGGATTTATTACCCGTACAATGGGGAAAGGTCCAAGGAACTTTGGGCCCAGTTTCTTACAGGGTATTCTCAACTGGAGGTATTTGGTTGAGAGGTATACTTTCCCTTCCACCTGGAACGATTTGTGAGGACTGTTTTTTGTCCGCCTGGGCTTTGTATGCTCCAGCAGCTTTGGTCAGGGCTGTCCTCACCACGCCCCATATGCTCCATATGGCACTCATCCACTCATCAAGCCAGCAAGAGGAGGAGGGTTCTTGTGAGTACTCGGGAATAGGTATGAAGTCCAGCTGATTGACCACCCAGAATGGGGCGAACCCGGTGCTGCTATATGTTCTGACCTAGGCTTCCTAATCAAACGATACAGCACAAACGGTGTCCCAAAAACCTCTTTTATTTTTAACGGCTGGTAATTATTTGTATTCCCAGCCGTAATGAGTCCAAAACAAATGATAATAAGTCCGACAACAGTCTTTCGGGGAAAGGCAGATAAGCACACAAACCTTGATCTTCCTTGACAAGCTGCCAAGGACCAATTAGCAAGAAACTTGGCAAGGCCAAACAGA
Source organism: Thermophis baileyi (assembly GCA_003457575.1). Taxonomy (NCBI): domain Eukaryota; kingdom Metazoa; phylum Chordata; class Lepidosauria; order Squamata; family Dipsadidae; genus Thermophis; species Thermophis baileyi. The sequence goes on along the minus strand of QLTV01002303.1, from coordinate 335,175 downwards.
AATACGGAGTCTGGGCTAGATTGACATGAGTTGAACGACATTGCTTCCTGTGACCAGCCCTTCCGTGTGCTCCACTTATATAGCCTATGGGAGGGGCCAATTATCTTCAAGCCTTACTCCCGAGTAGTCCTTCTCCTCTGAAACTGTTCTTGCCTTCTGGCAGCTCTGCGCATGCGTGCATTGAGAACAGGCTCTTCCTGTTCCTCTGCCTCGCTCATGTGAGCTTCTGGAGGCTCTGGAGTCGGGACAGACCTCCCAGATGGCCCATGTTCCTCCCCAGCCTCCTCGCTGTCCAACTCTGCTGCCAGCTCCACAGGCCACTGGCGGACCACAACATGATGCACCGGGTTGTTGCATGCCACCTCCCCAAATGGCTGTAGTTCTGCCCAATTTGTCTGTTGGTAGGTGATATAACAACGGAGGTAGCGTTCCATCATAGCATTGGCCCTCTCGACCACCCCGTTGGTGCTTGGGTGGAAAGCCGAGCTAAGACCCTGTGTTGAACCAATTCTCCTGACGAACTCCTGCCAGAACCTCACCATAAACTGCACTCCCCAGTCTAAGATGGCACCCCGTGAAGACGGTAGATGTGGGTAATGAATAATTTAGCTAGTTTCTGAGTGGACGGTAACCTGGAACACGCCACAAAATGGGCCTGCTTGGAGAAGAGATCGATCACCGTCCATATGATGGTATGACCGTTTCTCTCTGGCAGCTCCACAATAAAATCCATCGCTATATCCTGCCAAGGCCGGGTTGGGTCCACCACTTCTTGTAGCAACCCTGGAGGCTTCCCCACCCCGTGCTTTGAGGTTGCACAGACAGGACAGCATTTCACATAGTCCTCCATGCTGGCTTTCATCCGGGGCCACCAGAACTGATGCTTGACGAGGTGTAGGGTTTTGAGGAACCTGAAGTGGCCAGCCTGTTTGACATCATGACACCTGCGTAGCACCTTCTCCTGTAGGGCCGATGGAATGTACAGTTTACGGCCCTTCCAGGCCACCCCGTCTTGTAGGGTTAGTGGTGACGGATACTCTGGGAATCATGAATCCCCCACAACGTGGTCTGCATCTCTTGCGTTAACTCATCCATGACGGTCTGTACCTGAGCTACTTGTTGCGGCCCAGGAGGCAGTATGGACTGAACCACCTCCTCCCAGCGGTTTTTATACTGGGGCATACATGAGAGGGCATCCACCATGAAGTTCTTTCCCACCGGGATGTGTTTGATGGTGAACTGGAACCATCGGAAAAACTGGGCCCACTTCGGGGACAGGCGTCACAGGGCTTCCAGGTTCTTATGATCTGTCCAAACCTCGAACGGGTGCCTGGCCCCCTCTAGGAAATGCCACCATGTCACTAGAGCCCATCAAACAGCAAAGACCTCCTTCTCCCAAATCGCCCATGCACGCTCGGTCTCCATCAGTTTGTGTGACATGTACGCACAGGGTAGCAGGCAGTCCTGTGCATTTTCCTGCAGTAAAATGGCACCCACAGCCACATCACTGGCATCAGCCTGGATAACAAATGGCCGGTCGGGGTCCGGATGTTGCAGGATGGGCTCCCTTGTGAAGAGGGCTTTCAGGGCTTCGAAGGTCCATTGACAGGCCATTGTCCATGGAAGTGGCTGACCAGGCCGGGGCTTAGCAGTGGCAGACTTTGTTTTTAGCAACTCGGTCAATGCGATCCTGGCAAACGAGGGGATAAAGTGTCAGTAAAAGTTGGCAAATCCCAAAAAGCTCTGTAGTTGTCGATGGGTTTTGGGGGCTTGCCACTCCATCACAGCCTGGACCTTACTTGGATCCATCTCCACTCCGGCATCAGAAATATGATACCCCAGGTAGTCCAGTCGCGATCTATGAAACTTGCTTTTGGTGAGCTTCACATAAGGTTCTCTGCCAGCAGGTTTTTCAGCACCTCCCATACCAGCTGGACGTGCTCCGACATGGTGGTGGTATAAATCGATATATTGTTCAGGTATACCAGCACCCTGCAATAGAGATGTTGATTAATTGCATGAAGACTGCAGGGGCTCCCTGTAACCCAAACAGCATTACCTGGTACTGGTAACTCCCCAGTGGAAGTTGAATGCCGTGTACCACTCATCCCCCTGTTTTACTCTAATCCGGTAATAGGCTTCCCTCAGATCCAGTTGTAAAGATCTTGCCCTTTGCTAAGTGGGCCAATATGTTCTTCATCAATGGGAGGGGGTACATGTTTTCCACGCAGACACCATTAATGCCACAGAAATCGATGCATAAACACAGGGTACCATACTTTTTCTCCTTAAAGAGCACAGGAACTGCGACCCTCAACTGTGCTGGCTGTATGAAACCCCTGGCCAGGTTCTTGTCAATGTAACACCGCAACTCGTCCAGCTCTTTCGGCGTCATGGAGTACATCCGCAGCTTCAGCAATTTCGCTCCAGGGATGAGTTTGATAGCACAATCAGTGGGGAGGCAGGTGATCGCACTCTTGTTCACTAAAGACTGCCTCTAGGTCTGCATAGACTGAGGGATAGGAAGGAACGCCCTCCTTCATGGCTCCACCAGCCATGCTCTCCACTGCCTTCATGCTCTTCTCCTGTTGGGGAGGCTTAGGGCTGACCCCTATGGGCATCCACCCACCAAATCCTAGGGGTCCATTTGTCTAACCAGGGCAAGCCTAGAATAAGGGATTCAGTCATCATTGGCACCACTATCAAGCAGATCATCTCCCAGGGATCAGTCACGTGAGTGGCAGGAGCCCCCCCCAACAAGGATCCATCAACCTGCTCAAACTTGATGGGATGGGCCAACCACCTTACTGGTAGGGCGAGCTCTTCAGTAATGGCCCGGCTAACTAAGCACCTTGTGCACCCCGTGTCTATCAGAACCCCGTATTCCTTCCATCGATCTGACTGGGGACCTCTCATGATTACAGGAATGATAAAGGGACAGATGGGGCTGCTTACCATCGAGTCCTCAGGGCGTCATTCCCACTGTCATAGAGCACCTCTGGGTAATTCGCTGTTGCTGGCACTTCCTCTGCGCCTCCTCTGGTTGGTGACTCCACCTGACATGCCATTCTGGACTTCTCCTGGCCCGGTCAGGTTTCACTTCCTGGCCTCCCAGGGGTACCTGCTTTTCTCTATGGAGCTGGAGCTGGACACTCAGCCACTCGATGATCCAGCTGGTTGCAGCGAAAACAGCGGAGCGGCCACTGTCCAGTTACACCTAGCGGGGTCACAACCAGAGTGGCACAGGGACTGCTTGGCCTCTCCACTGATTCCCGGGGCCTGCTACCCATATCTCCCCGGGACGGAACTCACGCAGTCCAGTGTCAAGGTCAATGGATGTCAGGGTCCCAAATAGCATCCAAAATTAAATCAGAGTCCAAGGCAAAAGATTCCTCAAAGTTCCAATTTATTAATAGAACCATGTTGGCACATCTGGGTGAAACCCGAATCTGAAGCTTCCCAGGTTTCACCACCCAGTTGAAAGTTCAAGTCCTTGCCCCCACACCCACAAGTCCATCATGTTGCCCAATCTTCAACTGCCATGCTGGCAAACTCCACCCATCTCCTTCCATGCAGGTGCAGAGGTGCAGAGACAAAGGATGACCTTGGCTTCCTAGAAAGAATGTGTTATGGCTACATGCCAGCAACTTCAAACAATCCCCCCTCCCATCTTCCCACAATAGAAAATGCATAGTAGAATAGTATAAAGTGTGGCAGGCCTATGATCCCAAATAAAATGGCTTTGGCCTGACAGGCGGCCTCCCCTCAGAAGAAAAACATATCCTAAGGGAAGAGAAAGAAAAATAACATAGGGGGTTAACACAATATCACTAACCACCTCTCCCCCCTCCAATGGGACCCTTTGGCTTCTCTGGATATTTCTCATGGAATTCCTTTACCAATCTGTCAGCTTTTACATCCCAACTTTTAACCCAAGTAGCCTCAGACATAGGGTACCTCTTCCAATGCACTAAATATTGTAAACGACCCCTATACAATCTAGAATCTAAAATCTTCTTCACCTCATAATGGGTCTCCCCTTGTATGACTACCAGAGGAGGGGGTGGTTGGGTCTGTGGTCTTAAGTTAGACCCAATCACTGGTTTTAATAAACTACAATGGAAGACTGGGTGAATCTTTCCCAATATTCTAGGTAAATCAAGCTGAACTATGACTATTGGGAAAGGACCCAAGAATTTTGGTCCTAGTTTCTTGCTAGGCATTCTTAACCATATATATTTTGTAGACAAGAAAACTTTATCCCCCACACGGAAGGGGGGTTGGAGCGATCGGTGCTTGTCAGCTTGCTTCTTGTATGCTTCTGCTGCTTCTGCAGCACTTTCTTCATGTTCTCCCACCCCTTCTTTAGCGTCTCCATCCATTCTGCTAGGGACATGGAAGTGGGGGCTTCCGTTGGTAGTTCAGGCATGGGAACAAATTCCATGCCGCTGGTAACTTGGAAAGGAGTTAATCCAGTGCTACTGTGGACAGCATTGTTATACGCTACCTCTGCACATGGTAGCAACTCTGACCAATTGTCCTGCTGGTAATCCACATAACAACGAATGTATTGTTCGACCATTGCGTTCGTACGTTCAACCACCCCATTTGTACTCAGATGAAAAGCCGAGCTGAGTCCTTGTGTGGATCCAATTGCCCTCAGGAACTCTCTCCAGAACTTGGCTGTGAACTGGATGCTTCGGTCAGAGATGACTCTTTTTGGCATGCTGTGTAGGTGGTACATATGCTTGATAAATAGCTTTGCTAGCTTCCTCGCCGATGGTAGTCCGGAACAAGCGATGAAATGAGCTTGTTTGGAAAATAAGTCGATGACTGTCCAAATCACTGTATTTCCGTTGCTGTCTGGGAGTTCTACGATGAAGTCCATTGCGATTTCTTCTCAGGATTGGCTGGGGTTGGCTACCTGCTGCAGCAATCCAGGGGGCTTCCCTGGCTGACTTTTCCTGGTTGTGCATGTAGCACAGCTTTTTACGTAGTCTTCCACCTCTGCTTTCATCTTTGGCCACCAAAACTGGCGTCTGGTTAGGTGAAGGATTTTTAGGAATCCAAAGTGCCCTCCCAAATTGGAGTCATGGCTTCGTTGTAGTACTTCCAGTCTTAAGCTGGCAGGTATGTATACTTTGGATCCCTTCCAGGCTAAGCCTTCTCTCATCGTTAGGACTTCTTTGTTGTCGTTGAGCCAGGGATCACTTGGTAGTGCCACTTTTAGTGCTGCAGCTAGCTTGTCCTGGCCAGGAGCAACTGGTGATGACTTGAGATGCCACACCCATGGCCCAGCCCACCCCTTAACCAGCATCTGGCATCCAGTCCCTCTTCTGGTATCCTTCCGGTTGCTCCACTGCGATCGCCACCAATCAGCTGTTCCAGCCGCTGCATAATGGCGACAATCAGCTGGAGTCCATGTGGGCGAGGACGTTCCGCCCACCGTGTGATTAACGCCAAGCAGCTGGGGCCATGCTGGCGAGGAACGAGCAAGCCGCTGTCAGCCATAGCATGGGAGAAACTGGGATGCCATCCGCCGGACACACACCGTTCCACTCTCCCCCCTAGGCCCCCCAGGTATGGCAAGCCGGCAGGGGCTTGACAATTTGTGCATGAAATGTCTTGATGTCTGACTTTTTTCCTTTCTATTTGAGATTTGTATTTGCAACCTTCTTTGTTGATCTGCTTTCTTGTTGCTCATTCTTTAATTGATACTGGAGTGTCATGTTTATGATTGATTAGTATTCTTAATATATTTACTGTAAGTATAAACTGCTATTAAGTAGAATAGAATAGAATAGATAACAGAGTTGGAAGGGACCTTGGAGGTCTTCTAGTCCAACCCCCTGCTTAGGCAGGAAAACCTACACCACTTCAGACAAATGGTTATCCAACATCTTCTTAAAAACTTCCAGTGTTGGAGCATTCACAACTTCAGGAGGCAAGCTGTTCCACTGATTAATTGTTCTGTCAGGAAATTTCTCCTTAGTTCTAAGTTGCTTCTCTGCTTGATTAGTTTCCACCCATTGCTTCTTGTTTTACCATCAGGTGCTTTGGAGAATAGTTTGAATCCCTATTCTTTGTGGCAAACCCTGAGATATTGGAACACTGCTATCATGTCTCCCCTAGTCCTTCTTTTCATTAAACTAGACATACCCAGTTCCTGCAACCGTTCTTTATATGTTTCATCCTTTTTGCATCGTGGTGACCAAAACTGAATGCAGTATTCCAAGTGTGGCCTTACCAAGGCATTATAAAGTGGTATTAACACTTCACGTGATCTTGATTCTATCCCTCTGTTAATGCAGCCTAGAACTGTGTTGGCTTTTTTGGCAGCTGCTGCACACTGCTGGCTCATATTTAAATGGTTGTCCACTAGTATTCCAAGGTCCCTCTCACAGTGAGTACCTTGCTCACTACTGTTGAGCAAGGTACCACAGATACTGTACCTGTGCATTTTGTTTTTCTTGCCTAAATGTAGAACCTTACTTTTTTCACCATTGAATTTCATTTTGTTAGATAGCGCCCAATGTTCAAGTCTGTCAAGATCCTTCTGTATCTTGAGCCTATCTTCTGGAGTGTTGGCAATTCCTGCCAGTTTGGTGTCATCTGCAAATTTGATGAGTTCCCCATCTATCCCCTTGTCCAAGTCATTGATGAAGATGTTGAAGAGTACTGGGTCTAAAACAGAGCCTTGGGGTACTCCACTGCATACTTCCCTCCATGTAGATGCAGTTCCATTGAGCACTACACATTGAGTGTGGTTGGTCAGCCAGTTTCGAATCCATCTGGTGGTGTTGCTGTCTAACCCACATTTTTCTACTTTATCTAGTAGTAGGTTATGGTCTACTTTATCAAATGCCTTACTGAAGTCCAAGTAAATTATATTGACAGCATTCCTCTGGTCCACTAATTTTGTTACTATAATTTTGTCAGTATAAAATATTAAAAATAATTTGATGTACTTTGGTTTAAATATTGGTTGTGAAATCTGACATATTTGCTTACTAAGAGGTCAAGTGAATTGAATTACTTTCTTTAGTATTTTGGGTCCTTCTTCTATTACCCAGGGAAGTACTGTATGGTAGAAAGTAGTTAGAAGCCAAAATTGGTTGAGTAATTGATTATGTGCCATTAAATCATTATCGACTTTTAGTGACCACATAGATACATTTTCTCCATGACAATCTATCACTCATTTGAATGTCTATGAAGATTCTCAATCATCCAGGTCATAGTTGTATCAAAAATGGTTTTTATTTTGAAAAGGCAACTGACTGATTTTTTATTTTATTTTATTTTATTTATTTTTGAGGAAGACGAATACATTTTGCTTTCTATTCTGGAAGCTCCATCAGTTGTATTGGATGGTATTGGAAATGGAAGGACAGTTATTGACAGTTGAAATTAGTTGGTTGTGGTAGTGGTGGGAATGGAAAGATTCCCACCAGGAATGGCAGGTAAACTTTCAGCCAAGTGGTGTAGAGTTCTGAGCATTCCCATTTTGTGTTGCAGTGGGTGGTAAGAATTAAAATGCAAAACTGATAAGTGTGTTGGTTTTGTGTAAACTTCAGTGTTAAGGCTTCTGTCTTCCTTAATGTGCACAACACAGTCCAGGAAAGCCAGAAGGTTTTTCTTAACCTTCCCTTGTTGTGAACTTAATATGTCTGTCCACAGACTTGATGTGTTTAGTGAAGGCTTCCACTTCCTGTGCTTTAATCTTGACCCAAGTCTCAACTACCGTATTTTTCGGACTATAAGATGCACTGGAATATAAGATGCACCAAGATTTCGAAGAGGTAAACAGGGAAAAAAAAGTTTTTGCCCTCCCCAGCCCCCAGGAGCACTCTGCAGGCCTCCCAAAGTCTCTGCCTGCCCCATTTTTGTGAAAATTGGGCCTGTTTTTGCAAAAAATGGCCCCGTTTTTCGCTTCCCAGACCCCCCCATGTGTCGCGGTTTTGCCCTCCCAAGCCCCTAGGAGCACTCTGCAGGCCTTCCAAAGCCTCTACATGTCCCGTTTTTGCAAAAAAAATGGGCCTGTTTTTGGTGAAAATGGGATGCGCGGGGCAGGGTTTCGGGAGACCAATAATGGCTGTATTCAATGTATAAGACGCACCAACATTTCCACCCTCTTTTAAGGGGGGGGGAGTGCGTCTTATACTCCGAAAAATATGGTACATATCTATACCAGTAAGTGGATGGAATTCCTGTGAAGGAGTTTAGGGCTTTGGTTTCTATCTCTTCCATGTAGAAATTTGCCACAATGGGGGACACAGGTAAATCCAAAACACAGCCATGTTTTTTTCTGTAGAAATCTTCATTGTATTTAAGATAGGTAGGGTCAATATGGCACAAATGTGTCCTGACTGAGATTAGTTCTGATACCTAATGTGCTATCTTGTAGCAGATGTTTCTGCATATACAGTACCTGTTTCTGTTACTTGCTGTTCCTTACATCAAATTAACAAAGATTTATAGTATAATAAATTCATTAATATTTAATCTGGCACAAGACTTTGCATTGTTGTTCTTCAACAGACTAATACAGGTATCCTATGTAATATTAGTACCTAAATATTTAAAGATAAATATTAACTATATAAACTATAGTTCCAATATAGTTTTCTTAAATGGTAGATTGTAGCTAAATGCAGGAATGGGATATTTTTTACCTAAAAGAAAAAAACAATGTGCAGAAATATCTTTTTCAATAAATAGTTATGAATCATGTAAGTATTTTATAACACACTCAAAAGATAAACCACATATTTGCCACATAGTTTTTACTGCAAATTCAATTTGTCAGTAATGGATAGCTAATATAATTCCCATACCAGTACATTGAAAAGTAGTCTCATATAAACTGTTTCAAAATTTAAAGAATACTTCACTTATGTATTCATTGAAGGAAAGGCCATATAATTATTTGCTTAACTTTAGATTTTGCTTTTCTTTAAAAAATGGAAAAAGTCAACATATCCAATTCTGGTATTTTCCTATCCCTTGTGTATGGGGGTTAAATCTCAAGGAGATACAAAGAATGTGATGGGAGTTAGATGTGGGCAACTGGTACTAGGCTGCCCACAACAGAGTAATATCATTATAGAGGACAGACTGAACATGTGTTATCTCTAGATTCTATATAACAGCAAAATAGGCCTTTAGTCTTTAGCACTTCCTTCTAATCAGTTGTTCTCTCTTGTTCAGCTCTGGCCTCAGGAGAATAATATAACTTTTGGGGAAAAAAATAAATCCCAGCAAACCAGCACTGGAAGCAAAGATGGAGAAGATTTCCACAGCAACCATGTACTTTCCTTTGGTGCTCAAATAGGTTGGAACAAAAGACAACCACACACTGCAAAACACCAACATACTGAATGTGATGAATTTGGCTTCATTGAAAGTGTCAGGTAACTTCCTGGCAAGAAAAGCTACAGAGAAACTGATAATAGCCAGAAAGCCCAAGTAACCTTGGACACAATAAAACATAATCACCGACCCCTCATTGCACTGCAGTATGATTTCTTCATTCACTGAATGAGTATCAGTCTCTACAAAAGGTGGAGAAGTCCACATCCATGAAATGCAAATGCATGCCTGAATCAGGGAGCAGAAAAAAAGGACTGAGTTGGCCAGTCTTGTCCCCACCCATCTTCTCATCTTGGATCCAGGTTTGGTGGCTAAGAATGCCAAAACTACTGTGATAGTCTTTGCCAGCACACAAGAAACTATCACTGAGAAGATAGTGCCAAAAGCAGTCTGTCGGATAAGACAGGTCACCGGCTCAGGACGGCCAAGGAACAAGAACACACAGAAGAAGCAGAGCAGGAGGGACACCAGAAGTGTGTAAGTGAGGTTTCGATTATTGGCAACAACAATTGGACTGTTGTGATGCTTTAGGAATATTCCCAGCACCAGAGCTGTAACCAAAGAAAAGAAAAGAGCAGAGAAAGAAAAACTAATCCCAAGAGGTTCTCCATAGGATAAGAAACTTACATATCTAGGCAGACAAAAATTTTTGTTTTTATTTGGATAGAATTCATTTCTGCAGTTATAACAATCTCTCATATCTGAAAAAGAAAAATACATGGTTTCAATTCCTGTATCAAATCTATGTACCAAATTGATGCCACAAACATAATTTCTAGGAGCTACTCTTTGCCCCAATAAGTGATCAAAGTGGGTCATTTGCAATCAACCTTTTTTTTCTGTCAAGGGGATCCTAGAAATGTAATTCTTTATTCTTTATTTCAAAAAGTGATAATTGACTCTTGCTGTTATTAATTCTAATTACAGAACCATTCAATTATTAATATTGAAAATCTGCTATCTGAATCTTCTTCCCATGATGATGATGACCACCTAAGGATCTGTAGAGCTGTCTTTTTCCCCACTTTCCCTCCCCCCCTTTTTTTTGTTCTCTATCTTTCAAAGGAGAACATTAACCTAAATGTATGCATCATTTATAAGGAAAGGTCCTAAGCATCCTCTTTCTATTCAACACTCCTCTGAATTTTTCAGCTCCGACAAAAGCAGAAAATTATTGATTTATCATTTTATTTATATCCTACCTTTCCTTTAACAGCTAAAGGTGATATACAGTACATCTCTCATTTTACCTCCATAACAATGGAGACCCAATGGATGGGTCTCTTTGAGAGAGACTACAATAATCTTTGACTTACAACAGTCTGTTTAGTGACCTTTCGAATTTACAATGGCACTGAAAAGTGACTTACGACCATTTTTCGCACTTATGACCATTACAGCATCCTCATGGTCACATGATCAAAATTCAGATGCTTGGCAACTGACTCATATTTATGATGGTTGCAGTATCCCCATACACTGCAATCATCATCCTACATGTGTACATATCATGTATGTACTACCCTTCAGAAAGACCTTGACTATGTATCAGAATGGTCAAACAAGTGGCAACTTCAAATCTCAATCAACAAATGCTCTGTCTTACACATTGGCAAAAAGAATCAGAACACTAAATACAAGCTTGGAGGACACGACCTTGTAGACGACCCTTATTCTGTCAAGGATCTTGGAGTACTCATATCTAATGATCTAAGTGCCAAAGCCCACTGTAACAACATTGCCAAAAAGGCACTAAGAGTAGTCAACTTAATCCTGCGTAGCTTCTTCTCTGGCAACATTACACTGCTAACTAGAGCATACAAAACGTTAACAATACACGAGCACACACTAGATACAAACTTAATGTAAAGCGCTCCAAACTCGACTGCAGAAAATATGACTTCAGCAACAGAGTGATCAATGCCTGGAATTCACTACCTGACTCTGTGGTTTCTTCCCCAAACCCAAAAAACTTTAACCTTAGACTGTCTACTGTCGACCTCACCCCATTCCTAAGAGGTCTGTAAGGGGCGTGCATAAGCGCACCAACGTGCCTACTGTCCCTGTCCTACTGTCCTATTGTCTTCATCTATCTGTATTCACTTTGATTATGTTTATGATTATACCTATACCTGCTATCTTGTACATGTTTGACAAATAAATAAATAAATAAATATCATCATGTGATCAACTTTTGCAACCTTCTGACAAGAAAAGTCAAGGAGGAAGCCAGACTCACTTAACAACTGTGTTACTAATTTAACAACTGCAGTGATTCACTTATCAAATGTGGCAAGGAAAGTCGTAAAATGGGACAAAACTCACATAACAAATATCTCATTTAACAACAGAAAATTCTGGGCTCAATAGTAGTCATAAGTCGAGGACTACCTGTAATTAAAAATCACTTCATAACCTCTATGATTGAATAAGAATTTTAAACCTATTTACACAGGTCCACATCCAACATCTTCTAGATATAATTTTCTGTGCATAACAGTTCATTTATTTATCTTAATTTTTACCTTCCTTCTCTGAAATCTTTCCATCTGGACATGGAATGCAGTCATAGCAACAGAATGGCTTCCCTTCCTTCACTTTTTTGCTAGTACCAGGTTGGCAATGTTCAGTACATATCGAGATTGGCTGGACCTAATTAGAAATGTAAGAAGAGAGTAAATTTGAGAATAATCATAGATTCAAAATCCAATTGATTCTTGTACTTCTCCTTTTGTTATTAGAGTTGCAGAACAATAAGATTTTAAAGAGTTCACGTTTCTTTGTCAAAATGCAATCCTGTAGGTGGGATCCACTGCTGATCATCTGATTGCTACATAAAGATGAATAAGTACATGAATTTAAAAGCATTTTAATGTTTAAAAAGATTTTTCACTGACTTCCAATATATTTTTGTTTATTAGATTTGTTGGTCTGTTACATGTATTTTATTCAATGGACAAGATATCTAATAGATCAAATGTTTAATAATTTAAACTCTGTCAAACCATGTTCTTTTCTGGTCAGACTTTGCACTTTCTTTTTTAAAAAAATCTACCAAATGCTTGGATAAATGGTGAAACAATGGCATTACCAAATGTCCAGATTTATATAAAGTAGGTACATTATATCATTGCAAATGAACGCAGGATCATGGAAAAAGCATGAGAATCAAGACTCTTGCTTTGTATGAAACTGTGCTATGAATGTCTATAGGAATATCTGTGTAATGCATCTACTGTCTATGTCTGTGTGTGTTTGGACACCATGAATCAGTCTTACAAGCATTATTTAAATAAGGAAGACTACCAGAAGTAAGTTTTGTTTCCAGTAAGGAGCCAGAGCAGAAACCAGCTCCACCAAATCCACTGTAGTCTCTAAAACGTCTCCAGCTATTCCACAAACATGCCCATATTTATTAAGGGCACGTAAGGCGGCAGAATCACAGGGAAGAGCTTGGATATACCAATAACCAGCCAGATGTAGTAGGGTGAATAGGGTTAAACTTTAAGAAAAACAAAGCAGATCCAAGTCAACAGACTTGGGTGAAATCAGTTCTTATAGTAATTATACAAGCAAAGCTATTATGAAGGATACATGATTCATGCTTTGGAGAAATCCCATTGCTGTTGGACTAACTCCTGACACTTTAATATAATTTGTCTTTGGAATTATTTATTTTTGTTCTTAGCCTCTCTGATTAAAAACTCTTAATAAGTATGAGCATGCATTAGATTAAAAGTTAGAAGATAAGCCTGATGCTGAAGTTCAAGGCAAATAAGCTTGTGAGGACTGGAGAGCATGCTTATACATATATAAACATGTAAACTCATATGTGTTTATTGTCACTAAATATGCACACCTGGAAAGATCGTAACCAGAGGTGGTATTTTGCCGGTTCAGACCTGTTCACCCGAACCGGTAGCGTTGACTGAGGGTGGGTCTGAGTGGGCCAGCCCACCTGCCCGGATGTAATGCCATCCTATTTAGCCACATTTTCGAGGCTGAGCGCATGCATGGAAGGCATGCGCATGAGTAAAGCGCATGCGCGAGGGGCTGTGTGCATGTGCAGAGGCGGCGCATGTGAGTGAAGCACGCTCACATTTGCAAACCGGTAGGGAAGGTAAGTGAAACCCACCCCTCATCATAACCTAAAACCTAAATTTGTATGTGACTTTTTGAGCAGGAAAGATGGTTCCTATTATTCTTAGTAGCTTGGTTGAAAATTGGAGCAAAAGACTTTGTTCTAAAAAATAATTCGATATACTGTATATTCTGCTCTACATTTTCATCAACACATTTTCAGTCAATTTAAAGACATGCTTCAGATATTATTTCAGTAGACCATTTGTTATACCAGTTAGTTTATATTACTTTTTCAATTATTTTCAATCAAATGTTATTAGAACTAATCATTAAACTGAAGGACAGTGAAACTTACTTGGTTAAACCAGCTGTGCCATACTATGGCATCTTTATTGATGGTCAATGTTTCTCCTAGAGAAGTTTCATGAGCCATTCTCCCAATTTTCTTTCTATGAAAAGATAGATTTGAGGAAGTAATCCAGTTGTTAATGTCCATTCCAACTAATAACCTCCTGTTCTCATCAAAGGAGATATAGTCTCCAGCACTGTTGTTAAATGAGACACTGCTGAGAAAGCGATGAAGCTGGTTTGAAAAGGAAAATTCAATTTAAGTTAAGGGGTTTTCCTTCCTTTTCCCTTCTTTCTTTTTCCATGGTATTCTAGCTTAAGGGAAGCTATAATGAAGGAAACACTTCCTATCAGGCTTTTTCATTTGTGTTGCTTAATGGGGAGAAATCCTATTGAATAATTTATCATTGCTTTACAGAGATTTGCAAATGTTGACCACTCAGTTTCTCTGCTCACAGATTAGATGGAATATTTTTTTTAAAAAAAAGAAAATCCTTTACATCTTGGTCAAGTGTTAAGTTTACTTAAACAGGGTTAACATTTTTTCTCTCCACTACATTTGTAATATAAAATTGCCTATACTCAAAGGAAGGCATTACCACATCACTGCACTTATACTGGTGAATTTTCCAACATTTTATTTTATTTTATTCCATATCATGATGTGCATTACATATTAGTATTAAGATGGAAAAGCTAGGGATAAAATTTCTATCAAGTTCCAATACAGCCTTTTACCTGCAAAGAGTGCATCATTTTGGATTGATCCATTCTTGCTTTTTGACTGAGACTTGATGCAGTCATGGCATGTAAGGCATAGGCCACGCTATAGACAGCATTGTATATACTGTAGCTATGGCCAATCGTATTCATTTCAAAAAAAGGGCCAGGAACATTCTGCAGCTTTTCCTTGCCTGTGCAAATGAGTCCTACAACTTTATCCTGAATTCTATTTGGAAATGCACAATTAAAGACATGTTGCCAGAAGTCCATCAAAAAGCCATCCTCTTTGTTACTTAATGGCTTCTGACTCTGAATGAAATGTTGAAACCCATGAAGTTCTTTGGTGTGAATTGTAAAGGACAGAGCACCATGTAACAATTTTAAACTCCAGGTCCTTTGATAGTTCAAAACACTGAGTTCCATCTGAGTAGTCATAACCCATACTTTACCTTTTAATTGATTTATATATGCTTTTTGCACTCCAAATTCAGAAATGTGGGGAAACCATATCAAAAACAAAACAGAATAAGATACTCCATAGAACACCACTATATTGGCTTTGCTGGCTGTGATAACTTCATACATTTTTGCTCCTTGATTTAACATGTTTTCATGTCCAGCAGAGTAATTTATTTTAGGGAACATTTCTATGAAGGCAAAACAGATGCCTTGGTTGGAAAATGCTGGAATAATAGCATGCACAAATCTTTCTCCTCTGTCATCATCCATAGCGAGGATCCCAATCCATGTCCATGAAAAATAGAGAAGCAGAGAGAGGATTCCAACATGCTGAAGATCATCATTAGGGGCCATTTGGTAGAAAGACAGACCTGGAGATTTATCATTTATCTCTGGAGCTGATCCATAAATGATCTGAATATAATTCATTAAAGGAAACAGATTACTAATAGCATTTTCATAGCAAATTCTGGATTGCTATACTTTCAAATCTACTACACTTTATACATATTTACAGAAATACTACATACGATGGTTTAAGATGATGGAGAACCTCAGTGTCTTCAGACAATTTTAAAATACAGTTTAAATCACTTCTTGTCAACATTGGCACTATTAATTTGATCCAGTATCATCCCAGATACTGATACTTTAAAAAATGTGTCCATGATCTATGACCATCTCACTCAGAATCATAACATCAATTCTAGCTTCACTCCAAGTACACTTGCAATGATTATGAGATTAGAAGTGGGCCTTCCATTTTTTTCTTTTGTTTTTATTGTATCTGATTCTCAGAGACTGACTGGACTGCAGTTTTCTTGGCAAGTTTTTTTAGAAGTAGTTTGCTATCCCCTCCTTCCTAGGGCTGAGAGAAAATGACTAGCCCAAGGTTACTCAGTTGGCTTTGTGCCTGAGGCAGGACTAGAGTTCACAATCTCCCAGTTTTTAGCTGGATGCCTTAAGCTGGATGCCTCACTACACCAAACTGTCTCTTCCATCAATTTACTTAATGGTAAAGAAAGCAATAAATTTATATTATTGGAGACACATTCTTATGGCAGACATTTATTTCACAAAATAATGCCTCCTCCCAAAATTTAACAGCAGTGGATGGAAGCTAGGATTTAACCTGTGTAACCATTACAAAAATCCATTAAGGAAATAACTGTACAGTATTTGTCTCTATCCTGTAGATTCCATTAAAACAGGAGCACAAACTATATAATAGTATTGCTAGCTTCAGGAAATAAGTTAAGATATACATTCAGAAGGATTATATGTAAAAGAACATTCTACAAAACATTAGTTGCACTCCTATCTAAATATACTTAAATGAAACAGAAGGAAAATAATATGAAATAATTCACTCTACTTGACTACAACCCTGGCATATTGCTTCACATGTGCATGCATAAATGCATATATACTTGTGTATGATAGCAGTCAGTCCCAATTTGATATTAAACTAAAGTTTTTGGGGCTCAACAATCTCCAACATTTATAAATACAGTTTGGAGAATTTTAATTTCACATATAAGGAGGGAGATTGGGAGGATTGTTTTGCAGTGCATTCCTTAATATGCTGTAGAATTCACTCTGTCAACTTTATCCTGTTTGCCTCCTCAATCCCATCATAAGCTCCCACCTCACTCTAACATCTTGTGAAATTTTTTGACAGGATAGCAATGTTCCAATATCAAAAGGATGCCACAAAGAGGTCAACCTATTCTCCAAAGCTGAAGGCAGAATAAGAAGCAATGAATGAAAACTAATCAAGGAGAGAACCAACCTAGAAATAAGGAGAAAGTTCATGTGAATAATAATAATTTCCTGAGGAAAAAGGAGAATTTTTCCACAATTAATCAGTGGAACAGCTCAATCACTGGAAGTTTTTAAGAAGAGATTGTACAACCACTTAACTGAAAGAGTATTAGTCTTCTACTTGAGCAGGGGGTGGGACTAGAAGACTTCCAAGGTCCTTTCCAACTCTGTTAGTCTGTTATTTCTCATCCTAGTCTAAAAACATGAGTAAATTTTCTTGAGCCCATTTATCCAACCAAAGAGCTCCCATCTCACAATGTCAGTCTGAATTACCATCAAATTGATTAAGGAAACCTTTATATCTGCCAACAAAAATAATGTTTAATGGATAATTTCCAGGTTGCAAGTGATTCTAAGAGGAAAGAGACATTTGAAGCATTGTTAAAGAAGAAAAATGTAATACCTTGGATCAAGGCATGAAAAAATGAAATTTAGTAGGTGCAATCAACTGTCAATATTCTCCCAACTAGCAATTGTTCCCCATTGAATCTGTACAGTATGCCTTGCTGAAAATGTTACTTCTGTATGATGAAAGGATAGATGAATATTAAATTCATCTGCCAGACCATGACCTCTAGATTTTAAGACCTTGTGATTACACATTGAGTCATGCAATTGCTTAAAAATTAATATTTATAAGAGGGAAGATGGTAAAGATGTTTCTCTTTCTGTTGATTCTAAAGAAAAGTAAGATAAATGAGCCTAATGTATTGTTTCATTGCCTTTATTGAAACATTTTCAGAAGAATACATGATTCACATTTCTTTCTCGTCAATTTTTCACTTTTATACTGAAAGAATAATGATACAAATTTGGCACTATAAAATCTTAGTTAGCTCACTATATCTAAATTTGCAACAGTATATTAGCTCTAATGCCCAGGTAGGGTGGATCACCTAGTCAATGGATTCTCTAAAACATAAGCAAAGATCAATTTGGTTAATACAGTGATGAAAGCTATCAGGAATCCCAGGGTTATGTACTAGAACTGAGAAATGAGCAGCAATTAGAGAGAGGCAAAACAAACCATTTCTATATTTGAATTTCCATGAATATTATACAGGTAAATTCATAAGGTCACCAGGAATTGAGCTTCATCTGGAAGAGATTTTATCATTCTTCTAATAATTGAGTAGGATATGTGGATTTCCAGAGGATTAAATACTTTCTGTCTGATACTAATTTCCTCCAACCAATGTTTTTTCAAGCTAGAATAGTTCATTAAGTAATTTTATTTTAAAATGCTTATTTATAAATATATGAATTCACAATCCTTCTTATTCATGTGTGTCTCATCTACACAAAATTTAAGACCTGCCAGGTTACTCCTGATCCACTTATTTCAGTCTCTTGAATATAAAAATCCAATAAGGAAAGATAAGAATGAAATGAAACCTATGAAAGGCTAAATATATTGTATAATATCTAAGAGGGATGAGGGACAATAAGACTGTAATTTCCTCCCTCCCTTCCTTCCTTTCATTTGATTTGTCTTTTATTCTAGGAAAAAAACAATCCTAATATAAATAAATTAACAACAAAATGAAGCCTAATTCCAATATTACAGTATAAGAGAAAATCCATTATCTTACCTGCGGAATTTTATAGATATCCAAAATATTTGCCATATGAAGGGAAGTTTGGGCATCAAGTCCTCCAATGACTACTATTAGGTTATTTTGGATACCACATTTATAATTAGGCATTAATCTATCTGATGTAGACATCAGCTGTATTGTGGCACGATACGTTCTCTTTGCATTGAAATAGCTGTCATAGATGTGGAAACCCAAGGAAAAATTAGGTAGCAACTGGGAATTTTTATTTATTTCCTTTACTGCAAATGCCAAAGCCAGAATGTGTTGATAATGCTTAGTCAGGATGCTAGAACAAGAGTTGCATTATAAATCAGCAGGATAGATTATAGCCCACTTATTTCTAAATATTTCACATTAAATTTATGTTATTATTATTACTGAAACAAAACCTTACTCTGGCAGTTACATAATGATAAAAGATAACCTTTACCAATGTAAGTTATTACCTTTATAAGTAGAGTACTTCCTATGAGTTCTCACTGTCTTTTTTCTAGATGGTTATTTATAAAAATAACTTAATTATCCAATTCAAATGCATATTGAGAATCACATACCCATGTAGTAATAATATCAGGCCAAGATATTCGGCCCAGAAATACAAGGTTCATTCAATAGAAATGCAAAGGAGGGGCTCCAAATACTGCATGATTGCCTTATCAGTTTTGACCAAACAGCAATACATGTTACTTTTAAAAAAGGAAGGTTCATAAGACCCATGTTGTATCTATATGTTCATTTCAAAGAAAGTCATGCTCCCCAGTAGGTTAAAGTGCTGATCTGTATTGTTCAAAGATGGAAAAACCAGAACATGTAAGTACTGGATGGAAAGCCAGTTTCTAATAGTGATTAACCAGGCTAGAAACAATGACTATGAATTCTAGTCCTGCCTTGGGTACAAAGCCAACCGGATGACCTTGGATTACAACCTCTCATCCCCAAGGAGGCAATGGCAAAACACTTCTGAAAAAAATTTCCAAGAAAACGGCAGGGACATGTCCAGGCAGTTTCTGAAGATTGGACACAATTGAATGGAAGGGGGGGGGGAGTTATAGATAGGGAGAGACCAAAATTACTGCTAATTTATGGGTTTGGTTTTTTTACAAGAAATCTTGGAAGCAGCTGATTATGATTCCAAAATGACTGGATGACTTGGAAAGATCTCTACTTCTGATCATGTACAATGGAAATCTACAGTGTTTGATGGAGTAAGCAATGAAGCTAATTATCCCTAGGACAGATATACCTGCGATTTGATGGCAATGAAAATAGAACAGGCAGGGCATAGGAGAAGAGGGGGTAGAATGACAAAAAAAATGCTAAAAAACCCCCAAACATTTAAAGGTGTTTAAAATCAAGAAGCTAATTTACTGCCATTAGGTAGCAACTGGGAATTTTTATTGATTGATTGATTGATTGATTGATTTTATTGATATATCGCCGCAACTTACTTCTTAGTAAGTATGCATCAGACTATTGAAAATATCCATCTTAAGCTGTAGATTTAAGGGTGGGGGGGAGGAAAAGTCCTTACCTAAGATCCTGGTATACCACTGGTGGAGGTTCTACATCAAAAGTCAGAGGATCAGAAACAATAAAAGTTAAAGAAACAACAGCACCAATGATGAGATCTCCAAGCTCATAATACTTATGAACTGGAGGTTGTGGATCACGGACATAATATCTGAGTACATGAGCATGGCAAGCTATTTGAGAAAGTAGCAGCATCAATAGTACCATCATTTTGAGTACAAATATAAATAATCCAAATCAGACCTCTTTTTTTCAAACTACAATGCTTTAATTAAAATCATGATTAAAATAATTTGGATGAATAGGCATCTCAAGTTTTTCAAGTTATTTAACTGGAATATATAAAGTAGGAAATCTGAAACCACAGAAGAGTAATTTTGTTTGTCTCAAATCTTTAGCTCTGCTAAATGTCATGGTCCTTTTGTTAAGGTTAAGGTATAATGAAATTTCACAGGAGAATTGTCAAACAGCAGGATTAATTAGTGATTAACTCATAATAACCACTTTACACTTGGGAAATCCTTATGCTCAATTTGTTTATCACAAATGAACAGAACCTTTCCAAGCCTAACAAGGGACATTTGAGTCTGAAATGATTTGTCTCAAGAAACAGACATAGAAATTATAGGAATATTATTTGGGGCTACAAAAGAAATGTTCATGCATAAAAGTCTTTCAGTTTGGTATTCTCTAAATGTTTTCAGATTTTAATGTCTTGAATTCTGAGTCAATAGTTCTGAGTGCTGTCATTCTAATCATGCAAAAGTGACAAGGTTGGGGGAAGGATACCAATAAATATTTCTGTTGCCATACAGTCAGTTATAAAAATTCTGCAAATTGATAGGGATTTGACTGGAATGAATTTCAGAACAGAACAGAATAACAGAGTTGGAAGGGACCTTGGTGGTCTTCTAATTCAACCTTCTGTTCAAGCAGGAGACCCTATACCATTCCAGACAAGTGACTGTTTAATCTCTTCTTAAAAGCTTCCAATGAAGCATATAAAGAAAATTTATACAAAATGTTTTATAGATGGCACTTTCCACCAGCAAGACTGGCAAAGATGATTAAGGACATGTCCACTAAATATTGGAAATGAAATCAGTCAACGGGTTCATATTATCATATGTGGTGGATGTGCCCAAAAGCAAAAAAAAAAAAAAAATGTGCGAGATGGTTGGAAAAAATGACAAAGCAACATAGAGACCTGAAACCAGAGATATTTTTGTTGGACATTCTATCGGAAAAATATGATAAAAAGATTATATATCTGGTATTGCATATATTAACCGCAGCTAGAATTGTATTTGCACGCAATGGAAAAATGATGAGATTCCGTCTGAGGGGAATATATATATATATATATTAGAATGCGCAGAAATGGATAGATTAACACTCAAAATTAAGGAAAAGAAAGAAACTGAATACCTTTTAACATGGGATTTGTTTTATCAATGGCTAACTAGCAGAAACAGAAGTTAGAAATTTAAAAGTATAAGAGAATGATTAATTTTATAAGGAAGGTTTACTAAAATGGATAAGCAAATACTATTATTATTATGTGATTATTATTGTTATGAATATTATTATTATTATTTCCATTATTATTTGTGTGTGTGTGTGTGTGTGTGTGTGTGTGTGTGTGTGTGTTTGTTTGTTTGTGTGTGTGTGTGTGTGTGTATCTCTTTTTAACAGTTAATTTTAATTAATAAAAATAACTCTATACATACATATACATACACACACACACACACACACACACACACACACACACACACTTCCAATGATGGAGCACCCACAACTTCTGAAGGCAAGCTGTTTCACTGGTTAATTGTTCTCACAATTGTTAGGAAATTTCTTCTTAGTTGTAGACTGCTTCTCTCCTTGATTTTTTTCCATCCGTTGTTTCTTGTCTTGCCTTCTGGTGCTTTGGAAAATAAGATGACTCCCCTCTTCTTTGTAGCAGCGCCTCAAATATTGGAAAACTGCTATCATGTCATCCCAGTTCTTCTTTTCATTAGACTAGACAATTACCAATTCCTGCAAACCTTCATATTTTTTAGCCCCCAACCCCCCAATCATTTTTGTGGCTGAAAAAAAAAAAAAAAATTGGACAAAAATACATACTTGGTTAGAAAAAATGGTAAAGCAACATATAGATTTTAAACCAGAAATATTTTTGTTGGTTATTTTACCAGAAAAATACAATAAAGGGAATACATATTTAATTTTACATATGTTAACAGCAGCTAGAATTGTGTTTGGAAAACAATGGAAAAATGAAGAGATCCCTACAGATGAAAAGGTAATTAAATATATATATATATATATTAGAATGCGCAGAAATGGATAGATTAACACTCAAAATTAAGGAAAAGAAAGAAACTGAATACCTTTCTCAACATCTTTTTTATAATATGGTGACCAAAACTGGATGCAGTAGTCTAAGCATGGTCTTACTTTATAAAGCAACACTAATACTTCATGTGATCTTGAGTCTATCCCTCTGTTAATGCAATTTAGTCTTGCATTGGCTTTTTTGGCTGCTGCCACACTGCTGGCTCACATTTAAGTGATTGTCCACTAGGACTCCAAGATCCCTCTCACAGTTACTACTATTGAGCAAGGTACCACATATAGTGTACCTGTGCATTTTGTTTTTCTTGCCTAAATGTAGAACCTTACTTTTCTCACCATTGAATTAACTAGATCCAAACCCGTGTGTGTGTGTGTGTGTGTGTGTGTGTGTGTGTGTGTGTGTGTGTGTGTGTGTGTGTGTGTGTGTATTGCCTGGGTACAGTTAATTTTCAGAAATAAAATTAACTGTATACATACATATACATACACACACACACACACACACACACACACACACACACACACTTCCAATGATGGAGCACCCACAACTTCTGAAGGCAAGCTGTTTCACTGGTTAATTGTTCTCACAATTGTTAGGAAATTTCTTCTTAGTTGTAGACTGCTTCTCTCCTTGATTTTTTTCCATCCGTTGTTTCTTGTCTTGCCTTCTGGTGCTTTGGAAAATAAGATGACATCTTCTTCTTTGTAGCAGCCCCTCAGATACTGGGAGACTGCTATCATATCTCCCCTAGTCCTTCTCTTCATTAGACTAGATATATTAGACATCAATGTTGGCAGATCCGTTGCTTGATTATCTTTTCCAGGATCTTCCCAGTTATTGATGTTCAGCTGATTGGTCTGTAGTTCCTGGATCCATTTTTCCCCCCTTTTTGAATATTGAAGAAGATACATTTTGAAGATATATAATTGTTGCTAAACTTCCTGCTCAAGCAGGAGACTCTATACCATTTCCGACACGTGGCTGTCCAGTCTCTTCTTAAACGCCTCCAGTGTTGGAGCATTCACAACTTCTGAAGGCAAGCTGTTTCACTGGTTAATTGTTCTCACAATTGTTAGGAAATTTCTTCTTAGTTGTAGACTGCTTCTCTCCTTGATTTTTTTCCATCCGTTGTTTCTTGTCTTGCCTTCTGGTGCTTTGGAAAATAAGATGACTCCCCTCTTCTTTGTAGCAGCGCCTCAAATATTGGAAAACTGCTATCATGTCATCCCAGTTCTTCTTTTCATTAGACTAGACAATTACCAATTCCTGCAAACCTTCATATTTTTTAGCCCCCAACCCCCCAATCATTTTTGTGGCTGTTTTCTGCACTCTTTCCAGAGTCTCAACATCTTTTTTATAATATGGTGACCAAAACTGGATGCAGTAGTCTAAGCATGGTCTTACTTTATAAAGCAACACTAATACTTCATGTGATCTTGAGTCTATCCCCCTGTTAATGCAATTTAGGATTGCATTGGCTTTTTTGGCTGCTGCCACACTGCTGGCTCACATTTAAGTGATTGTTCACTAGGACTCCAAGATCTCTCTCAGAGTTACTGCTTTAAGAGATTGTTAAAATATATTGTTGACATAATAATCAGCATTATTTTTATTAAATAAGACATTCCATTTTGAAAAGCTCTGCCTTCTGATACATGGCATACATTCTATAGCCTATTTTTCCCATGTCTCTTCAAGATCAACTTTATATCTTAACCATTCACATTTTCAATAAACCTTTGATCATACGCTTTTATTTACTATTCTGGTATAAGTTTATTTTTTATATATTTTATATATACTTTTTCTTTTCAATTGTGTTTATCATTTTGGAATGTTTTTAAGGTACGGCAAATATATATGTACTAAATGTAAAAATATAGAACAATTAGAAAGTAATAGAAAGCAATGCTGACAGATTTAGCTTTTTTTCAGCAACAAAATGTCACTACAGATAGTTGATTAAATATTGCTATAATATGTTCATGATAACTATTTGGTATGACAACCAAAACAGCTTCCTATTGAGTTATCTTCTTTCTTTATAGCAAGACTATATTCTGTGGCTCTGAATATGTTGATTTCTCACTGAACATTTTGTTCCCTTATTCTCAATTACTCTCTAGGTTTACTCAAGACTTACACATTCTCTTGACAGATAGCACCACATTGGCTGCTCTTATTCTGAAAATCATCAATAGAGAATATGTTACAGGTTTTAACAGGCCTATCATGCATGCCTGTTTATAAAAGAGTTTTTATCCAAATCAAGGGAATGTGGGGAATAGTGGAATATTGCCTGAATTTAAAGGTATAGTTTAAGGTCAAATATGGTACGGTACTATACTAAAAAAAAAAAAATCTAGAAGCTTTTCTTTATTGCTCTCATTCAATGAAAGGAGGGAAGATTTGCTTCTGAGGATATGAAAAAGGAAGATTTGATATTGACAAAATGAGAATTGCGGTCAAATTCTCTTAGAAATATTGTAATATCTATAAACTTATTTAGACAATAAGTAGCCAAGGAATGTGTGGGAATGCTTTATCTTTTATTGATTTTGTTACGTTCTGGGCGAAGAATGGAGGTGAGACCAGAGTGATTTCTAACAGCTCTTTATTCAATACTGCCTGTGAGGCAACTTGCTCCCTGGCTGACACAGCTCCTTTTATAGGGAAGCTGATTAGCCCACAACCAATCAGGAGAGAGTATTTTCCCACTCCAACAGAGGACCAGACTGAGAACTTCAACTGACAACTATATACAATACATAACAGATTTCAAATATCTTTTGCAGAAGAACAATGGTAGAAAAGCAGTATATCTCTATCTCCAGCTCATGGGCAAGCTAGAAGGCTCTGATTGGCTACTGTTGGATTATGAGAGCCTTGGCCTAATCCAGGAATACTATACTTCCCTTCCTATACTATAGTAATGTCCAATGATCTTCAACATCTCCTGGCTCCACACTTAATAAAATTTCAAATGAGGTAACTCCTCTTACCAGTACATTTTATATCAGAAGAGTGAGCAGTTAGGGAGCCTTCAGAGTGTTGAAAACATTAGCAGCTGAAGACAGCTTCAACATCAATGGTACTTCTTGCTGCCTCAGAAATAACAAAATAAAATATTTTCAAGATAATTTAAATCAGGAGCCATTTTCATTGAAGTTGAATCAATTACAGGGCAAAATTCAGCACAACTGGAAATCATTGGTTGCACTTACCAGATTGTGACATTAAAATTGTTAATATTACAATTTAAAATCTTCCTGTTTGGATGCAGGATATATTAATAGAATAACAGAGTTGGAAGGGACCTTGGAGATCTTCTAGTCCAAGCCCCTGCTCAGGCAGGAAACTCTATACCCGTGATGGCGAACCTATGGCACACATGCCAAAAGTGGCATGCAGAGCTGTCTCTCCGGGTATGCCAGCCGTCGCCCGTTGCTCTTTCAGGTTCTGGCGCGCCAGCTGGTTTTCGTGCATGCATGCGCACCAGAAATTGGAAGACCAGGTGACTGGAGCGCATGTGCATGCCGGAAACTGGAAGCTCAGGTTCCCGGCGTGCGCATGTGCGCCAGGGTACTTCTCTTCCGGTTTCCGGCACTCCACGCATGTGCACCAGGGAGCTGCTCTTCCGGTTTCTGGTGCTGCCCTGAGTGCACACGTGCGCTCCCGTTTTGGCACTCAGTGCCGAAAAGGTTCGCCAACACTGCCCTATACCATTTCAGACAAATAGTTCTCCAATCTCTTCTTTAAAATCTCCAGTGTTGGAGCATCCACAACTTCTGGAGGCAGGTTGTTCTACTGATCAATTGTTCCAACTGTCTAAATGCCTTATTTCTAGGTTAGATCTCTCCTTAATTAGTTTCTATCCATTGCTTCTTATACTGCTTTCAGGTACTTTGGCAGCCCCTTAGATATGAGACTACTGCTAGCAAGTACTGTTTTCCCTTCTACACTTGCTTGCTAAACCAGGGTAAAATTTCTTAGAACATTAAGAAGAGCTGCCTGTGTCCTCAGTGCTATATATTGTAAACCTCTTTCTCTTGGTTATGGCAAGAAACCTTCAACATTTTGATTTTATTCATTGCAACAAAAACATCTATTTTTCTTTTTCCCTTCTTTTATAATTGTATTAAGGGAATTTTTTATACTACCCCTATTTTTATACTACCCCTATTTTCTGTATTTTGTGACATCAGAAATTAACCCATATTGTACATTTTCTTTATATGCTACTGCTTTTAAATCAGTGTATGCTGCCCAGAGTCACCATTTGAGAATAGTAGTCATATAATCCTTTACACAAACAAACACAGTTATATGTTTTATTCAATCTGTAGGTAGTCAAAAAGGGAGAAATGGTTTTGGCCAAAAAAAATAAAAAACGTGAAGCACCACCACCAAATGATTTAGAACACCTTGGCTTGCTTTTGGATATAATTTGTATCCTGTGCGAAAAATGTGAGTAAGTGTAGCAGCACAAGAGAAACCTGTAGGCATGAAGTTAGTTGGTGGTTACCATTCCAAGAGTAGAGATTCATTGGCACTTCTGTGATTAGAACTTTCCTATGGAGACCACATCTGATAGTCCTCAGCAGGACAGAAAATTTTCAGTTCCATAAGAAATGGTTTGAACGAAATTGAATGAAAGTTCATAGGTTATATATTCTGAATTTATAGAAGGATGCATTTTTGGCATCCCTTATTTTCAGTCTATTTGTCCATCCTATTATAGCCAGATTAAACAATTCAGTTTCTATCTTTCAGCATTGGGATATAGACACAGTTCCATCCCTCTTTATACAGATGATGCTTTACTACTTTTACATGTGCATAGTGGCCTGAAGCAGATATTTCATATATTTTCCAAGTACTGTTTTAAAAAAAAAGCTCAAGATCAATTACCCCAAAACCAAGATCATGGTGCTTGCTAAAAGTTTAATGTTACATGTGTATTAACTAAAACATCATCTGATAGAGCAAGTCAAAGTACTCAAATGCTGACTTATTCTTTTCAACACCATTTGTAGAGCCCATCTTGACAATACTATGCACATATACAGTCTCAGCTCTACAACTTTTCCAAAGAAGCCCAATTTGTACCTTTAGTGTTAAAGCTTTCTAAGCTAAGATGCATGTTCAACTCATTTTTGGAATTCAGTTAGATGATAGATAATTTTTCACAAAAAGGAAATCTAACTAATTCATTTAAATGTCAAAAAAATGTTTCATTAAGCCATGCATAATATTTAACTCAAAAGGAAAAGAGAAAAAAGTTATACATAGGAAACAAGGGAAGCAAAACATCCGGAGAACCAGATTGTAAATTATTACCAAAACACTATTTCTTTCTTTTTATTAACTGTTTCCTACTGTTCAGCTCAGGCCTCCACAAAATAATGAAACACTTAGGGAGAAAAATGCACCCTAGCAGTCCAGCACTGGAGGCTAAGATAGAGAAGATCTCCACAGCTACCATATATTTTCCTTTAGTGCTCAGGTAGGTTGGAACAAAGGATGACCAAACACTGCAGAAAACCAACATACTGAAAGTGATAAATTTGGCTTCATTAAAAGTATCTGGTAACTTCCTGGCAAAAAAGGCCACTGTAAAACTCACCATAGCCAAAAAGCCCAGATAGCTTAGCACAGAATAAAACATAGTCTTAGAACCTTGATTACATTCCAGAACAATTTGATCCTCCATTTTGTGCAATCAATATCTGGGAAAGGAGGAGCGGTTGATAGCCATATAATACATATGCTTGACTGAATAAGAGAACAGAAAAGAATAATTGAATTGGCAAGTCTTTTCCCTACCCATTTTTTCAATAGAGAATCTGGCTTGGTGGCCAAGAAAGCCAGAACAACCATGATGGTTTTTGCCAGCACACAAGAAACAGCCACTGAGAAGATTATACTAAAAGTGGTTTGGCAGAGGAGACACAAGACTTTCCCAGGCCGGTCAATAAAAAGCAAGGCTGATAGAAAGCAGAGCAGGAGGGAAATTAGGAGAGCATAGGTGAGGTCCCGGTTGTTGGCTATGACAATGGGAGTGTTGTGGTGCTTCAGAAATATTCCAAACACAGAGACTGTAATCAGAGCAAAGGAAACAGCAAAGAACTCTAAACAAAGTCCCAAAGGTTTTTCAAAAGACAGAAAGCTTACAGTTTTGGGTCTGCAGAAATCCTGGGTTTTGCTTGGATAGTTTTCATCTGAACATTTGTAGCAATCATTCATATCTGGGGGAGAAATGAAAATTCACTTTCTGATATAAAACTTGCAAACAAATCACAAGGATTGCAGATTACATAATCAATATCTGTGACCTTTCCTGCTGGATTCCTACTAGCAAAGTCAATGGGAAAGCTGGCAGGAGCTTGCAAATGGTGACCATGTGACATTCTCACTTAACAACCCACAGTGATTTGCTTAACAATGGCAACAAGGAATGCCAGAATTTCCATTGCTAAGTAGCATAATTGCATGACAGTATGTTTATGACCTCATTACCTAGCAGCAGAAATACTAATCTCAATCACTGTTGTTACGGGAAGACTACCTCTATATTTTCTTTTCCTTCCATGCATGCCTATATATCTATATCTCCAAATAAAAAAGGAATAAAATTATATGCATATTTATGTGTGCATGCAGAAATAGATATGATTGCATTCCATGTCCTCAAGGGCACCCTGTGAGGTCGGGGAGAGTCGCAGCTCTCCTGTCCGACCCTGGTTTTTTTTCTTGCCACTGCAAGAAGAAGAAGCAGCCTAAAGATGGCTGCTGCAAAGCTGGGACAGCCGAAGAACAACAGCTAAGATTGGTTCTGGAGAGAAGAAGGTGAGCAGTGCTGGAACTGGGGGAGAGGATTTTTATTTTGCTTTAAACCTAACCCCAAGAAACAATTCAGAATCTCTAGCTCAGAACTGTGTTAAAGCGGCATTTAAGCATTTTAGGGGCACTCTGAAAATATATCTAACCGGAAATGAAAGGTGCAGGAGAGTAAATAATAGACTTTGAAATAAATTGAAAATTGGACTCCCAAACTGGGAAGAAGCGGTACTGGGAAGGTATTTTTAAACGTTGGAATTACTTATTCAAAACTTATTCTGCTTTTACAAATGTTTTTTAAACTAAAATGACGACGGACTAGTAAACTGAAATCTAAGTGAAGAGTGCCACCTGCTGACAAAAAGGAAAATTACAAGCCTTCTACTGATACGAATGACAATGAAAGTGAAATTATCCTTAGCTATTTTATGAGTACTGAAGATCCAAATGAGAAAATGAGGAAGTGATTCAATTAACGAGACATTGGAATATTATATTAGAGGATTGAATTTTGTAAAGAGGACAGAAAGGGATTTTTGAAAATCTCTGGGACCATTTAAATGGAACTGATTGTTAATCTATGAGACATAAAGAACTGGGACTAGTGTACTCCTTGAAGGGTAATTCAAAGATTGAATAAACAGTTCTTGGTCTGTTGGATAAAAATCAATTTAAAAAATACAATATTTAAAAGGGAAGAAATGAGGGGAATTGCATAGGAGATGGATTTACTCTTTCAAAATACAAAAGACATTATGGATAAAGGATTTAAGGAGATTATGGAAAAAATGGAAAATACCATACAAGGGATGATGAGTACAGACCAAGATGCCCAGGAAAGGGAGGAGTCACAAGAAGAAATGAAGAAGGAAGAGGACAAAGAGGAGATAACAATGAAAATAATAGTGACTGATGAATTAAACCAGGGGAAAAACATACTAAAAGAGTTGGAAGACATGTGTGAAATGAAGGCAGGGGCCTGGGTAGAAATCTTAGAAATTAGGAAATGGAAGAGGGTAGAGGTGGGGAGAACACCTAGATTGGACATCCAAGAAATAGACATAGACGGAGATTTAAGAGAGGAATTTGGGAGGCAAGTAAAAAAAAGCATAGCAATTAAAGTATTGAAGCGGACAAGAGACAATGGATAGATGATTTTTTGTTTTGTTTATTGTTGTTCTGATTCACCTTTCCTTTTTCCCCTCTTTCTTTTAAAACATAGCAATTAAAGTATGAAGCGGACAAGAAGTGATGGATGGATGATTCCTTCTTTTTTTTCTCTTTTTTGTTGTTGTTTTGAGTTGCTTCTACCCCCTCCCTCTCTCTATTCTTTTTTTTTTAATCTTTTTTTTCTTTAGGCGGGTGACATGACTAGAAGTTAGACAGGAAAGAAAGAAAAAGTTCTGTAATAAAGGGTGACATGATTAAAAGCTAGAATAAGTGATAGAAATAAGGGGAATATTAATATACACATTTTTATTTTATAAAATAAAAATAAGGAGAAAATGTGGAATAATTGAATAATGATAGATTGTAATCTAACATAGATGTGTATTGCTATTAGAAATACATAAGCTGATTGAATGTAATAATTATGTTTAATTTGATCAATTTTATTTTTATTGGAATATATGGTGCCTAGGTGTTCACACATTGATTTGACATTTTTATTAAAAAAAAACTTGGAAAAAAAACAATACCTACAATGGATGAGTGGTTGGTAAAGCTGATGGAGCTGGCTGAGATGGCAAAACTGATTTATCTGATTACAGAAAATATATTGGCCAAATTTAACACCAGTTGGAAGAGATCTTTTGCAAAGAGAGAGGGGGGAGGGAGGGAGGGAGGGAGGGAGAGAGAGAGAGAGAGAGAAATATCATGTTTTGAGGATTAGTAACATTGATTTGTAAAATAGTAGAATTTGGTATAATTTGTATAAAAGTAAAATAGTAAAAATTGAGGATTAATAATATAAATACTTGATCAATGAGTGATCTGTGCATGGCAGGGATGTAATAAAGCCACTTTGATTCACAACTTATGTTGAGGAAAAGGCTGATCTGGTGTGCCTCACTGAGTTCTGGCTGGGGCAAGAGGAAGGGATTCTGCTCTCTGAGATCTGCCCATTTCAGTTTCCAGGTTTGATACCAGCCAACTCCCAAGTAGGGAGGTGGAGTACTGGTGATTGTCCAGGATACTTGGGAGGCATCAAGGGGCCTTGCTTCACAGATTGCCAGATGTGAGATGCTATTACTTAAATTGGGAACCAGGAGATGTCAGTTAGGACTGTTGCTGTTATACAAGCCTCCCTGCTACATAGCAACCTCCCTGCATGCTCCTTGATGCTGTGGCTGCGCTGTCAGTGGAGTTCCCTGGACTTATGGTTCTAGCGGATTTCAACCTGCCCTCCCAGCTTCTTATGGCCACTATGGCAGCCATGGACCTGACCTAAGTCATCCAGGGCCTAACTTATAGTGGTGGTAATATATCTGATCTGGTTTTTCTGCTGGAGCAATGGCAGAGTGTACTGGATTTGAGGGAGATTTTGATTTCTGCCCTGCCATGCACAGATCACTCATTGGTGAGCCTCAATTTCTTGGCTGCTACACCCCAATACAGGGTGACTAGGCCTATTGGATCTTTCACCTTTCACTTTGGTTTAGTAAATTTCTAGGTTTTTTAATATACAACATTAAGTTAAAAAGAAAGTCATTTACATTCTGGTTATTATTTAATATATATTTTAATATAGCAACCAGGTTAGGTATTGGATGTATTATAGATCACAAGAGATTATAGAATCAGCATGTTGCCCTGGGCTTGTAGAGGCTGGTAAAGGTTCTTGGGGTTTCCAGTGTTGGGAAGCCTTATTGGGGCCACATTAGTGTGGTCCTCCAGATAGCATAGAAGTGGTAGTGGCTAGGTACTCTGTCATGTTTGGTGCTGTTCTTTGTGTCAGTCTCATTTGGGCTGCTGGGTGTAGTATATGGATAAATATTTAGCAGCTTCTTAGTGCAGTATCTTAAGAGGGACAGAGCCAGCACCAATAATGCTAGAGAAGTCTGAGTTTCCAGGTTGGTGGCTATGGAACATCTGTCATAACTGTGGTCTTTGGGAGGTGATGGAGGCATTGGTGGGTCTTGGCAGCTCAATCATCTGCCTAATGTCACTCATCTATATGTTAAAACCGAAGCCCTCTTGTTTGGCTAAGGGTTTCTGAGAAGTGGCATGTATTCCTGAATTCAGACCAATTAGGCAATTTTTCAATATGGAAAATTTGTAACTACAGAAGGCCCTGGTGGAAGCAGATTACCTAGATTTTGTGTAATCAGATTAGAAGCCCAGGTAAAGAAAATGTTGACTGCATTTGTGGATGAGCTCTGGTGAACATGGCATGGGATTGGTACATCCATCCTAACTTTCTTATCTATCCAATCTAAATATTCTTCACAGCATGTTGTTCTGTGTTTCTCCTCCTTTCATTGGGGGCTAGAGCAGGACATTAGATTTCAATAGTGTTTGATATTCAACTATACATCTCTACTTAGCCAACCAAGTAGTGTGTTGAAGTTCTTTCTTAGTACCTGGAGATCTGGTGGTTTAGAAGAACAGTTTCAACTCAACTGTAGCAATACCAAATGTCTTTGGATTTTATGGTCCACCAAATACAGAGGATGAATGGGAGGGAGGGAGGGAGGGAGGGAGGGAGGGAAGGAAGGAAGGAAGGAAGGAAGGAAGGAAGGAAGGAAGGAAGGAAGGAAGGAAGGAAGGAAGGAAGACATTAAGCATTGAAAAGAAGAGAAAGAAAAGTATACAGATAAGTACACTGCAAAGGATAACTAAATACACAGGATTGTTTTTCATTTCCTTTGGCATATCAGCTGTTTCTTATTATTCAGCTCAGGCCTCCACAAAATAATGAAACACTTGGGGAGAAAAATGCATCCTAGCAGTCCAGCACTGGAGGCTAAGATAGAGAAGATCTCCACAGCTACCATATATTTTCCTTTAGTGCTCAGGTAGGTTGGAACAAAGGATAACCAAACACTGCAGAAAACCAACATACTGAATGTGATAAACTTGGCTTCATTAAAAGTATCTGGTAACTTCCTGGCAAAAAAGGCCACTGTAAAACTCACCATAGCCAAAAAGCCCAGATAGCTTAGCACAGAATAAAACATAGTCACAGAACCTTGATTACATTCCAGAACAATTTGATCCTCCATTGAGTGCATGTCAATATCTGGGAAAGGAGGAGAGGTTGACAGCCATATAATACATATAAATAATTGAGTAAGAGAACAGGAAAGAACAATGGAATTGGCAAGTTTTTTCCCTACCCATTTTCTCAATATGGATCCTGGCTTGGTGGCTAAGAAAGCCAGAACAACTATGATGGTTTTTGCCAGCACACAAGAAACAGCCACTGAGAAGATTATACTAAAAGTGGTTTGGCAGAGGAGACACAAGACTTTCCCAGGCCGGTCGATAAAAAGCAAGGCTGATAGAAAGCAGAGCAGGAGGGAAATTAGGAGAACATAGGTGAGGTCCCGGTTGTTGGCTATGACAATTGGAGTGTTGTGGTGCTTCAGAAATATTCCAAACACAGAGACTGTAATCAGAGCAAAGGAAACAGCAAAGAACTCTAAACAAAGTCCCAAAGGTTCTTTATAAGAAAGGAAGGTTACAGTTTTGGGTATGCAGAAATCCTGGGTCTTGCTTGGATAGTTTTCATTTGCACATTTATTGCAGTCATTCATATCTGGGGGGCAAATGAAACATACTTTCTTATTTAAAAGTTGACCAACATTCTATAATACTATAATTCTAACATGTTTATTCTTTTATTATGTCAGCTACAGTATCTCCATTATAAAGCAATTCTAGGCAACTTACAGATGTAAAGAGACAAATAGAAAAATAATTTAAAAATCTAGGACTAAGAGACAGATGACATAGGGATGAAGTCTTGCTTAAACTTTCAACATCAAGTTGGCCATGAGAGGAAAGCACTCTTATTATAGGGGCCACTTGAAAACTGAACAAACAACATCTCAATGAATTGAAGCAACCCAAATGTTATTCAAAATAGCCTACCAAACCAGAAACAAACATCTCATCCTACACTGTATCATACAGGACTGATTAAAAGGATGTTTTAAGACACATACCCATCTTGTCTGAAATCTTCCCTTGAGGACATGGAAGGCAATCATAGCAACAAAATTGCTGCCCCTCCCTCATTTTCTTCCTGGAACCTGGAATGCAACTCTGACTGCACAGAGAGACAGGTTGTACCTAATCCAGCCACAAAAATCAAGAATATTCATCAGAATAATTAAACCTTAAAATGAAATTTAGCCTCTTGGAAATTCCTCATGAATAAATATTTCCAAAGTTGCAAAAAGAAATGGAGAGAAAGGTCCTGTGTATTTCTTATTCCTTGTAGATTAAATGTAAGGGAAAATAAAACAAGACTATCTCTTTAAAATATTCCCATTAGAATATACCTCCAGGACTAAGAGAATAATCTATATTGAATCATGTTTAATATATCACCTTTATTTTAATGTATATATAACCATGTTGTTGAGATTTAAGGGGCAGTAAATGTAAGAAGAATTTTAGAAGAAAATGCATGATGTAAATAAAACAAAAACTTATGTACTTATTGTTAGTTGCATTTCATGTTAAAGAAGCATACTAAAGTACTAAACTTCTTATTGCAAGAAAGTAATTCTGAAATTTTAATAAAATTGAAATTGAAAGGAATCTTATAAAATGCAAGCTAATTTTCTTGTGGTCTCCTGCAACAAAATTAATTCAATTAAGTCAGCAACAGAGAAAAAAGTACAGAAGTGTGTATAGCTTCATTTGTTCAGCAACATGCAGATCTACTTTATAATCTAAGATAGTATTTAACATCCAAACATCATTGTTTAATGACCTTCACTTGGAATGAAATATGACTTTGTTCTGAGAGTTGTGCCTTTCCAAACTAGGAGAAGTTGTACCTGGTTAAACCAACTATGCCATGTGATAGCATCCTCATTGATGGTGAACACTTTGTCTGGAGGGGCCTGGGGGTCCACCCTTCCAACTTTCACACGCTGAAAGGACTGGTTGGAGGAAACAATCCAGTTGATCACATCAAACCCAGCTACCAACTCTCTATCCTGATTAAAAGTGATGGTTTCCCCTGCACTATTGTTGAAGAAAATAGTCCTTAGAAACTGGTGGAGCTGGATTGAAAATGAAAGCGCAAAAATAAAGAAAAAGATAAGTTCAATAACAGTGGTTAGATACAATCATGCATAACAACTTGCAAAAATGTAATTTGATTTGTTTGCCCAGAAATTACAATTATACTGGAACGATCACACTGAAGGCCAAAGTCAATCCAAACTTCAATATACTTTTTAAAATTCTAGTGGAGATTTCTATCAAATGCATAGGTCATGTTAAATCGTATTTATATTGTACTTTTAAAATAAGCATTTCCAACAGCAATCCAGAAGGAGCTGAGCTTCTATGGCTTCTGCAGTGATGCCATCTTAACCTTAGAGTTACGTAGATCAAGGCAGATCAATACTAAGGCAAAGGTTCTTAAGTTTAGAATGTCAAACAGAATTTGCTGAATTTTTCACAATACAGCAATAGCAATAGCACTTAGACTTATATACCGTTTTACAGTGCTTTACAGCCCTCTCTAAGCGGTTCACAGAGTCAGCATATTGCCCCCAACAATCTGGGTCCTCATTTTACCCACCTCGGAAGGATGGAAGGCTGAGTCAACCTTGAGCCGGTGAGATTTGAACCGCCTAACTGCAGCTAGCAGTCAGCTGAAGTAGCCTGCAGTACTGCACTCTAACCACTGCGCCCCCTCGGCTCAATATAATTGTATATAACTAAATATTAGTGTTTAAACCTAGTGTTCATAGTGTATAGTGTACAGTAAATAGTGTTCATATTTACTGTATATTATATCACAGTCTTCTAATTTAGGAGAGTTTTATCCCCACACTTTCTCGGAAGGAAAATATAGGAAAACCCCACTGAATCCAAATACTGCCCCTGTGATATGGGTGCCATAGAATCCACAGCTCATGTTCTTCTGTATTTCCAGTTCCACTGTTACATTCGCTAGATGTTGATTACACCATTAAAATTTCCAGCTATCCAATCTGATAGCTTTTATCTGCGTTACTTTTAAAATAATAGATATAAAATTATTTAATTTTGCTGCATTATATATAAACATTTACCCACAAATGATTGCTAATAGTTCTTGCTGTAAAGGGATAGATTGGTGTTATTTATTTACTGATTGTACTTTTATTGGCCAATGACTGAAATAAAGTTCTGTTCTATCAAATATATATTCCATGTTAAACTATATTTGCCTAAACTATATAGAATAGACACATATCTATTCTAGCTTTTGACTTTTTCACCAGCTTCTTTGTTTAGTGCTGGAACTTTATAGCAGTAGAAGAGTTTCAGTGCTGAGCATAGGGATAACTCATTGAGTTGTATAGTTGTAAAATGTAAAATGAATTCATATATTTATAATATAATACAAATGACATTGGAAATGTGATTTCCTTCTCAAATCTGCTGGAAGTGTCTCTTTCTAATCTTCAGCACAAAAATAAATGGGTCTTGGGACATGAAGTAGAACCATTATACTGGTTCAGGTCCAAAATATATTGCAATGGGAAAACTCTTTCAAGCTGGTTTAATAACTTAGCTGGTGTTCAGAATAAAGATCTTTGTAGTTGGGAGAAGAAGAAGAAAAGGAAGGATGCTGAGAACTTGGTAGAGGCTTTCACTATATTCCTTAAAACTGAATGTTAAAGCAGAAATCAGGAAGTTATTCTAACTAAACTTATTTCAAAAATTACCTTCCACAAGTCATGAACTTTAACTTTTACTTCATTAGCAGTTCTTTTTCCATTATATGTGAGTCCTGCAGTTGAAAACATGTCATTTAAAGCATGGGCCACTACATAAACAGCATTGTAGACATTGTAGCTGTGACCAGTCATTTGCATTTCAAAGAAAGTTGCAGGAAGGCTCTTCAGGTCCTCTTTCCCTGTGCAAATTTTTCCTTTCACTTCATCTAGATGTTGATTTCGAAACACACAACCAAAGGCCTGTTGCCAGAAGTCCATGATAAAACCATCTGTTTTGTGGCTTGTTGGGCTTTGATTTTTAAGAAACAGCTCAAAATCTGGTAGATCTTTGGAGTGTACTACAAAGAACAAAGCTCCATTGGAAAATTCTGCATCCCAATCCTTTTGAAAAACAAATGAAGTGAGTTCCACCTGTGCTGTTAGTATCCATACCTTACCTTTTGGATTCTTAGTAACATGTTCTAATTCAGATAGATATGGAAACCATCTAAAAATACCCATAGAGTAAGAATCTCCATTGACCAATAATACATTGGCTTCACTGAGCATTATTTTATCATGCATTTTTGCCCCTTGGGTTATATATCCTAGTTCATCAATATCAAAAGATGGTTTAGAAGTTTTTTCTATAAAGGAAATACAAATACCATTCTGAGAAAACAGAGGAACAATTGTTTGTATAAATCTTTCTCCATCATCATTATCCATAATAATGATGCCTATCCATAACCATCTGAAATGCAGAAGCAAAGAGAGAATCCCTGCATATTGGATGGAGTCTTTAGGCACCATCGGATAGAAAGGCAGACCTGGGGTTTTATCATTCATCACTAGTGGAGAGCCATATATGAGCTAAAGAGAGATGAGAAGGGAAAGGAGAAGAGTCTAATGACAATATGATAATAGTATGCATGTTTACATTTGAAATAACAACTTAATTTGCACATATTGTACCAATAATAATTTGAAAAATGAAATTATATCTGAAGTTAAGGTGGTAAAAGAAATCAGAACTGTGAGGCTCAACCTGATAATCTTCTTCCTGTTCTTAAATCAATACAAATTGGAAATCAGTGAAACAATAAGGAATTCTAAATATTAAATTTGCAGTTCAAAAAAAATCATCTAAAAATTTTAGCTTTTGTCATAAAATTATATTTGTATAATCCAATACTTTCTCCTAAAATTTAGTAAGTCTATTATAAAACATATGTTTTAAAGAAGCATCATCTTTATTATGGTGTGTGTGTGTGTGTGTGTGTGTGTGTGTGTGTGTGTGTGTGTGTGTTGAAATGGCTCAGTGTTTAAAGATGCTGAGCTTGTCAGCTGGAAAGCTGACAGCCTGGATTCAAGAACCAAGTGCTTTGTGATGAGATGAATTCCTGTTACTTGCCCCAGCTCCTGTATATACAGAAGTTCAAAAGCATGCAAATGCAAGTAGATAAATAGGTGTCACTTTGGTGGGAAAGTAACAGCTTTCCATGCACCTTGTCATAAAGTCATGCTGGCCACATGACCAGAGATATGTCTTTGGACAACTCTGGCTCCTTTGGCTAAAAAACAGAGATGAGCACTGCCCCCAAGAGTCAAACAGAACTGGAAAGGGGAAACCATTACCTTTACACTTATTACATCTCAAAAAAAAATAATTGCTGGTTTTGACAATCCCTTTGTATTCAAATATAACAGTGTTCACAAAATTGTTGTGTAAATTGTAATTTGAGGTCCATTGACATTTTTGCTACAGGACTTAAAACACTCTCCTATTGTTTATAGAAAATGTAGGAACCTCTAATTTTTTATTACACTCATGTCTTACCATCTGCACATCAGATTTATATATAGTAGCAATTATCTGTATAAACTAAAGTAGTTTTTTTTTTTAATTTTAAAAGATTTAACAACTTATTCTAGCATTTCAGGTATTTTAGAATTTGAAAATGTGGTGATCCAAACAATGTTGTTAACAAATATTGTAACTGTGAATATGGCCACTGGGTTATATCTGGTAGATTATATGTTTTTCTTAATACAGCTAAAAGTTCATCTTTGTTATCTATAAATTGGTCCAAGGTCAATATCTTTTCTTCTGCTCAATTTTTCTAAATCATTAAAAGTGATTTCTAAATCATTAAAAGTTTGGTTTTCCCCATAAAGTCAATTTTGCAGAGAAAAAAGGGTTAAATATTTTTACTAGACATTCAGTATTTAATACTTAATAATAGGTAAAGCATGATGATAGTGCTTCAGATTTGGAAAACTAAATCCTCCTTCATTTATTGGCAAATGCATTTTTTGTAAAGATACTCTCAGAATCAAAGAACCATATTAGAAATTACTTAAAAAAATGCATTTCCTGAAAGTACATTGCAGATATATAAATTGGAATTCCTCTCGGAATATAAATTAATCAAGGAATAATATTCATTTTGAGATCATTAACCTTTCCCATAAATTGCAGCAATGCAGCACTGAAAATAAAAATGTATGGCTCCTTTTACTCAATGGATGGAGGATCTAAATGCACTTGCCATCTATGAGCAGATTGTCTGTAGATGTACACGGTGCATGAATAAATATAATGAAAGATTAATAATAATTATATTAGATAATTATATATAGAATTGTAACTTTACTGCTAAAATTATGTATTATATTTTTTTATTTTTAATTCATTTTAAAGCACATTCTATGTCTATTTTTGTTTTCTTTGACAATGTATTGTATGTATCTTTATTTTGGTGTTTTGTTTTTATCCATTTTGGTCATTATTTTGGAAGCAATAAAAATTAAAAAAATGTAATGTTCTCAGTGGAGGTATGGATAGAGAAATATTTTTCCTGCATCCTGACACTTCTCACTGAAGTACTGAGATGCATTGAGGAAAGGAGAAAAAAGTTTGAAGGAGGCATAATTGGAATAATAGTGTTCTTCGTAGGGAGAGGTCTCATTATTTCATTTGTTCATCCAGAATCACTCTACAGAGTTGGAAATACATACTTCTATGTTAATACATCATATCTGTCATCATTCTAGACATAACCCATTATCTAGAATTTCCTTTTTTACATTCTGTAGCCATGAGATTGAATGGTTAGGGAATCACTGAGAGATGCTGCAGATCATAGAATTAGTGTGTTTCCCCTCCCTTTTTTTTCAAATTGTCTAGATCTCTGCAGTTTTTTTGCTGTTGGTGTCATTTCACTTTAAGACAAATGTTTGGTATCATTTTGAAGTTCTGTGTATTTTAATAAATCTGAAAAATTGCACATCATTTGAGAAAAAGAAAGGAAACAAATATATACAGAGAGGAAATATGTCTTACCTGTGGAATTTTGTAGATATCCAAGACAGTTGCTACATAAAGGGAGACATCTGGATCCAGTCCTCCAATGACAGCCATCAGATTATTCTGGGTGCCACATTTAAAATTGGGGACAAAGTTCTCCAATGAGGATAGGAGTTGTATCACAGCATGATAACTCCACTTTGCACTGAAATAACTGTCTTCAATGTGGAAGCCCAAAGTGAAATTGGATAAAATCTGATGGTTTTCATTAATTTCCTTTACTGCAAATGTCAAGGCTGTAATATGCTGGTAATTCTTAGGCACCATACTATAAAGGAAGTTTTATTTTAGTACATTGTTTCAAAGAAATGTGTGTATTTCTTATTCTAACCTACTGTGAAAACAAAAATTACTGGGCAGAAAATATGCTAAGAGAACTCCTAATAATACAAATGCTATAAATTGCTATTAAAAAATATCCACTATTTAAAAAAGAGGTAGGATTAGCAATTTCACAGTCTAACTTCATGGAAAAAAGGGAAAAGGAAAAACCTCAAATAATACAAGGTCTATATATGCCAATCTTTGTCATATACAAAACCCAAGGACTACAATGCTTTTTCTTATGACAAATTTCACCCCATGTGAAGAAATAAGAGATTCAATTTCTCTTTCACCAATCTATTTCTTTTTATTGATGTTTTGCATTACTCAAGACATAGGTTAAGTTTGTAGCTGATCAAAAATGTTTTGGAATTTAGGAAATAAAAGTAGAATGCCAATTTCATACGCAATTTCATCCAACATTGTTAGCGGAGGTTCTATGTTAAAGGCTTTTTTATCATCAAGAATGAACGCCTGAGATGTAATGAAACCAACAATGATATCTCCCGGTTGATGATACGCATGAAGTGGAGAATGTGGCTCCTTGTCCTTGCAGATCTTAGTGTCAGTCACACTCAATATTTGGAAAAGCAGTATTTGTAGTAGTGGAGCTAGCAATCCATACATATTAAAGTATAGGACCAAGTATCTTTATTTCTCTGGAAACAACGTCTGTGATTTCCATACCTTGACTTCTCCCTTTTGTTACAAGAATAAATATCACAATGGATTTTCTAAAGCTGACATGGTTCCTAGAATCTGTAGGGATTTCAAGAAGAAACACTGTCAACCAAGGCTGTAATTAAAGGAGAAGGAGGGTATGTTGGGAATCCCCACTGAGGTAAAGTTAAAAACATGTCTTGCTTTACAGAGTCAACATATTTAGTGGACTGTAATGCTTTCATTACTTGTATGATAAGAAACAATCCAGACTGTAATTATTTCAAACCCTAAGTAGCAACCAGCTACCTGAGCTATATCTAAAGTGAAATGGACTTTCTAGAAAAAACTGACAAGAATAGTATCACAGAAATTTGATATAGTTATGGCTTTAATCACATTTCTACCATATTATTAAATAAATCAGGGAGCAGAAAGCAGAGACATAGGCAGTATGAGATTGACCTATAGTCAAGTTTGGCACAAACCTTCTATAAAATTGTGACCCTCAAGATCCACACCCACTCTCTTGGCCTTCCAGAAGGGCCTTAAAACCTTGTTTTGTTAATTGCCCTGAGGTACCTATGGGGGTTATCATACTGGAAGTGTGGAGTAAAAGACAATTCAACCTTCACCCTGTTGTATATTGCTTCCTTGCTTCCTTGTATGGTTACATCTTTGCTAATTTTAATGTTAACATTTCTTGTTTTAATATTTTAATGTTTTGTATTGTTATATTTATCTTGTTATAATTTGCCTACGGTTGCTTGATGGTGAGATGGTGGCATATAAATTTAATAACAAATAAAAATAAAGTAACGTTCTTAAGAAACTGGATTATTTTCTCCAAATCCCTGTTTTTAAAGCTCCATTTATTTCCCTTACTTTGGGGTCCCACCATTATTTCAGGCTGGTAGGCTTTGTCTCAAATTTCTACTTTTCTAAATCTGTTTATTCCTTTCAAGTTGTTTTAGGTTGGTAGGAATACATAAAATGCTGAGAGTTTGCTATGGGCAGGGGTGGGTTCTTCTTTTCTTCGCTGCCGGTTTGCTCAGTGCCGCACCACATGGGTGCACGCATGCTTTGCGCGTGTGCTTAGCACATGCACAGTGCTTAAAAAAAGCTGCGCATAAGCAAAAAACAAGATGGCGGCACCTACGGTGGTGCCGAAAGAACCGGTTCGGGGGCGTGTACAGCCAGCCATCGCTGCTGGTCCGGCGTGCGGGGGGAAATTCCCGCTACCGGTTCTATAGAGCCGGTCCGAACCGGCAGGGACCCACCTCTGTT
>QLTV01002303.1:270464-292350 GCA_003457575.1 Thermophis baileyi | reverse complement strand
CCAAAACATTTGGAGGGCACCAGATTTGTTCTCCTATGAATATATATGAACTTGATTCATACTGGGTGCCAAGCAGGGGTGGGTTCCGGATTCAGGTGCTGCCAGTTCACTCAGGGATGTGCTGCGCAGGTGCACGTGCTTTGCGCGTGTGCACATACACAGTACTTAAAAAAAGCTTCTGCACATGCGCAAAAGCAAAAAACAAGATGGCGGCATCTTAGGCTCGGGGGCGTGGCAGGCCTGGGTCGCTGTCGGTTCTAGCGACCCAGGCCACCAAGTTACTACCGGTTCTATAGTACCGGTCTGAACTGGGAGGAATCCACCTCTGGCTATGGGCACAAAATTATTGCTATTGTGTATATTCTTTATATTCTTCTAGCATACATAGCTTCTTTAAGATTAAAAGTTGAAGAGGAAGAATGAGTGTGAGATCAAAATCCAGAACCAGGAAATCTTAAATTTAATTCTCTAATTCCAGGAAAAAAAAATCCCCCAGAAGATTGGAATCCCATGAGCTTTATGTTCCCAGTGATGGTTTGAGGACCACATAAAAATAAAAACACCCATCATAAATATGCATCACTCTTACCCAGATATGGTCCACCGATACAACAAACACTTGATACATATTGTCACACCAACATCACATAACATATGCTACACATTGAATTACAAATTATAGTACATCACTCATAAGCTTTATTCAATGCCATCTTCTTATTAGGTATTCTCTATTGTTCAGCTCAGGCCTCATTATAATTATGTAACATTTGGGGGAAAAGATGCAAACTAGAAGCCCAGCACCAGATGTTAAGATAGAAAAGATCTCCAAAGCAGTCAGGTATTTTCCTTTGGTGCTTAGATAGGTTGGAACAAAAGCTACCCAAACACTGCAAAAGACCAACATGCTGAAACTGATAAATTTGGCTTCATTGAAACTGTCAGGTAATTTCCTGGCCAAAAATGCCACAATGAAACTCACAATGGATAGAAAGCCCATATAACCCAGAACACAATAAAACATAATCACTGACCCTTCATTGCATTCTAATACAATTTCTTCAGTTACCAAATGCAGATCCTCATCTGGGAAGGGTGGAGTAGTCCCCAACCAAAAGGTACAAATACCCGTTTGAACAAATGAACAAGAAAAAGCAATGGAGGTAGCCAGTTTTTTCCCTAACCATTCGTTCATTCTGGATCCGGGCTTGATAACCATGAAAGCTAGAATGACTGATGGTTTTTGCAAGGACACAAGAGATAGCTGCTGAAAACACAACGCTAAACACAGTTTGTCGGAGAAGACAAGTCACCTTATTAGGCTGACCAATAAAGAGCAATGCAGAAAGGAAACAGAGCAGAAGGGAGATGAGAAGGCTGTAGGTCAGGTCCCGGTTGTTGGCTTTAACAATGGGAGTGGTGTGGCGCTTTATAAATGTTCCCAGCACCAAAATTGTGATTAATGAAAAGAAAAGTGCTGCAGTACACAAGCAGATACCCAGTGGTTCTTTATAAGACAAAAAAGTTACAGTTTTGGGAATACAAAAATCATGTTTTTTGTTCGGATATGTTTTGTCTGTGCATTTATAACAGTCGTTCATATCTGAAAAAATGGAAAAGAAATATAATTTAAATCTCATAGCTCTGTTTTAAAATTGGCATTTATTTGTTTTGTTTGTTTGTTTGTTTATGTAGTTAGTTAGTTAGTTAGTTATATCTGCACTTCTCACATACTTACAAGTCCAAAACAAAGAATACTACCAATCAGCTCCCAGTGCCCAAGGAAAACATTCACTACCAACAATAGCAGAGCTCAACCAGCCCCTGACCCAAATGCTTGGGAAAACAGCTAGATCTTCAGTGTCTTGTAAAAATTAACAGAGTGTAGGCCACCTGAACCTCTGGAGGGGATGCCACTAAGAAGGCACAACTCCAACAAAATTACATTAGTAGAAAAGACCTGGAGCATGGTCTATCTACTATATCTAGTGGGAAAGGTAGAAACAATGAAGAGTTGTGGTCCTACAAGTAGTTTGGCCCTATGCCATGGAGGGCTTTATATGTGATGACCAGCACATCACATATAGAGTGAATTGCATTTGGAAACCTAAATCAGACTAATAATAATTTCACCAGCAAAAGAGAAACAAATGATATTATACTGATAATATTTTTTAAAAAAAATAGGAGAGTTTTTCAAAGGTCACCTGACATACTTACATCCACTTGGTTGTCTGGTTGCACATATCCTGGAGGAAAAAAAC
The DNA here is from genome assembly GCA_003457575.1 of Thermophis baileyi. Lineage (NCBI taxonomy): Eukaryota > Metazoa > Chordata > Lepidosauria > Squamata > Dipsadidae > Thermophis > Thermophis baileyi. Next base: position 290,086 of record QLTV01002303.1, on the reverse strand, counting down.
TCTGATTGTCCCAGAATTGTCCTCCTTCAGACTAAACTTTTCTAGTCCCCAAATAGCACCTTTATTAATGGGAGATCCAGAAATGCTTGTTTCTTCCCTGAATTATATTTCAGATTGTTTATTCTTATGGAGCTTTGCAGATTTCCTACCCCACAATTTGGTCCAAAATCTTTCTTTGAGGTAGAAGTGTTTTTTTTAACTATCATTGAACAGTTAGAAATGGCATACATGGATATAATAAAAACAATACAGGAAATTTAAAATAATTGGGAAATCAAAAATAAGACAGCAAATCAAAAAAGAAAAAGGAAGTTATATTAACCTGTTAAATAGCATGAAAAAAATAAAAGAGAATAATTTGGGTGTATAAGTTTTCCTCTCTTGTTCATTGACAATCAGAAAACCTTTAATTGTTTGACAGATATTTTGCTGTGCCTGATATAATCTGAGCATGTACTCTTCATAAGTACAAAATCTGGTCTGGAAATTTCAGCTAGTGTGATACACACATTAACTTTTCTGCCTGGTAAATCTTTCAAAATAAATGAAATAAAATGTGTTTTAAATATAGAAATTATAATGAAATAAACATGCTCTACATCCTCTTTTGCATGAGATCCATAAAAAATAATCAGAATTGATTGATTGATTGATTGATTGATTGATTGATTGATTGATTGATTGATTGAAACAATGGATGGAAACTAATCAAGGAGAGAAACAACAAGGAGAAATTTCCTAACAGTGAGAACAATTAACTAGTTGAATGCTTGCCTTCAGAAGTTGTGAGTGCTTCATCACTGGAGACTTTTTAGAAGAGACTGGACAGGCACTTGTTTGAAATGGTATAGAGTCTCCTGCTTGAGTAGAGGGTTGGACTAGAAGACCTCCAAGGTCCCTTCCAACTCTATCATTCTATGTTCTGATTGAATGATATCAAATTATTCTGGACTCCTAGCAATCACATTGATAGATTTTCTCTGTGATAATTTGTCCCTAAACTTTCAGGTTTTCTAAAGGTGCAATCATCGTCATTTAACTGAGTCCATCCACCTTGCCATTCTCTTTTCTTTCTTTCCACCTGTTCTGGTTAAGAAGAAGCATAGCTTCCACCCAGATCCACCAAACTGGCGGGAAGAATACTAAATGTTCATTGACTGGGCTATCTGACAGCTCCCTATAAAAGGGCAAGCTGTCAGATGGGCCAGCTGTTGGTTGTACAGGTCTCACTCAATAAAGAGCTGTTGTTACTGTTAGCTCCATGTCCTGTGCCTTCCATCGCCCGAGCCAACAAATATGGTCTTCTTTATATTTAATTTTAGTCCCCCTAATTTTTCACTTTGCTCCTTAACTCTTATTTTCAGAGTTCTGAAATACCCCAAATGGAGGAATGCTGCTAAAGATGAGACAACTTGTGGAAATAGAAAATTCACTTGTTTTGATTAGAGAAAAGACAATAACTAATTTGTTAATGATTGGAAATCCTTTATGGACTTTTTGCTGAAACAGAAAAAATGAACTTGTGATTTATTGATTATTAGAGAATGTAGAATATGTTAAGAGGAGAGCCACAATGTAACCTTGGAGAAAGAGGATAAAATATAAATGCATTTAGAACTGCTGTAATGAAGTTTGGAAGTCACTCTTTTATATCCTTTTTCTTTTCTGTTTCTTTCCTGTTATTTCTTTATTATTTATTTATCACTTTTTCTTATTTCTTTTTTTTTAAACTGTATTGTTATATTCTGTAAAATCACTGTTTAATAAAAATTAATTTAAAAAAACTTTTGTTGCATATCTTTTGCATTTTTGGCTATCATACTAGTTTCACCAAAACAGTGCAGGTTATTGATATTTCTTCCTCCAATTTTAAAACCAGACATCTTCTTCCAATCTAGCTTCCTTGAACATATATTCAGCATAAAGTTTAAATAAGGAAGAGGGTCACACTCCTTTAGCAAAGTAGAGCCTGTCTGTTTCACATGTTTCTGTCATACTATGGTTTCCTAACCTGTATATAAGTTTCTAATGAGGGCAATGAGATATTCTGGGATTTCCATTTTTCTGAGCACATTCTACAGCTTGATATGATTAACGGTTGTCCTCTGCTTGGACTCTGGAGAGACTGGTGGATTTTCAATCCCCCCCTTGCTTAGGATGTGGTGGGACACCAATGGACCTTCTATCCCCCATCTGCACCTGAAGCTGCCCTATGTGTGCTACTTTCTCTCCCCAAAGCACCTCCTAAGTTTCATAAGAAAGGAGGGGGAGGAGGGGGAGGAGGAGGAGGAGGAGGAAGAGGAGGAGGAAGAGAAAGAGAGGGAAAATAAAAAGAAAGAGGAGTGAGGAATAGTGATGAGATATATGGCTCTTTAGAACTTCCTCAACAAGAAGCTGCTAAAATAAGAGAAGGCAGTAAATGATCTCCTTTTGTTTGCTTCTTTTTTCTATTTTTTTTTCTTTTGTTACTCTTCCCTATAAACTTCCATGACCCTCTGAAAATGTTGATTGGTTGTGAAGGTTACTTTACCACAAAAGGAAGCAAAAGATTAATTTTTAGCCATCAGCCTACTTCATGTGAAGTATACTGTAAGTGCCTGCCACTTTTTGGTTTCACACATTTTAATATATTTTTATAGTAAAGGTGTAGTCATGTCCCTGTTCAGTCATGTCCAACACTAATGAATATAATCATCTTCATTTCTTAGCTGAGGGAGCCAGCATTGTCTGAAGACATTTTAGTGGTCATATGGCCAGCATAACTATACACTGAGTATATTGAACATTGTTAACCACCAAAGTGGTACTATTTACCTACTTGCATTTACATGTTTTCAAACTACTAAATTGGCAGGAGCTGACACAAGTAACATGAGCTTACTCTGTCATGCTGTGATAGGGCTCGAACCACCAGAGTATAGACTTTCTCCAGCATTTTTTAAACCTCTGAGCAACTGCACCTCCATTCCTACCTATGAGGACTCAAATTACATTTGCCATAAGTGTAAACTAGTTAGATTACTTGAAAAGTGAAAACTCTGAAGACAAATATTCTGATATATGCCCTTCTCCTATACTATTGTGAAAGATGGATATTGATGCTGCACAAATATTGAAAGGGGTGATTTGTTTAGTAAACATTGAACAAGGCATCTCTTGAAACTGCTTCATATTGAAGTATGCAAAAACTCCTTTCTTTGCATATCGTTGGAGAAGTCTGCTCTTTGGATTTGTCAACTGGCTAATGGGACAGAAGAAGAAGCTCTGAATGACTCAAATGACTGAATTACATCAAAATAAATTGCATTGCTTGGACGAAGAAAATCACATTGTCTCTGTAGTGCAAACCTATTTGTCCAGGCAAATCTAAATAATTATGCACAGACTTAATTAATACATGTGCACAAAATATGCCTTACCCTTCTCATCAGCTATCTTCCCTTCTGGACATGAGATGCAATCATAACAGCAAAATGGTTCTCCTTCCTTTACTTTCTTGCTGGATCCTGGAGAACAGCTTTCACTGCACACAGAAAGAGGTTGTGTCTAATTAAAAACACAGTAAAAATATAGTAAAAGTATATTTCAAATTGTAGAGATTCTATCATAAATCCAAGGTACTAGGAGCTAATCATTTTGTGACCACACTTTACGCTGCTTTTTATGTATAACTGAACATTACCTGCAAGTGTTTCATTACCTAACCAGATAACATCATCAATGTGAGGATGCAGGCAACTAAGCTCAAAGAATATCAAGAACTCTACAGTTCAACTTGGAGTTACAGATATTTTCTTCCATTGGATCCCTTTTTATACTGGAGGAACATACACTTGTGTTTATACAGGATTATTAGCTTTATAATTTTTTCTCAAATTATTACCTTTATAATTATCTGCAAAGAATTCACAATAATGCACATGGTATTCTTTCTTCCAATTTTTCCCACCCAAAATCTGTGAGATAGTTGGTCTAAAAATGATTGACTGGCCTAAAGTAATGTAGTAAGCTTCTGTGGCTGAGACCGCATTTGAATTAAATCACCCTAGTTCTTCTCTGACACCATAACTTTTACGACACACTGGCTGTTTGTATGTAATAATGTAGGATCATTTGTGACGAAACTGTAGGAAGAATAAATAGTTAATGATGAAATACTATTAATAATTACATCAGTCCCAAGTATTATTATTATATTTATAACCCAGAATTATTCTATACAACTCAAGGTTACACACATAATGTTTCTGTTTCCTATTTTTTTCCACAACAACTCTATGAAGTTGATTGTCTCAAAGTCAAGAAAGATTTTACGCTAAGGGAGGACTAGTAGTCATGATCTCCTGGTTTATGGTTCAGCACTAAAATCACCACAACTATTTTAAAATAAATATATATCAAACATAATGACATAAAACAATATGAGCTTTGAAATACAGTACTCTAGAAGATATTTGAAGAACAAGGACAGAAACTAGCAGCTACAATGTCAACAATGATGCCTGTATCTAGAGGTAGATTATTTTCAAAAGAAGAAATGGAAGATGTTAAACAGAAAGTTGGAAAGTTTACAGGATAAAGAAACAAATCACATTTTATACAGAAATAATATAAATACATTTTTTAAATACTGAATAAAATAAATACTAAAATTTAAGATACTAAAGGGGTTTGCTAAAGCCTTGAAGAAACCTTTGAGATGTAAAAAGTAAAAGCTGAAGAGATATCAAATCCTACAACAACATCTGAATAAATCAAAGATCAAGATTGTTATAAATAAAAGGAAGGGATGCAAAGTTAGTTTGTTTGATCAAGGTTAAAATAAGACATGTTTCTATATAACTCTGAGAACCCTTTATGTACTTTTTGCTGATACCAGGACTGAAATGTTAGTGATTTAGTATGTGTATTTGAATAAAAGACTGGCAACGAGAAGAAAATATATTTGTATTTAAATGTTTAGGGGGCAAAGTATCACTATGTTTGTTTGTACTTCTTGTGATGAAGATCTATATTTCTTTTTTTCTTATTCTTATTTTCCCTTTTTAACTTTGTTGTACTTTCTACTCTTTACTTTTATTTTTTCTGACTTTAGTTGGTATTGTATTATTTATTTATTTAAAAAAAAACAACAATAAAATTATTTTAAAAGAGGAGAGGAACAGATATAAAGCTCAAGCCATTAAGAAAGCTCATTACATATAAATCCATCACATACAGAATAACACTATAACCAATATTCATATTCTCTCTCTCTCTCTCTCTCCCTCTCTCCCTCTCCCTCCCTCTCTCTCTCTCTCTCTCTCTCTCTCCCATTTTCATTGATAAAATATATATGCTCATTTCACTGACTTCCTCAAAGACATCTCAAATTTTTAATAGCTGAATCTTCTTACCTGATTGAACCAACTATGCCATGTGATGGCATCCTCCCTGATGATCAGCTTTTGATCTGCTGAAGTCTGAGGATCCACCCTGCCAACCTTCACTCTTGATTTGTTTGAGGAAGTAATCCAGTTGATCACATCAAATCCAGCAACTACTTCTCCATTCTGATTGAAGGCAATTTTATCCCCAGCACTGTTGTTAAATGAGATGCTTTTCAGAAAGGAATGGAGCTGGATTGAAGGAGGAAAAGCAAAATTTAGAAGAGGCTGTAAAAAAAGTCTGTAAAAATGGCATAAATAGAAAAAAAAGCATGGCTGCTTTGGTGGTGGAGGAAGCTTAGTGGAAGAAAAGTATCTTTTATGAAGCAGAGATGCCCAAGAAGTAAACTAAATTGGATGATCCTAACTGAATCCTATGGATTTAAGACAAATTTGATCAATTTATATTTTTCTAGACAGTTACCAAGTCCTAATTTCTAAAGCTGTACATAGACTAGAACATAATTGAATATGTTTCAATCTGTTGTTTTTGTTGCTGTTGCTGTTATTATGATTGCTATTTTTATTATGATTGCTATAGTTATGATTCATTGCACAGTCAGCCAAATGTTCCAACTGTATTTGGCATTTTTATCCACCTTTGAGTTATTTCCAAGGACCTGGGATAGACAGAGTGTTGATGGTGTTAGAGATATCGTTGCAGGATATAAACTGTTCCGAGCAAAGCTGCCTTTTACCATTGACTAATGGTGACTTTGTCAATTCCGATGGTGTTTAACTGGTGCTCCAATTGTTTTGGGATTGCACCCTAGGTGCCTATTACTATTGGTACTACATTTGCTTTCTTTTGCCACAATCATTTTATTTCTATTTGCAGGTCTTTGTATTTTATTATCTTCTCCAGTTTTTTCTCTTCTATTTTGCTATGTCCAGGTACTGCCATGTCCTTGTTGCTGTTATAATTATGGCCAAATTAATGTCCATAGTATAATTGACTGAACATTGACTCTTATGATTCAGATCCAGACAAAGAGTCACAAATGTATTTCCATAAAGTGTATGTTGTCTTTGTAAAGCATTTGTAAAATTTCCTGCTCTGAATTCAGGAATGTGACTGACCATTAGAATACTTTTAATTGTGGTATGGTGTGGTGAGTTCATCTTCATATGGCGCTTTCTGAGCAACTAGGGTCAACCACATATCTGGGCTGGGCTTGAGTTAGACGTGGGCAACAGGAATATGAAGAATAAGGCATGAGGAGAGTATGGAAAGCATGAGGAAATGAAAGGCTGTTAAGTAAAACTAATACTGGGAAGGAAAGTATGGTGTGTTCATTCATACACAAAGCTTTCTAAGAGCCAAATAAAAGATGTGAAAGAAAATTGAGCCATCCAAGATCAGAGAAGGTAGCAAAGTCTTTAATCTGCTGAGGAGTGACCCTGATTCAAGATCAGGAGCAAGCCACAGTGGACAGATACAAGAGAGATACTAGACAAAGTTGCTTTCAGCAAATTTGAAACAAGAATGCTAGATTTTAAATTTCCTCCCAGCTGGGTGGGTGTACATAGTACCAGGTCTTTTTAGTAAGCTGGCACCAATAGTGAAACAGAAAGGCTACAATTTGTTCATAAAGCATTCATTTTTGTTGAATACTAAAAGCTATGTGTCACAGGCAGTGTGACTGCTGCTATGTGTGCTACTTAGAGAGCCCTCTATGTTGGTGGACCATGTCTTGGTAAGATCATGTCCAGGAAAATGGAGGACTTGCCAGTATCTCCAGTCAGGTTTTTAAGGTCATTGTGGTGTCAATATAGTACATTTATTTTTATTTTTTTAAAACATATTTGGTGAATCCCTTTGGTATCACACTAAGACAATCAGTATGATAATAAAGTTTTTCCTCCATACTCTTTCAGTCACAATTTTTAAATCGTGATATTTTGTTGTTGTTTTTACCAGTTTTCATCAAACTGTCATTAAACTGTCTCTAGAAATGGCCCAATCAATGCCAATATCTTCTTGACCCTCTACCCATTGGAATGTTGAAATCCTACTAATGTCTTCATTTTGCAAAAATATTGTTGTTTTGAATTTTGTACTGTAGTTCAAAGAATGACTTACAAAAATAATATAAAAGAGCATATTTTAAGAAAAGCATTTTGTTTAACAGCAATACTGCACAATGTTATTAAAATCAGCACACAAATCTAATACCTTATTGGAATTTGCTTACAAATACATTTATATATTAGAATATCCCAATTTAAAATACATATATTGAGAAAAATGATTTTTTTCCTTTCCTTTATAGTAGTTCATTATCTCATAGCCTATCAAAATACAGAATAAAACATAAAACATTTCAACATAAAACCATATGTAACAGTGGAATATAAGAAACATATTAAATGAAAATCCAATTAGAAATACAATATCTTATATCTGAGTGACCACTATAATTTAGAAAAATGGTTCATTAAAAAGATAAATACATTTTCATGCTGCTTGTTTTTAAAAGAAATTCATAAAATGAATATGTCAATAAGTCAAAATGAATTCATTATTGGAAAAACTGAGAAAGAAAAAAAATGAATATATTTTTGAATCCCTACAGATGTGACTTACTGTGATTTGATATTTTAATCAAATAAAATGCCAAGGTGGAGCAGTGGTTAGAGTGCAGCACTGCAGGCTACTTCAGCTGACTGCAAGCTGCAGTTCGGCAGTTCAAATCTCACCGGCTCAAGGTTGACTCAGCCTTCCATCCTTCCGAGGTGGGTAAAATGAGGACCCAGATTGTTGGGAGCAATATGCTGACTCCGTAAACTGCTTAGAGAGGGCTGTAAAAGCACTATGAAGCTGTATATAAGTCTAAGTGCTATTGCTATTGCTAATTTAACTATTTTTGAAAAAAATTACATTATTGGCAGAGAGAAAAAAAAGAGTTCAAAAACATTGGATTGCTTTTTGTTTTTAAGTCACAAAGTTACCTGCCAAAATTGTCTATGCTGTCCTTTCCTGTCTCCTTTGACCAGTGTTGCTTTGTCTTTGAATCTGAATAATGACATGTCTTGCAGAGCATGAGCTACTGCATAGATGGTATTGTAGATGCTATAGCTATGGCCAGTCATGCTCATTTCAAAGAATGAGTCAGGAAGGCTCTCCAACTCCTCCTTCCCTGAACAAATATTCTTCGTGTTATGGCCTCCAGCTGCATTTGGGAGCCTACAATTGAAGGCAACTTCCCAGAAGGTCTTTATAAAATCATCTTCAGGTACATGAAAAGGATTTTGTCTCTCAAGAAATTGGGGAAATCCTGGTATGTAACTAACATGAATTGTGAAAGCTAGGGAACCATCGAACAATTCTTCATTCCAGTCCTTTTGGTAGATGAATGCAGTTTGCTCCACCTGAGCTGTTCTTATCCACACTTTACCTTGTAGTGTATGGTCCTCCAATAAAATTGCAATCCATCTAAAATATGCCATAGAATAAGATTCTCCATAGGCCACAATGACATTTGCTTTTGTCTGTATTAGTTTATGGCGTATCTTTTCTCCCTCTTTCATCATTTTATCAAATGCAATAGCATATCTTAGTGTAGGGATTCTTTCAATGAGGGCAAAACAAACACCACTCTGTGAAAACAATTGAACAATGGTTTGTAGAAATCTTTCTCCATCGTCATTATCCATCACAATGACCCCAATCCATGTCCATCTGAAATGCAGGAGCAGAGCAAGAATTCCCTCATACTGAAGATCCTCCTGAGGAATCATTTGATAGGAAGAAATGCTTTCAGCTTCCTTATTTCTCACAGAAGCAGGACTATAGATTAACTGAATATTTATATGAAAAGGAAAAGATTGAAAGAATACTACTATATTTTGCTTTCAAATATTTGAAAAACTTCACTCTCAGCACCTACTTTAAGTAATTTTGCATAATTATTCTTGTATTTTGATTGAGACTGGAAAATAAGAAAACACTGCAAGTTTTAGGTGGAAGGTTGTCATACAAATGAATGTTTAAGTAGATGTGCTCTAATTTTAGGAATGTGAGCTTTGTTGCTTTCCTTTATTTCCTCTATATTCTATTTATTCTAATCAGCCACAAAAGTCAATAAATTTTCAGGACCATTGTTACAAGGAATATTTGAAAAGATAAACACTATATACGACATATGAATTATCTGGATCAAAGAATAGGGATATATAATTTTGCAAGTAAATTAGAGAGAATTTAAACATTGGCAATGGTCATGAAAGTTAGCCATAGCCTTTGCTTATGACAAAAATGAAACCATTGATTTCTAATACCATTATTTAATTTGGCTCTAATTATAAGTGCTTTCAAATTTCAATGTCCAATCCATAAAACAGAATCTATATATGCAAACACTCATACTAAAGACATTAACATACTGAACATATACATAGATTATTAATGAAATCATATAGACTTTACCTGTGGAATCTTGTAGGTATTTACAAGAGTTGCAATGTGAAGGGAGGTTTGGGCATCAAGACCACCAATGACTGCTATAACATTATTCTGAGCATCACATGAATAGTTGGGGACAAATTTCTCAAAAGAAGATACAAGAAGCAATGTGGCATGATAAGTCCACTGTGCATTGAAATAACTGTCATAAATGCGGAAACCCAGAGTGAGATTAGTCAAGATCAGAGGGGTTTCATTGATTTCCTGTACTGCAAATGTCAAGGCCAGGATATGCTGATAATTCTTAAGCAATAAACTAGAAAAAGAGTTACAACTCATATCAGAAGAAGAATTTACCTTTAAAAAATAATTGTCACTATCACTGATCTACATTATGTTCATTAGAAGTTATTACTATTTAATCTGTTTTTTTATGGAAATCATTAGCATAAAGTAGCCTAACCATTAAAAAATCAACCGCATTAATGTTGATCTTAGTATTTTATATAAAATAAATATTTCTGAAGTATTTGCAAAATAATAATTATTTTAGCAATGGAAGATGCATTTTTCTACTCATATCACCAATCATATCATACACATTCATCCTTTATAATATTTTAATTCTACTAACTATGTATTAATAAGTACAGCAAGAAAACATTTCCATTTTTAATAGTGATAACAGAATAAATTGAGAGTAAGAAAAAATTCAATTTATTTAATATTATAAATGTGAACCCCATGAAACAAGCTGTGATATGTCAATGCAGTCATTTACATTGGGAAAAATCACATCTGGCAAAATTTGTCACTATATTCCAAACATCTGGCTCTGCCTTATGAAATTGGCTGCATGACTGACTGACTGCCTACCTACCTGATCTTCCTTAACTACATTAAAATTAATCCTTACTTGAAATCATCAACTGATGCTGGCAGAGGATATTCTATGAACTCTATTTCATTATTAGATAAAATAAAATTCTGAGATACAATGACACCAATTACATAGTCTCTTTCCTGATGATACTTGTGGATTGGGTTGTGTGGATGATGGTTTCTGTATCCTACAATATAAGGCTCACATGTTGTATGAGGAAACATCACTAGTAGCAAGAGGTATAATACCATCATCCTAAGTGAACCTGTTTCTCATTATTTTTCCACTTATAATACCTTCATAACAATCCCAAGTCCAAAATTATGGTGGGTTGATTTGAATTTATCCTGTTAAATTTAGAAAGTGTAAATGTTAAACCATCAGCCAGATCCTTGCCTATTCTTCACTTCTGACAATTAGTAGACAAAGCTATGCATCCTCCATAATCCATGTTGTTATTGTAAAGGTGACTGGATTCCATAGAGGATGACTAGAAAAACATTAATTATAGCAGTTTCAATAATTAAACAAGAAGGCAGTCTTCCAAAAATACACATGAAAATTGCAGAAAAAACAACAGTTGCCACATACTGAAGTCCTCTCTTCTACTTAAATGGAAAAGAATGAATCAGAATCAGAATAGAGCTGGAAGGCACTTTAGAAGTCTTCGAGTTCAGCCCCCTGCTCAGGCAGTAGATCTTATACTGTTTCAGACAAGTGACGGCCCAGTCTCTTCTTAAAAACCTCTAGTGATGAAGCACCCACAACTTCTGAAGTCAAGCTGTTCCACTGGTTAATTGTCCTTACTGTTAGGAAGTTTCTCCTTAATTCCAGGTTGCTTCTGTTCTTGATTAGTTTCCATCCATTGTTTCTTGTCCTGTCCTCTGGTGCTTTGGAAAATAAATTGACCCCCTCCTCTTTGTGGCAACTTCTCAAATACTGGAATACTGCTATCATATTCCCCCTAGTCCTTCTTAATCTTGCAACCCTTCATCATATGTTTTAGTCTCCAGGCCTTTAATTCTCTTAGTTGCTCTTCTTTGCAATTTTTCCAAAGTCTCAACATCTTTTTTTATAATATGGTGACCAAAACTGGATGCAGTATTCCAGGTATGAGCTTACTAAGGCTTTATAAAGTAGTACTAATACTTCATGTGATTTTGATTCTTTCACTCTGTTTCAAAAGCCAAGGATTGTATTAGCTTTTTTGGCTGCTGCCGCACACTGCTGACTCATTTTTAAGTGATTGTCCACTAGAACTCCAGGGTCCCTCTCACAGTTACTGTTTTTGAGCCAGGTTTTGCCTAATCTGTACTTGTACCTTTGGTTTTTCCTGCCCAGGAAAAAAATCTTGCTTTTCTCCACATTAAATTTCATTTTGTTGGATAGGGCCCATTGTTAAAGTCTATAAAAAAATTGGATCCTGAGCTTGTTTTCTGAGGTATTTGTTATTTCTGCCAGCTTCGTGTCATCTGCAAATTTGATGAGTTCCCCTTCTATGTCCTCATCTACAGTAAGTCATTTATGAAGATATTGAAGAGTACTGGGCTTAAGATAGAACCTTATGGTACCCCACTGCTTAATTCCCTCCATGTAGATGTAGTATCATTAAAGACTACTCGTTGAGTACCTGAGCAGAGTTTTTTACATGCTTATTATTTTGGTTGTAACTGTGCAGATTAAAATTATAAGTGAATAATAAAATTGTGCTCTATAAATATTGCAACATCCATGGTGAAATATGAGCAAGTAGTATCATAATATATGTCTACTGATCTTTACTGATTATCTTATAACTTTAATGAAGTCTTTCCCACAGTCAGCACTTCATGAGTGGAACTACATTGACATATTTTAGTGGCTCCTCTCAAAGTTCCCCCTTTCTTAATTAGTTTCCTATATAATTGGTAGAAATGATGACTATATTAAATAAAAGAGTAAAAGATATTCCTAGCACTGACCATTAATGTGGTGTGGCAGAGAAAAAACTAAAACCTCCTGTACCAATGGTCCATGTGCCCTGTAAATACATTTATAATTAAGAACAGATATGCACATTGGGAAAATAAGACCTTCTTCCCCAATGATGAAAGCTATAATGTTTAAGGAGAGATAATAGCAGTCTTTTTCCACACCACTTAAATGGATAGTCTCATCTCCTATTGGACACAAAGTGATGGAGGTAACAGAAAGGAACAGATTATCCATCCTTAAGACCATTGAAAAAAACTTTTGACTCCTAGGGGAGATTTGTCTACTTACAACAGCCACAATCATGGCCAACCTCAACTTATTAAATGACATTTACATTAAGAGTGATAAACTTGCTTAAATCTTAGCACCTCTCTAAGCCTACTCACCCATTGATACTAGATCCTCCATTAAAAATTAACCTGTTGCCATTAATCAGGGTTGCTAGTCAATTTCTTTAAACAGCCTGTATGCAAGTAATCTCACACACTGTATAGCTATAAAAAAATTGCTGAGTCTATAATGTCAATTAGACACTACTGGTTTTTATCTAAGTAGGAGCCAATAATGCTACCTTTCCTTTCAAATCATATATACAAGAACAAAAAAATCTTAAGATATCAGAGAACAAAAACAAGTTGTGTCCCTTTTCAGAATTTTTAAGGTAACGTATTTAGCCTCTCCTGAGATTTCACACTTTTCATACATGCAATCCAGGCCAAAAGACAATTCCAATAGAGGAGAATATATGTAGCTCAGTGTTGAAGTGTCATATCCTTGGTACTCTCTGAATTTGGTTGTTTGCTTGCAGATGTTTAATTACCTGACTAGTTGATAAGGTAATAAAACATCTGCAACTAACCAAGCTCAAAAAGCAGCATGAATGCCACCGAAGACAATTCCACCATTCCACCACCAAGAGAATGAAATAATCCTTCCTATTTTTAGATAACCTTCCATACTCAGTTAAAGGACCTCTAAAAGAGATTGCAAAGGATAAAACAAAATTCTTCCACCAACATCTCTTACTCCCTCATATTCAAACTCAGCTACTAATTGTCTATAGAAAGTTGTAATTTCCCAACTGGTCTCCAGAGTGAAATTTCAAAAGAAAAAAGTTTTGGGTCAATACCAACAATATGAACAAAAATGAAAGCTGCACACTTCCTCAACCAAGAGTTTTATTTATTTGATACTCTCTGAAACCATGATACTGACCAACTTGCCATACAATAAGAAAATAACTCTCCATCCACTAAAAATAATCAGTCTATCCTTAATTTTATCTTTCAGTCTTTGTTCCAAATGAAAATGGCATAGATGACTCTCTAATTCCCTCTAAGATCCATGATCAACCAGCCATACATCATCAAAAACAAAAACAAAAAACCATCATCTGTAAAAATAGAAGTAAGGCTCCCTTCAAGATCTCTCATCTCTAGCATCTGCTCATGGATAAACTACAAGGAACAGGACTCATATCCAATATACACAGCAAGAGGCCAAAGCAACCTAGTATAGTATCAGAGGATCACAATCTACTAGAAAATTTCCCAAGAAAACTAGAAATTTTTCTTCATCCTTCTTCCCATATGGAGGAAATTTTCTTGGGAAATTTTCTAATAGATTGGAGATATATATGATAATTACATTTTAAAGGTAACTTCTAAATATACTCTTAATCAGTAGGCAACAGGAATAAGAATTTTAAGGAAAATGTATTTAATAACATTATTAGGAAAGAGTATTTTGCTTCACAGATGTAAAATGCACAAACCTCTCTATGCTGAACACTATACCAAATAATTGGATTGTTTACATTTAATTCATTTAATTGAATTAATAATATTTCTATTCTGTAGCTGCCTGATATTCAGCTCTCGTCTCAGAACTATAATGTAGCATTTGGGGAAAAAGATGCAGATCAGAAGCCCAGCACTTGAGGCTAACATTGAGAAGATCTCCACAGCCACTGTGTATTTTCCCTTGGTGCTCAGGTAGGTTGGAACAAAGGATATCCAAACACTGCCTAGAAATTTTTCTTCATCCTTCTTCCCATATGGAGGAAATTTTCTTGGGAAATTTTCTAATAGATTGGAGATATATATGATAATTACATTTTAAAGGTAACTTCTAAATATACTCTTAATCAGTAGGCAACAGGAATAAGAATTTTAAGGAAAATGTATTTAATAACATTATTAGGAAAGAGTATTTTGCTTCACAGATGTAAAATGCACAAACCTCTCTATGCTGAACACTATACCAAATAATTGGATTGTTTACATTTAATTCATTTAATTGAATTAATAATATTTCTATTCTGTAGCTGCCTGATATTCAGCTCTCGTCTCAGAACTATAATGTAGCATTTGGGGAAAAAGATGCAGATCAGAAGCCCAGCACTTGAGGCTAACATTGAGAAGATCTCCACAGCCACTGTGTATTTTCCCTTGGTGCTCAGGTAGGTTGGAACAAAGGATATCCAAACACTGCAGAAAACCAACATGCTGAAAGTGATGAACTTGGCTTCATTAAAACTATCAGGTAATTTCCTGGCAAAGAAAGCAGCTATGAAACTGATCATGGCCAAGAAGCCCATATAACACCTTGCACAATAAAACATAATAATAGAACCTTCCTTACACTGTAGGACAATTTTTCCAGCTTCTGAGTGCAGGTCAGCATCTGGGACAGGAGGAGAGATGGACAGCCACAGAGTGCAAACCCCAGTTTGAATTAAGAAGCCAGATAAAACAAAAGTGTAGCCCAGTCTTTTTCCCACCCACTTTTTTATTCCACTTCCTGGCTTAGTTGCCATAAAAGCAAGGACGACAGTCAAAGTCTTTGCCAGCACACAGGAAACAGCCACAGAAAAGATAATGCTGAAACCAATTTGTCGGAGAATACATGTCACCTTGCTTGGCTGACCAATGAATAGTAATGCACATAGGAAGCAGAGCAGGAGGGTGATCAGGAGCATGTAGGTAAGATCCCGGTTGCTGGCCTTGACAATGGGAGTGTTGTGATGCATCAGAAATATCCTTAGTATGAGAACTGTGATTGTGGAACAGAAAAGAGAAAAACAGGCTAAACTGATTCCCAAAGGTTCTTTGTAAGACAAGAAACTTATGTCCTTGGGAATACATGAATCCTGGTTTTTGCTGGGATATTTTTCATCTGGACAGCTGTAGCAGTCATTCAAATCTAAAATGGGAAAAATAGTCTAAGTCTCAAACTATGCAAAAATATTCATAACCTTTGTAATGTCTTAAATAGGTGAATAACTGATGGCCCTTTCTTCCAAATTCAGCAATGAAGAAAACAATTTATATATTGGCTATAAACTGTTAGGGAGCAACGTCCAACAAAGACTGCTATCAATCTGATACCACCAGATGGTCAGAGAAAATGAGGAAGTTCAAAGAAAACCTGGTGCCAAACATTTCAGGAAAACATGAAATCATCAACTTTAAATGGAAGGATGTGGAGACTAACTGTGGACTGAGAACTGGGGTATACACTTGTAAGCCCAGTGTGGACATGGTAATATAAACCATATCTATATACTTTTATTATATCCAACAGTCTAGCATACAAACAGTAAAACTCACAATAAATTACAATTTTAAGATTTAAAAAAGTTGACAATTTGTTTGTAAGTTACTTTATAGTAATTCATGGAATTTTGGCTTGTATATCTGGGCTGAAAAAATATAAATGGCCACTTGATGATGGCAAGGGGGTAGAAAATTCTTATTCTTTGTTATAAAGTGATCTTTATGATATCTGAATTCTAGTTATACAGGAAATCCTCAACTTACAACCATTTCTTAAGCAACCATTCAAAGTTGCAATGGCATTGGGAAAAAAGTGGCTTATAACCAGTCCTTGCACTTATGACCATTGCAGCAAACCTCATGATCATGTGATCAAAATTCAGGCAGTTGGCAACCAACATGGCTATAGTGGATTGCAGTGCTCTTGGGTCATGTGATCATTATTGAAACCTTCCCAGCTGGTTCTGACAAGCCAAGTTAATGGGGGAAACTGCATTTGCTTAACAACCACATGATTCACTCAACAACTGCAATGATTCACTTAACAACCATGGCGAAGAAGATCATAAAATTGGGTGTAACTCACTTAAGAATCATCTTGCTTAGCAATGGAAATTGTGGTTCCAATTGTGATAGTAAGTCAAGTACTACTACAGTAGCCTTTAGCTGATTAACTGTGATGAATATCAGTTGGATTTCTCTATATTGGTCCATCTATCTTGAGTCCAAATCATTCAGTGATTGAAGCCTGATGTAAGAGGGGCTTCTCAATTTGCAGAAGCCAGCTACAGAATGAACAGAAGCTGCCCTACTTATTTCTCATTGATTTTTTTTTAAAATTTCTGTAACTGTTCTAAGCATGGTTAGATATCGATGAAGGACAGGTGAGGGGAATAATCAACATCAAAATGGCAGTTGTGACTGGCTGGTGAAGGCATGAACTGCATGCATTTAAAAAGGGATGGCGTTTTGATTAACCAATCATAGCCACCAGTTTGTGGTTATCAACCTCCCTGTATATAATGCACCTAGCACTAAGGGGTCACATTAAGTATGCAGCATATTTAAACAGGTAGCTGTTACAATCCAAAGATGTGTTTTGCAAACAAAGAACAACAAAATAGCAGCCCTGATTGAGTTTTCTCAAATGAGAACCATACATAACCATCAAAATACTTGATTGCAGCCTTCAAAATTTTCAAAATTGTTAAAAATGGTTACTTATCCATTTATTTGTTTAAAATTAAAAAGAAATTATGACATACACAAGAAATTGAAACTTAAATAGAATGCTAATTGTAAACAGAGTTTTTTTTTTAAATCTGGATTCCATTGAGAACATTAAAAAACTGGGAGACCACTAAAAAGTCCAATGATAATGCTGAGCCCAAGAAAATTCTTTGAAATAGAAAAGATATCTAGGATTAGAAAAGTAAAACCAAACTGCTCACTAGAAGCAATTGGAACAAAGCTAAATGTAAAATATTTGGACACATAATGTGGCAAGAATCCAGCAAGGCAAGAATCACTAAAATAGGTCTTGATCTTTGGAAAAATGGATTGTACAACAATGAAAAAGTGAGTAACAAAAGAAACTTTATCCAAATATTTTCATGACTGACAGTTATTTGAGGGTAGTTCTTACAAAATGACATTCATCAGCTCATGAAGATTTGGAAACAACTAAGCAACTAAAAAACAATATTATCCTTACCCTCCTTTTCTGCAATTTTCTCTTCGGGACATGAGATGCAAGAGTAGCAGCAAAATGGCCTCCCTTCTGTTACTTGTTTCCTAGAACCTGGATTACAGTTAGGTGTACATAGGGAAACAGGAGCAGTCTAATTCATGAACCAAAAGCAACATAAAAGAGAGCAATCATTTTTCAGTACTGTGACTCTGAGTTGGTTGTTATAATGGTCCTCTGTGGTTGTTCTCTTTAGCATGGTTACATAAATGTACAGTTTTCTAGCATGCTGTCATAGTAACACAGTAAAAAAAGCTTTGATGCTTTGTAATGAAGTAACAAGCTTTGGGAAATGTTGGGCTTCAGGTTTTAGTGACCATAGTCACTAAACTAGTACTTTAGTGACCATAGTGACCCCCTTATCTTTCTTGGTGACCTCAATTTGCCTCTTATTGATTGGACCCTAAACGAATGTACAACTGAACCTATACATGCAACCCAGTGGTGCGTTTCAAAATTTTTTACTACCGGTTCTGTGGGTGTGGCTTGGTGGGCATGCCTTGGTGGGCATGGCAGGGGAAGGATACTGTAAAATCTCCATTCCCACCCCACTCCAGGGGGAGGTTACTGCAAAATCCCCATTTTCTCCCAATCAGCTGGGACTCAGGAGGCAGAGAATAGATGGGGGCGGGGCCAGTCAGAGGTGGTATTTACCGGTTCTCCGAACTACTCAAAATTTCCACTACGGGTTCTCCAAACTACTCAAAATTTTCTCTACTGGTTCTCCAGAACTGGTCAGAACCTGCTAAAACCCACCTCTGATGTAACCCTGTACAATGCTGTTACAATTCTGGGGCTGGAACAGTTGGTAACAAATAACACTAGGCTCAACAACTGCTTAGATCTCATCTTCTGCAATAGTCTAAACTCAATTTATGACCTACAAGTTAAAGAACTTTTTTCAAACAGTGACCACAGCATGATTGATTTTTGTCTCAATTTGTGTCCTTGCAATGAGGTTCATAATGATGGAACTCCAAATTATAACTTTAAAAAAGCCAACTATGATCTCATAGCTGCTGACCTCGTTTCTCTTGATTGGCACCTTCTGTTCACAGGTTGTAATACTGCATAAGACCATTATAACATTTTCTTGCTCAAAGTCAATAGAGTCATTAACCTATACGTACCAAATATAACCCCTAAAGCCAAAAAACAAAAACAAAAAAACAAACAAATTAACCATAACAATAAGAAAGCTACAATCCAAGAAAAAATCTCTTTGGTGAGAAAACAAAACTGGCTATGTAGCTAACTTTAAAAGCCACTATAAAGCCTTATGCCACCAGATAAAGGCAGAATGTACCAATCACTATTGCAAACAGGAGGAAGAGCTGTTACACTCGAAATCCACCCAAGCCTTCTATAATTTCTTAAATGCCAAACTTAAAGACTCGAAAACTATCCCACCCCTAAAAGGACCTAACGGGGAAGACTGTAACGATGAAGCTGCTAAGGCCAACCTCTTCAATACATTCTTCAGTTCAGTCTTTGTCGACAGCAATGGCTGCTGCCCCCCATTTCCTAGTCATACCACAACTAATTGTAATGATTTACTACATATTGATTTTACAGTAGAGAATGTTGAAATGGCACTATGTAACCTAAAGCCATCTCTATCTATTGTTCC
>QLTV01002303.1:245180-255766 GCA_003457575.1 Thermophis baileyi | reverse complement strand
AGACAGAAAAAATAAATATTGACACAGACCTCAGATTTGGAAAACAAACACATATTAACCTTGACCTGGGCCTGCAAAGCCGAAAAACCGAAAGTGCGGAGAAAAAATAATTAGAGGTGAAATGAATCTTGTTTCCCTGCCCTCAATTCTCAATAATAAGACCGGAGTCCAGGAAAGAATAAAAGTAATATATTTGCATAACAAAAATAAGAACACCTAAGTCTGTGTCTACATGGTGAAGAACAAAGAGAACAAAGGAAAGAATAACACATGCGCAGTACAGGTATCACATGAGAACTTCATATCAGTATACAGTGTCATTTCAGAATAAGAGTCCTGCCGACAAATTAAAATGAACGTAGTGACAGAGTGCATGTAAGACACAGTGCCAGGACAAGGAACCTTTTGGCTGCATACAAGAAGTCTTTCTGCCCTTTCACTCCAAGAGGCTGCTCAGGCACGATGAGTCTCACGAAGACTAATTTCTGGTGGAGTTTGGAAGAGAGAAAGATTTCTTGCGTGCAGCCAAAAGGTTCCTGCCGAGAGAGGGGGGAGGGAAGGAAGGAGGAAAGGCAGGTACTTTGCCTCAGGCAGCCTGCGAGAGTTTCTTTCCCCTCCCGCTTCGCTTGAGAGCCAGAGGTGGGGGAGGGTCAGTGGACACAACACCAAGGAACGGGTGGCTGTTCCTGCAGGGGATTCCCATGCACTGCCCTCACCTGCATCTCCCATCTCAAGGACACGGGGAGGGCAGGTGGAGGATGAGCGGCCCGAGCCAGCGAGCAAGGGAGGCGGGGGCGGGAGGCAGAGCCGAAGGGGCGGCAACACCGACCCGTGGCCCAGCGCTCTCTAGCTGACTGCAGGGCTCTGCAACATCAGTAGCCGCAGAGGCACAAGCAGCAAGTGCCCGAGAGTCGCGGCACACCAGCACAACAGCAGCAGCAGCTCCAGGCCAGCACACGGCTCCCCCGGCAGGTGCCTGGAAAGCCTTGGCCGCTGCATGCACATCTGCTGCTCAAGCCCTGCGCTTGTGGGCTCGCTGTACCCAACCAACCTCACCGCCTCCTCGCAGGCAGGAGCGCGTTTTCATACGCTGCTGGAGGCAGCCCAGAGGAGCTGAGCCAGTCCCTCGGGGTGTGTGCGCACCCGCCTCTCGCTTACTCTCACTCTCCCGGCCGGGAGCTGCTCTTTCTGTGGCGGGCACTCTTTTGGCCAGGAGAGAGAGAGCAAACGAGGGGTGGGTACGCGCACACCCCGCAGGACTGGCTCGGCTCCTCTGGGCTGCCTCTGGCAGCGTTTTGAAATGTGCTCCTGCCTGCGAGGTGGCGGCGAGGCAGGGATCGATGCTCGCCTCCTCTTCCTCGCAGACAGGAGCGCATTTCAAATTGCCATAGGCAGAGCCCAGAGGAGCCGAGCTAGTCCCGCGGGGTGTGCGTGCACCTGCCTCTCGCTTGCTCTCGCTCTCCCGGCCAAAAGAGTGCCCACTGCAAAAAGAGCGGCTCCCGGCATGTCCCCCCCCTTTCCCCGGAATCTCTGGATCTCTGGACACATGGCTGCCACTCAGGAGAAGAAGAGAGAGGAGGCGCTGCAAGACTTGGGAGAAGAAGAGAGAGAGGGGGTGCTCCCCCCCTCGCTGGCCGAGATCGGCAGACCAGATTCGGGGAGCTGACTTCCAGCTCCTTCCATGCCCGGTGAGTGGGGGAGAAGAGACGGCATGGGGAGCTCCACCTCGCTCCATTTCTCTGCTGCCCCACCCCTCCCCACCTGGCACTCCCTCTTGCTGGCCGAGATCAGCAGGCCAGATTCAGGGAGCTGAATGCACCGCGTGCAAAGACCGGCCAAGAGAGAGTAGTGGCGGAGAGAAGCCAGACGCTAGTAAGATGCACATCTCACAGTCCACCGATCTCTGGACACACAGCTGCCACTCAGGAGAAGAAGAGAGAGAAGAGGCGCTGCGAGACAGCCCATTACTCAAGTTATTTTCCCGGGCAGCGGCAGCTCGTTCAGAAGTTTTTCTTTACATTGGAGTTTCCCTGCAAAGACCGGCCAAGAGAGAGTAGTGGCGGAGAGAAGCCAGACGCTAGTAAGATGCACATCTCACAGTCCACCCCTCCCCATCCCTTGCCTCACCTGCCACCCCCAAATTGTGCCCGAACATCTTACCAGCATCTTGCAGTTTCACTGCTTCTCTTTCTCAGCTGGTCTTTGCAGGGAAACTCCTTGAAAGGTAAAGAAAATCTTCTCACGAGTGCGAGAAGTTGTTAATTGCTCGCACTCGCGAGAAGTTTTTCTTTACATTGCAAGGAGTTTCCCTGCAAAGACCGGCCGAGAAAGAGAAGCAGTGAAGCTGCACGCAAGAAATCTTTCTCTTCCAAACTCCGCCAGATATTAGTCTTCATGAGACTCATCGTGCCTGAGCAGCCTCTTGTTGTTTCGGGGGGGGGGATTATTTCAACGCATGTCCCGAAAAGCCCTGTTGGACTTATTATCGGGACATGTCTTATTATAGGGGAAACACGGTAGGAAGGCAAGAATCTTTGAAGTAGGCCTCGATATTTAGAAAAAATGGATAATAATCAACAAGTGAGACAGAAGAAACTGTATCCAAATATTTTCACTAGTGTCAGTTATTTGCCAGCAGTTCTTACAAAATGATATTCATCAGCTCATGAAGATTTGGAAACAACTAAGCAACTGAAAAACAATATTATCCTTACCCTCCTTTTCTGCAATCTTCCCTTTGGGACATGAGATGCAAGAGTAGCAGCAAAATGGCCTCCCTTCCATTACTTGCTTCCTAGAACCTGGATTACAGCGAGGTGTACATAGGGAAACAGGAGCAGTCTAATTCATGAACCAAAACCAACATAAAAGAGAGCTATATTTTTTCAGTACTTTGATTCTGAGCTGTGATTGTTCTCTCTAGCATGGTTACATAAATGCATAGTTTTCCAGCATACTGTCATATTCAAATTGAACAAAGTTACAAGCTTTGGGAAATGTTGGGCTGCAGCGTTTAGTCACCATAGACTAGGGAACACATGTCATTAACAAATGTGGCTGGCATTTTCAGAGGCAAAGTGGTCTGCTACATATCCCAATAGTATTAACAAGAAAGCAGAAAGTCTGAAATTTATCAAAGTCAAGTTACTGCCCTGGACGATATCAACAACCTACCCAAGCTCTTGCCCAACCAGGAATCAGTTCCCCAAAATAGGCAAATCAGCAAACTGCTTACTTCCCAATAGATGCTTTCATGTCCATGAAAGTCCATACCAGAATAGCACACCTTTGTTTGTCAAATAATGAGCTGCTTAATCAGTATTATTTTTCCAAATTATCCTTCCAAATATTTTATATTGTTCAAAAATATAGTAACCATGTAACTTGTGTGCTAAGTAAAATACATTAGACAACAAAAGCCTACACATTTCCAATTTTCAAGAATAATAACAGAAACAAGATATTCAGGTGGAAAAAGAAACAATGGATGGAAACTAATCAAGGAGAGAAGCAACCTGGAGACTAAAACATATGAAGAGCGGTTGCAGGAACTGGGCATGGATAGTCTAGCAAAGAGAAGGACCAGGGGAGACATGATAGCAGTGTTCTAATATCTGAGGGGCTGCCACAGAGAGGAGGGGGGTCAAGCTATTCTCCAAAGCACCTGGAGGACAGACAAGGAATAATGGATGATGAATAATGGATGGAAACTGATCAAGGAGAGATTCAACCTGGAAATAAGGAGGAACTTTCTGACAGTGAGAACGATCAACCAGTGGAACAACTTGCCTTCGGAAGTTGTGGGAGCTTCATCACTTGAGACTTTCAAGAAGAGATTGGACTGCCATTTGTCAGAAATGGTGTAGGGTCTCCTGCTTGAGCAGGGGGTTGGACTAGATTACCTACAAGGTCCATTCCAACTCTGTTAATCTGTTAAACCTGGAATTAAGGAGAAACTTCCTAACAGTGAGGACAATTAACCAGTGGAACAGTTTGCCTTCAGAAGTTGTGAGTGCTTCATCACTGGAGGTTTTTAAGAAGAGACCGGATAGTCACTTGTCTGAAATGGTTTAGAGTCTCTTGCTTGAGTAGAGGGGTGGGCTAGAAGACCTCCTAGGTCCCTTCTAGCTCTATTCTGATTGATTGATTGATTGATTGATTGATTGAAAAATTAAGATGCAAAAATGCCATAGCTAATAATGATATGTTTGCCCTACTTAACAATCAATTTCAGTGCTCCTATTCAGATTAGAAATTTCTCAGATTGTGTGTTACTGCAACCTACCTGGTTAAACCAGCTGTTCCATGTTATGGCATCTTTATCAATGATGAATGTTTGGTGTGCAGGAGACTGAGGGTCTATCCTTCCAATTTTCACTTTTGACTGGTTTTCAGAAAGTATAAAATTGATTATATCAAACCCATCCATTAACTTTCCATCTTGGTCAAAGATTATCTTGTCCCCAAGACTGTTGTTAAATGTAACATGTCTCAGAAAGGGATGGAACTAAATTTTAAAAAGATAACAAACAAAAGGAAGATTAATGTAAAAATATTGTGAATCAAAATATATGTGCAGATAAAATGTTCCAGGGATGGTTTCATTGATCCTTTAATTATTCATTTAAGTTCTATTTAACTTATTTAACTATTTAAATTATTTATTTTAATAAGGTTTTTTTTTTCTGCTTTTGCTGTAAGCCGCCCAGAGTCCCTCAGGAGTTGGGCAGCATAGAAATCTATCAAATAAATAAATTTAAATTCTATTCTATTCTATTCTATTCTATTCTATTCTATTCTATTCTATTCTATTCTATTCTATTCATTAGAAATATTTTCATCCTTTCATTAATTGAAGGATTTCTCTTCCCTTTCTGTCAATCTTTATTTTAATGTTTCTGTTATTCTTGTTAATGTTGTTAATTATGAGAGACTCTTGCAAAACAATTCTGCTCTGATAACATCAACTCTGATAACAAAACTGAAATCAACTACTTTTGGCAGCACATACAAATACATGTAAGTATCCTTCCTTATAAAACAGTAGGGGAAAATATATGCTTAAAATGCTCACTCATTGTTATTATGATCCCACTCATTCTCTGATCATTGATAACCAATCCTAATTTCCTTGCATTTTAGTTTTATACAAGGCTACTAAAAGCCAATAGTGTTTATTATTAGGCTGAAAGAGCATAAGTGGTAAACATTTCAGTACACCTGCAGCCAGATAATATGGACCCAAAGCTTTAGAGATGGGGAGCCAATATTGCAATATCTGTTTAGATAGCTAAACTGCAGCATCAACACTCCTCCTTCATTCAAAAAAATATTGTCCACTATAATTCATTTTGTGTTGAAACACTAATGATTAAAAACATGGTTTCAGATTTTTATAAAGGTTGGAATGAGAGAGAAAAGAGGCATCTTCTACAATTGTCTCCGAGCAATTTGTCCAGGACATTAGGGGTTTTGGGGGGAATAAAGACAGAAAGATAGAAAGGATGACTTAAGGCTAGCAATCCTAAGGGGAGTTTAATTTTCCTGCAAATAGAAAAACAGATTGTACATAAATTTTGCAGAACTGCAACACTTGAGAGGGAAAAAAAGTTTTTTGGCTAAACTAGCACACAACTAGGAATAACTTTCAGAAATCGCTGATGTGCAGTTTAATAGAAGAGGGGCTGATTCTGACTTCTAAAAATGTTTTTCCTGCTGTCTTATACACAGACAAATATAACTTTTGGAGTTCTTCTGGAGTTAATTAACAAATTAAAAAACAAGGATGAGCTATAGATAATAGCATGCTGTCTTTAAAATATTCTAATAATATATCACAAAATGATATACATTATTCTGGTGTGTGTAGAGATGGTATGAGATGTAATTAGCCTTCATAAACTATAAATTGTTAAAGAGCAATTGCAACTAAATTAAATTTGGATTCTTTTATGTGATGGAAATATAACTGTATCAGTGTGCTAGAGAATCTGGAATCAGGACTGTAGAATATAATGAGCCCTTTACCTGCCAAAATGCCTGATTATGTAGCTTCAGTCCATTCTCTATCCTTGTCCTGTGTTTGAATCCAGTTCTAAACATATCATGTAAAGCATAGGCTATAGCAAAGACAGCATTGTAGACACTGTAGCTATGGCCAGACATGCTCATTTCAAAATTGGGATATAAGAGGTTCCCTAGTTGTTCAGCTCCAGTGCAATGATTTTTCTCCATTTTCTCCATTAGTGCATCTGGAAATACACAGCCAAAGACCTGCTCCCAGAAGTTTTTGAAAAAACCATCTCCTTTTATAGTGAAAGGGTTTCGACTCTCTATAAACTGCTGAAATCCAGATACATCCCTGGAGTGAAACATGAAAGCTACAGCTCCATGGAAAATGTCTAAATCCCAATCTCTTTGAAATACAAAAGATGCAATCTCCATTTGGGCTGTGGTGATCCATAGTTTTCCTAAGGATTTCCTATATTTACAGTCTATAGCTTCATCTGATTGATAGGAAAGAAATCTAAAAAATCCAAAGGAATTAGATTCACCATAAGCAAGTATCACTGTAGCCTTACTATGTGTCAATGTATTATAAATATTCCTCCCTTTATGTAGTATTTCTGATATATTAGTAATAAAAGTTATAACAGGGATTTTCTGTATGAATGCAAAACAAATGCCCTTCTGAGAAAACATGGGTATCACTGTTTGTATAAATCTCTCTCCACTCTCCGTTTCCATAACCACTACTCCAATCCATATCCATTTGAAGTATAGAAGCAGAGACAGAATCCCTTCATATTGAAGGTCTTCCTTAGGAACCATCTGGTAGAAGGGAAGACCAGGAAATTTGTCCTTCATCACTGGAGTGGGACTATAGGTGAGCTAAAGACATCCATGAAGAAGAAAAAGAATAATTGCAGCATCTATCATTAAGTTGCACTGTTTATAGTAATATATTATAAGAATAAATTGAATGTATTGTTTCAACTGTCGGTTATAACATATCAGATGAGATAGGCAATAACACACTAAGTAAAAATATCTCTCTATATCTATATCTATATCATCTATATCTATATCTATACCTATATCTACTGTATATCTATATTGATCCATTGATAATATGTCTGTCTGTCTGTCTGTCTGTCTGTCTGTCTGTCTGTCTGTCTGTCTATCAAACAACTAATGCACTAAAGAATATTTCACTTCACGTAACAAATTCTTTTGCTGACTGAATATATTTTTGTGTTTCCCCAAAAATAAGACCCTGTCTTATATTTTTTTGAACCCTGAAATAAGCGCTTGGCCTTATTGCCATGCACTCAAAAGCCCAATTGGGCTTATTATCAGGGGATGTCTTATTTTGGGGAAAACAGGGTATAAATCCTCAATATCTTAATATAGCATTTCAATATTCATTGCACATGTGCGCTCTCTTTCTGTTACTTTTTCACAAACCAAAAAATGACAAACTAATCTTCCTTTCTTTGCTTTAGAATAGAATAGAATAACAGAGTTGGAAGGGACCTTGTAGGTCATCTAGTCCAACCCCCTGCTCAAGCAGGAGACCTGACAATGATTATTTATTTATTTATGATTTAATTTTTATGCCACCTGTCTCTCTTACAGGGTGACTCTGGGTGCTTACAGGTTACAAAACAAATAAAAATAGTTAAAATATTAAAAGATATCATTGTTAAACGTAATGTCCTACTTGGAACACACAATAGTTACTTCTGTTTCCAGCTTTCTTGGAGTTGAAGTCTGGCTCAGTGGTGGGTTGCTACCGGTTCGCCCCGGGTCGGGTGAACAGGTAGCGGCAGCGGCAGGAGGCTCTGCCACCTGCCCGGACATCATCATGGATGATCTGCGCATGTGCAGAAGCGCTGCACGCAAGCGAAGCAAGCGTGTGCACGGGCGTGTTCACAGTTCCGAACCAGTAGCAAAGGTAAGTGAAACCCACTACTGGTCTGGCTGATTCTAAATTACAAAACTTGTATTTATAATGTATTCTTAAAATTTTGAAATTATTGTTTCTTCTCACAAGAACACAAGTAGTATCCTGGTGGATCAGACTCATTGTCTTCTGCACAAGGAAGCAAAAGGAAATCTCTATAGGTCAATGGCTTTCAGAGACAGTCACGTTGTCATCAAGTTTAACAGGCATTAATTCATATGACTTCCATGGATTCTCAGGGACTATCTGGCCTTATGAAGAGATCTGAGAAGTCAAATCCCTGAAAATACTTTTATGGCATTCTCATCAGACCAAATATACTATATGTATTGAATAAATATGATTTGTGGGAAAATGTGTTCTTAGCTTAATTATATAGATTTAAATATTATTTTTTCACACATAGAAGAATCATTCATGAATCAATTTCCAACTAACTTTGGATATCTTAATTATGTAAGCTGATTCCTAGATCCTGAAAGAACAAAAGTAGACCCACCAAATCAAAGAAATGATAAAAGAAGTGTTAAACTTTATTTGCAAACTTTACCTGAGGAATCTTATAGGTATCCAGAACAATTGCCATATCAAGAGAAGTAAGAGAATCCAGTCCACCAATCACAGCAAGAAGCTTATTCTGTATGTTACAGTTGTAATTTGGGAAAAATTGTTCTAGTGTATATATAAGCAACATTGTGGAATGATATGTCCATTTTGCATTGTAATAATTATCATAAATATGAAATCCCAAGCTGATATTCGGTAAAATCTGAGGATTTTCATTAATCTGCTTTACCGCAAAAGCCAAGGCCAGGATGTGTTGGTAATTCTTGGGAAGTATTCTAGAATGAGTGTTGCAATCTGTATCAGATAATGTTTTACAGTTCTGAAACTTTTTGCAGCATTTATCACATTTATTATTGTTGATCATAGAAGATGTATACTACTTTGCAGTGCATAATGTTAAACATAATGTAACATTCATATATTCAAATTCTTATATTTTCATATTGCCTCACATTTCCAATCATCATAGAAAATAATGTCTTTAAAAATTAAACACCTTCCTTCTGCACAATTGCATTGTCTGCCTAGCATCTAAAGTTTCTTCAATTTCCTATAATATCATCTGGCATTCTAATTAACATAAATGCACATACAGACTAAAATGAATTCCTTACATAAGTTCCTCAGGCATGGCTGGTGGAGGTTCCTTTATGAAATCTTTGGCATAGGAGAGGAAGATCCCATGAGATGCGATGCCACCAATGATGAGATCTCCAGATTGACGATAGCTGAGAAGTGGGTGTTCTGGATACTGGACATTACATTTTGCTGTGAGAGCTTCATATGCTGTATATGGAAGCAGAGTTAACAGAAGCATTGCTCCTACTAACATCCTGAAGTCAATGGAAAAATTTTCTCTCTGCAGATCCTTTTATCTACAAAGCAGTCATTAGAATCTCTGCTGATTTATCAGCAAACAAGTAGAATGAATTATAATTGCTATAATTCCAATATTAAATCAGTAGACAGTCTTCTGACCAATTTAAAACTCCAAATATTGAATACTGGAAGTCATACTCACAAACTCATATGCCCATCCCTACCACTAATGCTAGAGGTTAGATTTCTCCAATATTTCACTGACTGTGTTCCATCTTTGGGAACAAAGTGTAATTTTATATCAGCTAATTTAATTATAGATATTATGTTAATTGTAGGAATGGGAATTATTTCTAATACAGAACTGAAATTCCATGTAGAATATCTAAAAAAATGGGATGGAGTTAGCAGAGATGGCTAAATTGACTGTTTTGATTAAAGAAAAAAAAATACAAATACCTTTATTTTTACTTGGAAACCACTTCTGGACTTTGTGCTTGAGGTGGAAAAAATGAAACTTTGATTTTGGGTTTTACCGATTGGATAGATTTGTTGTTATAGAAATTGCTAGTTTATATTATTGTGTAAAAATAAAAAGTTGAAGTTAGATGTTTATGCTTTATTTTACTGCACCAAAGGAGATGGAAGTCAATGCCTTTTTTCTTCTTTTTTCCCATTGCTTTCCCCCACTATCCACTTCCCTTTTCCTTTCCTTAATTTCCCTACTATTTACTTTTGTATTCTCTTTATATGCCATATTTTAAACTAATAAAAAATGGAATATAATATAATATCTTAAAAGAATCACCACTGAAAGAAATATCTTTAATTTCTTCAATAAGAAATATATTTTATTTTTATTTTTCTAGGAACTGGACTGTAAAAGGAGAGATAATCCAAAATATGAAGACTGACACTTCATGTTCATGTTATCATAGGACTACCTGCTTTTCAATATGGTTTACCGAAACTGAAGGCCTAAATTTCCAACACCTAGAAAGTCTAAGAAACATTGATTCCTGCATATTTTAATTAGAAATAAAACAGGTGTTTTCTTGTAAACTGAAAATGTGTATTTTTAGAATGTCTTCTTTCCAGGAGAAGGTATTGATCGAAGTAGCATAATTTACTATTACACACCCAAATTTTCCAAGATCTTCCAAAGAATAGAATAGAATAGAATAGAATAGAATAGAATAGAATAGAATAGAATAGAATAGAATAGAATAGAATA
>QLTV01002303.1:233663-244965 GCA_003457575.1 Thermophis baileyi | reverse complement strand
CAACCGTTCTTCAGTATTCCAAGTGTGGCCTTACCAAGGCATTATAAAGTGGTATTAACACTTCATGTTATCTTGATTCTATCCCTCTGTTAATGCAGCCTAGAACTGTGTTGGCTTTTTTGGCAGCTGCTGCACACTGCTGGCTCATATTTAAGTGATTGTCCACCAGGACTCCAAGATCCCTCTCACAGTTACTACTGTTGAGCAAGGTACCACATATACTGTACCTGTGCATTTTGTTTTCCTTGCCTAAATGTGTACTTTTGTCATCAGTACTGCTACTGGGAGGCTGTAGGAAAATTATATATGCCTTAAGTTTATAGGCTCAGCAATTTCACTACAATGGCATTCCCTATTACTTTATTCTGCATTAAAAATATTTACCAAAAATGTTTGTTATGAAGATGTTCCCAATAAAACCAATGTGAACAAAGGAAATTGGATATTTTTTTTCTATTATGACCTCAAGAAATCAGCAAAAATGTTAGGTTCCAGTTTTAACTGACACAGACAAATAGCTGCTGCAGTATATAATTCTTAAACATTGAATGTCAAGATTCAGAAGGAAAAAATGAAGCTTTGATTTTGAGATTTATTGATTAGACAAGGGTTTTTTGTTATAGAAATGACTAGTTTGTATTGAGTATTTAAAGTAAATAGTTGAGACTATAACATTCATTTAACTGAGGCATCCTTGGTGCTCTCTGAGCTTGCTTATTTTCATGCAAACGTTTTACTACCAAAATAGGGAACATCTTCAGTGTTAGTAAAGACTGCTGCTTGCTGTTGTCAGGCCGAAGCCATTTTCTTTGGATCTTTGGCCTGCCACACTTTATGCTAGTTTAAAATGTATTCTTTGCTATGGGAATTTGGGAGGGGCAGTTGCATGAGGGATGTCTGCATGTAGCCACAACAAATTCCTTCTAGATTGTCAAGGTCATCCTTTGTCCTGCACCTGCACGGAAGAAGGTGGAGTTCCTACCGAGCTTGGTTCATGAAGATTGGTTCATGTGATGAACTTGGGGGTATGGGGACAAAGGCTTGAACTTTCAACTGGGTGGAGAAACCCCGAAGACTTCAGATTCGGGATTTCTCCCAGCCGTGCTGACATGGCTCTGTTAATAAATTGGAACTTTGAGGAATGCTTTGCCTCGGACTCTGATTTAATTCCAGATGCTATTCGGAACCCTGACAGCTGTCAGTTTATATTTTAGTGGCTTGCCTGTCAGTGCTGGTGGGGATCTTAGAGATTCTTTTATTGCATTGTTTACTGTTGGCTTCTTTGGCAGCTTCTTGATTGGGGTATTGTTTACTTGTTTGTTAGTCTGATGCAGAGGTGGGTTCAGACCGGTTCTATAGAACCGGTAGTAGGAATTTCCCCCCGCTCGCCAAACCGGGAGTGATGACCAGCTGGCCACACCCCCGAACTGAATCTCTCGGCAGCGCCATAGGTGCCGCCATCTTGTTTTTTGCTTCTGTGCATGCACAGAAGCTTTTTTTTTTGCTTCTGCGCATGCGCAGAAGCTGGGTTTTTAGGTTTTCCCAGGCTGCCTTTGGAAATGCCACTGCCGTGCCCGCCGCCACAGAAGCCACAGCCGCTGAAGCTGCTACCAGTCCCCTCTCCGGCGAGAAGATCACCTCCGTGCCTTCCATGCGTATTGCTGGTGGGGTGGCGGGGGGAGGACTCAGGTGCTCAGTTGGGAAAGTTGCCCGGGAATTGAACAGCAGGCGAAGGTTGCGCTGGGACAATTTCCACGCAGGAAAGCGCCATACAGGAATTTGCTCTGCTGCCTTCCCAGGAACGCCGATCAAAGGCAGGCACGGCGTGGGCAGACGGTGCACTTGAGCGGCCAACTCGAGGCAGGGGAGATGCTGCTGCTGCCGCTGCTGGTGCTGCTTCCAGCGATGGGGATTGCGGATTCCGCCGCCTCGGCTGCCTCCGGCAACAGCAGAGGAAAGAATGGGAAGGGGATCTGAAACTTTCCAGTGGGATGCTGAGTGGAGCCGGGTTCCCCCCACCACCCCCTTAACCTCCTGCTTCACTCACTTTTTCTCAGTCACCCAGGCACGCATGGAGCCTGTTCTGCTGCCCGAACTCGATGCCCTCAGATGCCGTCTTTTCAGCTACTTCTCTGCCGCTCTGGGGATCATTGGCTCGGCTTTGCCTTCCACCTGCAGGGGCACAGCTGTTCACTCACACTGCCTGGTGGCGGCGAGGCTGAGGGGACTCAGCCCGAGCGGAGATCGCGGGTAGAGAAAGTCGCCCCTGCCACCAAGGAGGCTTTGGCCGCAGCTGCTGGTCCACTCTCACAGGATTCCCTCCCTTTCTCGGAGGTGCACATCATCCTTGGTCATGGTTATGAAACCCCCACAGGGATCCCCTCCGAGTGAGCCTTCTGGCCATGTCGCAAGGACCTACCTCGCCGAGAGAGAGAGAGAGAGAGAGAGAGAGAGAGAGAGAGAGAGAGAGAGAGAGAGAGAAGAAGAAGAAAGAAAGAAAGAAAGAAAGAAAGAAAGAAAGAAAGAAAGAAAGAGACAAATAAAGAAAGAGGAAGAAAGAAAGAGGAAGAGGAAGAGAGAGAGAGAGAGAGAGAGAGAAAAGAAAGAGGGGGGGGGGGAATGGAATGAAATGGAATTCAGCAAGGTTTCTCTTCCGTACCCCTATTTGCTCAATGACACGGAGAACAACGAAATCTACACGCTATACCTACACGACGCGCTCGAGATAGAGAGAGAGAGAGAGAGCGAGAGAGAGAGAGAGAGAGAAAGAGAAAGAGAGAGAAAGAGAGAGAGAGAGAGAGAGAGAGAAAGAAAGAAAGAAAGAAAGAAAGAAAGAAAGAAAGAAAGAAAGAAAGAAAGAAAGAAAGAAAGAAAGAAGAAAGCACCGGGATCCACCTCCCTGTGCCTTTGGCTTGGCAGGCGACTCTCTTGGCGGGCTCCGCAGCAGGGCCCTCCCGCCACCTCAGCTCTTTCCCATGCCGCTGGGCATGAGTTAAATCACAGACATGGACACCAAACATTTCCTCCCGCTGAGTGAGTTGCTGCTGCTGCTGCCGCCTTCTGTTGGCCCCGAGCTGAGACTTGAAAGATATTGCAAAAAAGAGGGGCTGGAGTTACTGCTAACCTTATTGATTTGTAACAGTATGCAAAATTATTTATAGAAATGCCACTTTCCTGACGCTGGGAAAGTCTCTTTCTGGGAAAGTCTCTCTCACACTAAAGCAACCCCCAGCCTTACCCCGACTACAGAAGGAGATACTTTTCACTTTC
This sequence comes from Thermophis baileyi, assembly GCA_003457575.1. Classification (NCBI taxonomy): domain Eukaryota; kingdom Metazoa; phylum Chordata; class Lepidosauria; order Squamata; family Dipsadidae; genus Thermophis; species Thermophis baileyi. Next base: position 241,695 of record QLTV01002303.1, on the reverse strand, counting down.
TGTTAGCTCCCCAATTTTCGATCTTTTCCTTTTCTGCAAGGAGGAAGGGAGAGAGAGAGAGAGAGGGAGGGAGGGAGGAAGGGAGGGAGGGAGGGAGGGAGGGAGAACGCGGCTCCTCTTTCCCTCCCTCACCCCCTCCTCCTTCCCAAAGACTGCAACTTTGTCCCTCGCACCACACAAAAACTTTCCTGTTCCAGATCTGGCCAAAACACCTCTCACCCCTCCCCTCCCCACCCCACCTGATCAGAGAGCCAGAGAGATTTTGGAGAGATCCGCTCCAAACCCTAATTTGCTGCGTGAAAATGCAGGGGATGGCTTGGGATCAGGGCAGAGGGTGTTTGGATGCCAAACGCTGGTGGAGTTGTCTTACTGTTTAATCCCGAACAAAGTGGGGGGACGTGCAGCCGACCGTCCTTTGTAGAATGAGTGGAAACACACACATGCAGAGGGAGGGAGGGAGGGAGGGAGGGAGGGAGGAAGGAAGGAAGGAAGGAAGGAAGGAAGGAAGGAAGGAAGGAAGGAAGGAAGGAAGGAAGGAAGGAAGGAAGGGGAAGAGTGTGTGTGTGTGTGTGAGAGAGAGAGAGAGAGAGATGAAAGAAAGAGAAAGAGAAAGAAAGAGGAAGGGAGATAGAGAGAGACAAGAAAGAAAAAAGAAAGAAAGAAAGAGAGATAGAGAGAAAGAAAGAAAGAAAGAAAGAAAGAAAGAAAGAAAGAAAGAGGGAGAGATAGATGAGAAAGAAAGAAAAAGAAAGGAAGGAAGGGAGAGAGAGAATAAAGAAAGAAAGAGAGAAAGAAAGAGAAAGAAAGAGAAAGATAAAGGAAGGAAGGAAGGGAGGGAGGGAGGGAGGGAGGGGAGAGAGCGAGAGAGAGAGATTCTGTGCTATTATTTTTAATTGTTCCATTATTTATCATGGGTTAATATTTTACACTAGGGCTATGCTGGCTGGAGAATTCTGGGAGTTGAAGTCCACAAGTCTTAAAGTTGCCAAGTTTGAAGACCTCTGTTTTACACTGTCCCTACACCTACCGTAGAGTGATTTTACTACCTTTCTTTTGCCCAGGGCTACCACATATTTTTCAGGGATTTACATGCATTCAATGTCTATAGTCCAGAGCATAAATATGTGTGTGTTTATTTTGTACATCAGGTTGCATAAGTCCAGCTGAATATGCTATTCCTGGTATGTGATGTTTTGTATACATACGGAGAAAGAAGCACTCTTGTGATCTTTGACTTTTAGGCTTGCTGTCAAGCATCAGCCATAATACTAATTACTGTTTTGAACAATATGCAGGTTGTATTACACGAATGGCTATTTTATATCTGAAATTATGACTGAAATATTTGTGCACCTATATTGGTTCTCACTGTCAGGAAGTTTCTCATTAGTTTTAGGTTGCTTCTCTCTTTGTTCAGTTTCCATCCATTCTTGTTTTGCCTTCTGATGCTTTGGAAAATATATTTTCCCCCCCCCACTTCTTTCTGAGGAAGTTTCTCCTTAGTTTTAGGTTGCTTCTCTCTTTGTTCAGTTTCCATCCATTGCTTCTTGTTTTGCCTTCTGATGCTTTGGAATATACATTGCCCCCCCCCTTCTTTCTGGCAGCCCCTTAAAAGCCTGTTGCCAATCACATTCTTGGGCAAAGCATGTGAGCCATTTCCTCCTTTCAGTGGTCCATGAAAGTACATCTATAGTATGTAGATAATAAAGTTGAAAAAAGGTGAACAACATTTTTAAAGAACTATAGATACGACAAGGAATGGCTGGGAGGGGAGGAGCCAGGTGAGGCACCCCTTGACATGAGTGACATTGAGTTGGCTACACCCACCCAGTCACATGACCACAAAGCCACGCCCACCCAGTCACATGACCATGAAGCCACGCCCACCCAGTCACATGACCACAAAGCCATGCCCACCCAGTCACATGACCATGAAGCCATGCCCGCCCAGTCACATGACCATGAAGCCACACCCACAAAATAAGCCACACCCACAGAACCGGTAGTAAAAATATTTATAATCCACTGCTGGTCTGATGATAACCTTGGAATTAATCTATGCTGATCTGGGTGCTGATTGCTGGTGGAAAGGAGTCTTGGGTTTTTTTGTTCCTTTTTGGGCTGAGCGATAGTCTCTTTTGCATAGTCTATAGATGTTGTTAATATTTTTGTGTCTATTGATGGCTGATTTGTCAGAGTGCCAGGCTTCTAGAAATTCCCTGGCATTTTTGGAATTGGCTTGGTCTAGGATGATCACATTTTCCCAATTGAAACTTGCAGCAACCCTGAACACAGAAAAAAGGAAATAGAGCATCTATACAAAATATTCCAACAAAATGGATATCCATGCAACTTTATCAAGAAGTGCCTAACCACTCAAGCTATCAATAGACACACAACCATTAACAACATCTATAGACTATGCAAAAGAAACTCACCCACCCAAAAAGGAACAAAAAGACCCAAGCACCTCTCCACCAGAAACCAGAAACCAGAAACCAGATTAGCATAGATTAACTCCAAGATTAACATCAGAGCATCAAGTAAACAATACCTCAATGAAGAAACTGACAGGAAAGCCACTAGAATATAAACTGACACCAAACAACAGTCCTTACTAGCACTGATGGTGTTACCTAGTTTGAGTAATGAAACAACCCCTCGTGTCAACTCTGAGCTACAAATATTCTCCTTTATTGGTTCATTTAACTGCACTGAAAAGAGACAGAAATTAATGGGTTTAATTTAAATGGGTTAATTAATGGGTTTAAATGAGAATAATTTAAGATATCTTAATAAATTAATATTTATAAAGCACGACTTGTTTAATTCCTGTATAAGGATATAGCTTCTAAACAAAATTCATATTTTTAGTTGGGGAAATATACTGTATATAATATATAAGATCTATTTGACTCCCCCTCCCTTTCTGGACTAGATAATGTTAGTAATCCAAATACAGGTACCTCTTGACTTCTAATTACAATTAGGACATATTGGAATGCCTGTTGCTAAGAGAAACAGCCGTGAATTCAGTCATACCCTATTTTACAATGTTTTTGCTGAATCATGTAGTCATAAAGTAAATACGTCTACCCCAAATAGCTTTGCTTGCTGTAAGACAGGTAAGAAGGTGGAAATTATGTGACCAAGGATGCTGCAACTATTGTAAATATTTGGTGATGGCCAAATGCCCAAATTTTGTTCATCTGACCATGGGGATGCTGTGATAGTCCTAAGTGTTGTAAGTCAATTGAATGGTTGGTAAATAAATGGTCGTAAATGGAAAACCACCTGTAATGAAATCTCTGTGCAATACAAATTGAAGTAAAATGTTTTCTGTGAATTTGATGATCATTATTATTGTCCAAACTTTATAATCATATTATTAACTCAAAATGGGGAAGGGGAAAGATGACTTGAAGATACTTGCTGGTTACTTTTCCAGGTATCTTCTAAATGAATGTGTTCCTAATGAAATATAGTCCTTTAAGAACTTAATCAATATAAATGCTTTGAAAAATATTTAGCACAATTTCTATAGTAAAACACACATAAACATGGAAGTCCACCTGCACATTACCACCACATTCTTGGACACATTCATTACTTTGTCTGGCTTCTTAGCTGCCTTTTGTTCAAATCTGGTCTCAGAACAATAATGTAGCATTTGGGGAAAAAGATACAGATCAGCAGCCCAGCACTTGAGGCTAACATTGAGAAGATCTCCACAGCCACTGTGTATTTCCCCCTGGTGCTCAGGTAGGTTGGAACAAAGGAGAGCCAAACACTGCAGAAGACCAGCATGCTGAAAGTGATGAACCTGGCTTCATTAAAAGTACCTGGTAATTTCCTGGCAAAGAAAGCCACTATGAAGCTGATCATGGCTAAGAAGCCCATATAACACTTTGCACTGTAAAACATAATCATGGAACCTTCTTTACATTGTAGGACAATTTTTTTAGTCTCTGAATACAGGTCAGTATCAGGGATAGGAGGAGAGATGGACAACCATATAGTGCAAATCCCTACCTGAATTAAGAAGCCAGTTAAAACAAAAGTGTAGCCCACTCTTTTCCCCACCCACTTCTTTATCCCGCTTCCTGGCTTTGTTGCTACAAAAGCCAGGACCACTGTCACAGTCTTGGCCAGCACACAGGAAATAGCCACAGAGAAGATGATGCTGAAAATAGTTTGTCAGAGAATACATGCCACTTTGCTTGGCTGACCGATGAATAGTAATGCACAAAGGAAGCAGAGCAGGAGGATGACCAGGAGCATGTAGGTAAGATCCTGGTTGCTGGCCTTGACAATGGGAGTGTTGTGATGCATCAGAAATATCCTTAGTATGAGAACTGTGATTGTGGAACAGAAAACAGAAAAACAGGCTAAACTGATCCCCAAAGGTTCTTTGTAAGACAAGAAACTTATGTCCTTGGGAATACATAAATCCTGGTTTTTGTTGGGATATTTTTCTTCTGTGCAACTATAGCAGTCATTCATATCTGTAATTGAAAGGGTCTTATCTAAGTTTCAGATGAATGGATAAACCTTAGGAGTGTTCTTCTATCTATACACATGAATAACCTTATAGAAAGGACTAGATACAATATGTACTGAAGAAAATTTTACACATCATAGAAAATGTTCATTTAACTGTGAATAGTTAAATCTATATGCTAATAAAATTCTCATTTTTACAACCTTTAACTCAGTGAAACAATGTATCAAAGAGCAAAAATTTTGAACCAATGTAGCTCAAATGCGCTATCTTACAGAATGGTTACAAAATCCAGGATCCATGCCTCCTAAGAGACATAACCCTTGTGGAGTTATGGCTGTTTTACCTGCCAAGCTATTGCTGCAAGCTGCTGCTGTAGTAACGTGATTCTCATTTTAATGATCTATGATAGTTCCCAATCACGCCTGTTGAAAAGGGAAAGAAAGGGATGGAAAGAGCAATAGGAAGGAAGGAGGGGAAGGAGGAATAGGGAGGAAAGAAACCCCATATACTCCTGCCAGCCCACACAAGCCCTCACCATTTGCCTTTGCTGAACTGTGCCCCCTGTGCACTTTCCCCAACCCATACAATACCTATTGCACAACCCCATTCACCCTTCCCTACCTGTGCCAACTCTGCTTGTGCCATCCCTGATTCTCACTGCCCCTCTCATGCACTCCCAACTACTGTCATGTATCTTTCCCAACTTATATCAATCCCCCCAGTAAGGTATCTGATTCACATGAAATTTCTCACACATTCTAAAGCATGACCAAACATCTTTCACAACCCACCCCCACTCTCCCAAATGCCCTCCTTGATACATATAGCACCTCTCACTTACCCATCACCTTCCCACACACCCTGTCAACCATCCACACACTTTCCCATCCACACACATCCAGCGTCTCTTGCAAACCCCTGACCATCTTCCTCTGTTAAGTAATCATATATTTATTTATTTAGTTAGTTTGTCAAACATATACGAGATAACAGGTATAAGTATAAACATGGACATGAACACAGGAAATGAGTATGAATAAATGGGGACAGTAGGACAGGGACGGTAGGCATGCTGGTGCATGCCCCCTTACAGACCTCTTAGGAATGGGGTGAGGTCCATGGTAGATAGTTTAAAATTAAAGCTATGGAGGTTTGAGAATGTAACAACAGAGTCAGGTAGTGCATTCCAGGCATTGACCACTCTGTTGCTGAAGTCGTATTTTCTGCAATTGAGTTTGGAGCGGTTTACCTTGAGTTTGTATCTATTGTTTGCCCGTGTATTATTGTGGTTGAAACTGAAGTAGTCATTGACAGGTAGGACATTGTAGCAGACAATTTTGTGTACTATGCTTAGGTCAGATCGTAGGCAGAGTAGTTCTAGGTTTTCCAAGCCCAAAATTTCAAGCCTGGTGGAATTAGGTATTCTATTGTGAGCAGAGGAGTGGAGTATTCTTCTCGTGAAATACCTCTGGACTCGCTCAATTGTATTAATGTCCGATATACAGTGTGGATTCCAGGCAGACGAGCTGTATTTGAGAATTGGTCTGGCAAAGGTTTTGTATGCCCTGGTTAGCAGTGCAATGTTACCAGAGAAGAAGCTTCGCAAAATTAGGTTTTATATTATATATTAAATATTGGTGCCACTTTTATGTTTTTATGTTTTTAGGTGGTTTTTAGGTTTTTAGGTTTTTAGGTTTTTTTAGATTTTTTTTAGGTTTTTAGGTTTTTAGGTTTTTTTTAGGTTTTTAGGTTTTTAGGTTTTATATTATATATATTATATATTAAATATTGGTGCCACTTTTATGTGGCACTTTTTTAAAAGTCTGATTTAACATGAAAATCTTGTTTCCTCATCTTTCCTTTTTTGTTGAAGATGAAAGGAGAGAGTATGAATTTCATTCTGGGACTAAAACTCATGGATTTCTGGTTTCTAGCCTCATCACTACACCAAACTGGTTCTCAGAATAATGAAAACAATAGGAAAAAAATACCTGAAAAAACTCAAGATAGTTACATACTACTGTTGTTAATAATATTATAACTGTATAAGAAGCCAAATAAATAACTAGACAATCTTTTTAAAAACAATGTTTTTCACTTTATAAGGAGTTAGATGCAAATGAATAAGATATCCTCACCCTCCTTTTCTGAAATCTTTCCTTCTGGACATGACATGCAAGAGTAACAGCAAAATGGCTCCCCATCCATGGCCTGTTTCCTGGACCCTGGATAACAGCTTGGTGTACATACGGAAACAGGACGTGTCTAACTTATAATTCAAAAATAACAAAAAAAGTGGTAATCTTTGAGCACTGTATTTCTGAACTCTTATTTATTATCTGCAGCATGGCTGTCATGAATTAAAATGTACTATGCAATGTTAACTTGAACATCATGTTTATGTTTATGCTTATGTACAATAGCAACAACAAAAATTAGAAGTCTATGCTAATCAATCAATTTAATGTTTGAAAATTTCACTGCTAATTGTGATTTTATTTCTATACTTAAAAATCAATTTAATATTTCTGATTCAGAATACTTCCTAAAAAACCTACCTGGTTAAACCAGCTGTGCCATGTCATGGCATCTTCCTCAATGAAGAATGATTGATCTGTAGAAGACTGAGGGTCTATCCTTCCAATTTTCACTTTTGTTGTCTTTTTAGAAAGAATAAAATTGATGATATCAAATCCAGCTATTAACTTTCCATCTTGGTCAAAGGATATCTTGTATCCAACACTGTTATTAAATGTGACCTGTCTCAAAAAGTGATGGAGCTAAATTACAAAGGACAAATGTTGAGGAAAAAGTTGTAGATTAAAACCATGTGCAACTGGAAAGCTCCCAGTTCTGCTTTCATTCATTTAAATATTTATTTATTCATTCAAGGTAATTTGCATTTCTTACTTGCATTACTTTTGGGGTTTCCCTTTCCATTCTGTCTGTCTTTACTTTTTCTGTTAATATTTTTAAGGGTGGCAGTGAAATTCTATCTCTTAAAGCACTTTTGAATATTGCCCCAAAATATTTGTTTTATGATAGCATTAATTACATAAAATGACAGCCTTTGTGTGAGATGATGATGTATGTGATGGTATCCATTTATCAAAATCAAGTCCTAGGCTGCATCAACAAAGAATTAGGATCAAGGCAGGGGTGAAATGTGAAAATTTTCCCTACTGGTTCTGTGGGCGTGGCTTATTTTGTGGGTGTGGCTTGGAGGTCAGGTGGGTATGACTTCAGGTGGTGTGGCCATGTGGTCATGCGACTGGGTGGGTGTGGCCAGGTTGTCATGTGACTGGTTGGGTGCGGCCAATTTAGCAATCCATTTTGCCAGGGAGCAGGGGGTTGGACTAGATGACCTCTGAGGTCCCTTCCAGCCTTTGCTGTGCTGTTTCAAAGCATCCTCTGAAGCTGTGTCTAGTGCCAGAACTGTTTGTGGTCTGTCCGTCGTCCTCCCTCCCTCCCTCCTTTTTTTCTTTCTTTCTTTTTTTCTTTCTTTCTTTTGTGGGAAGCAACCCCCGC
>QLTV01002303.1:204339-221919 GCA_003457575.1 Thermophis baileyi | reverse complement strand
AGAAAAGAGAAAAACAGACTAAAGTGATCCCCAAAGGTTCTTTATATGACAAGAAACTTATATCTTTGGGAATACATGAATCCTGCTTTTTGTTGGGATAATTTTCATCTGTGCAATCATAACAGTCATTCATATCTGAAATGGAAAAGATGTATTATCAAACTTATATGGATTCATAAATCATTATAACTTGATAACATTATATAGGCTTAAATATTACATTATGCTTTATTCCAATTAGGAAATAAATGTCATAGTTATGACCAGGTCTGTGAAATCAGCATACATATCTCTTATTTGAGCAATACAGAGGTGGGTTCCTCCCGGTTCGGACCGGTTCGCCTGAACCAGTAGCAACCCGCTGGTGACGTCATGATGATGTCATGGAACCAGTTCTGTTGGTGGCGGTCCATGGGGGCCACCATCTTTTTTTTTTAATTTGAATTTTTTTTTGAATTTTTTTCCATTTTTTTTTCTTCTGCGCATGCGCAGAAGCTGAGTTTCTGGCACTGTGCATGCGTCGCCACTTGTTTTTGGCTTTTTGGGGGGGGGTGTGGGATTTTTTTCAGGGTTTATTTCTTCTGCGCATGCGCAGAAGCTGAGTTTCCGGCACTGCGCATGCGTCGCCATCTTATAACATCATCATTATACTCTTATTTGAAAGCACCATGTAAAAAGCTGATCATTTCAACTTCCCATCATAGGGTATGGAATTGTGGCTATTATATATTTTATCTATGCCATACAGCAGGTCTCATGTTATTTTTTCCTGTCTAGTCATGGAGTCCTTATGCATAAATGAATAAAGTTTATAAAACCCCACAATTATCATTATTTCTGTAAAACATTTAGGAACTTTATTTGGTATAGGTAATTATCCAGAGAAAGATAGACTGTGTATCTCTGATCTAAATGCAAAAAATTTATGGGGAGGAGGGGGAGGGGAGGAGGAGACTACTTTACACATTGACAAACAGTATATCTTCTGGAAGAGACAGACTGACAATAATATTCTTACCCTCAATTTCTGCAATTTTCCCTTCTGGACGCGGGTTACAAGAGTAGCAGCAGAATGGCTTACCCTCTATGACTTGTTTACTAGAACCTGGAGAACAGCTTGGGGTACAGAGAGAAACGGGCTGTGACTAGTTTGTAAAGAAACAAACCAACAACATAAATTACAGTTTTAAAAATGATTTTCTTATAATGAATGATAATAAGTAAAAAGAAAAAAAAATAAGTATCCCAACATCAGTATACTTGAATATGATCAAGAAAGTATTTCTTTTATAAGACATGTTGTACTAAAACTATTATACTGGACACAGACTCAGTAGGACAAATGTTTCTGTATAAAGAAAAAAACAGAAATACTAATTCTCTCTTGTTCTAAGAGATTCTCAACATCCAGATAATAGAAAAATAATGCACCCATTTTATTCTAGTTTGTTTATATCCTATGATTGGTTCTTATAATAACATTTGAAGGTCATTAACAAATGTACAGAGGAAGAATTTGGAGAGTAGTCAGGGAAACAAGTCTATGAGGAAGGGTTCATCCACAGAAGAATTTACAGGGAGCCATAATAGCTGGCATTTCTACAGCTAGCAGACTTGCTTTGCTCTTGTTCCCACCACTCCCAATAAGCAAAGTTGGAAACCAGGATTGGGAATTGTATTTTGAGAAAACTTTTTCATAATAACAGCTTCCTTCTGGTGCTATAGACTTGCACTAATGTTAATATGACTATCTGTCAGAGAAAGCTTTAGGGGTAACTTAGCATAGAATGGTGGTTGCAAAATTGGGGACCTTCAAGATTCCTCCCAGTTCTAGTACACTGCTTATTATTTTTACTGATTTCTATTTATATTTTGAAACTAATTATTATTATTATTTTGTTTCCTTGCTTGTCAAAGAAAAATTTCAGTGGAAATCAGAGGAACTAAACCACTCTAGGTTTTCTTTTTCTGAAAATTTGGGAAGTACTCTCATATTTCTAATATTATTCACCTCTGATATTATTAATTGTCAGTCCTGTTTGTACCCAGGAATACATTCAGCAAGACAGTATGAAAATTAAAAAATTACATACTGTTGACTCATTTCAAATAGTGCCTAGTTTGCCCATATTGATACTTTTTAGCTAATTGTTTAGATAAATTGATTTTTAGCTAAATGTGATATTTAACTACTCTACCTAACTATGAATTTAATTCAACCATTATACACCAGTTCCTATGAACTGTATCAAATAGATAAGACCAAAGATCCAGAGCAAGTGAACTTGCATCACTTTCATAATTCAACAGGATTTAAAATAATGGTTAAGATTCAGTGATCACACATGGAACAAATATATCCCAAGTAGTCAATTCCTGGAACCTACCTGGTTAAACCAGCTGCTCCATGTTATGGCATCTTCTTTGATAATTAACATTTTGTTTGGAGGAGAGTGTGGATCTATCCTTCCTATTTTCACTACTGTCTGATTTTCCGAGAAAATAAAATTGATGACATCAAATCCAGCTACCAAATTTCCATCATGATCAAATGTCATCTTTTCCCCAATACTGTTATTAAATGTGATATGTCTCAAGAAGTTAGGAAGCTAAATTGAAATGAAAATGCAATACTTCTACAAATCAAATGCTCAAGGGTTCTTTCCAATATTTAAATAACATGCCTTTAATTATTCATTGAAAGGATATTTATTATTTAAATGAATTCCATAGTTTCCCTATTCTTGGTACGGTTATTCTTTGTACTGAATTCTGTCATGTGCAAGATAAACACTGTTTCAGTGGATAATAAACCTTGTGGGCAATGTCAGATTGTTAGAATGAAACAGAATGTTAACAGAAGTTAGGAACTTCTTTTGGAAGTAAAAACATAATAGTCCATATACTGTAATAGGATCACATACATTAGAAACTATCACTTCTGTGTATTAGAACAAGGGTCAGCAACCCCTGGGCCATGGCCCATTACTGGACCCTGCGCTGTTTGGAACAGGGTCACCAAAATGTCAGGTTAGCCTGCCACTCTTGCAAATGGAGCTGTGCACATGCACACGCTTGCCTGCTGCTCACGCGGAACCATCCCCTCCCCCCCCTCCCACTCTGGCTGGGCTACAAACCTGGAATGGTTGGGGAAGTGTATTAGAACAAAGAGGAACCACAGAGACCAGCAGTGGAAACTGCAAGACTGCATTAAATTGAAATAATTTAATGAGATGGAAAAGAAAAGCAAGTCATTACCAGGTTTTTCAGTTAAGATTCAAGGTATTACATATATGCTACATTACCTGCCAAAATGAATGAATCTGTAGTCCACGATCCATTACTGTTTTGTGTTTGAATCCAGATGTAAACATGGCATGTAAAGCATAGGCAACTGCATAGACAGCATTGTAGATACTGTAGCTGTAGCCAGACATGGACATTTCAAAAAAGAGGGCAGGGACTCTCTCCAGTTTCTCCTGCCCAGTGCAAATATTCTCCTCTTCTTCATTAATAAACATACCTAGAAATCGGCAGTTGAAGACCTGCTCCCAAAAGCCTTTGAAAAAGCCATCTTCTTTGATAGTGGAAGGACTTCGACTCTCAATAAACTGCTGAAATCCGGACATATCATTGGATTGAAATGCAAAGCCTAAAGCTCCATGGAAAATTCCTAAATCCCAATATCTTTGAAATCCAAAGGAAACAATCTCCATTTGGGCTGTAGTAATCCATACTTTTCCTAGGGGTTTCCTAGGTTTACTGTCTACATCTTCATCTGATAGATAAGATACAAATCTAAACAAGCCCAGGGAATGAGATTCACCATAGGCTAGTATCACTGTAACCTTTTTACTGATCAAAGCATCATAAATCTTCTCCCCTTTATGTAGCATCTCAAACACATCACTAATAAAAGTTACAACAGGGATTTTTTGTATGAAAGCAAGACAGACACCCTTCTGAGAAAACATGGGAAACACAGTTTGCACAAATCTTTCTCCATTCTCATTATCCATAACCACCACTCCAATCCATATCCATCTGAAGTGGAGAAGGAGAGCCAGAATCCCCTCATATTGAAAGTCTTCCTTTGGAACCATCTGGTAGAAGGGAAGACCAGGAGATTTGTCCTTCATGACTGGAGTGGGACTATAGGTGAGCTAAAGAGATCCACAAGGATATTGTAAGGTACAGGACAGATTTAATAGGACAAATAGACAGTTGGAATTGAGAAGAAGAAAACTGAAATTGAAATAGAGTTGTGTACAAGTGATATAAATATGGGCATATGGGAGTGATGAAACTTGAAAACTTAAAAATTTAAGTTTTAAAAATTTTAAAATTTAATCACTGGAGTGGGACTATAGGTGAGCTAAAGAGATCCATAAAGATGAGATATGTTAAAGATGAAAGACAGGTTTAATATGGACAAATGGACAGTTGGAATTGAGAAGAAGAAAATTGAAATTGAAATAGAGTTTGTACAAATGATATGTATATAAGTATATGGGAGAAAATGTGGCAAACTGCTGTTAAATTTTACATTGTGTTATCATTTAAAAAGATAACTTTTATTAAATTATGTATTGATGATATATAACACTGGTTAAATTGTCTAAAATGTTTCAAGGAATACTAAACCAGTGTTGGAAGTATGAAAAGGGAGAGGGAATATTTCTGGATTTATATTTGTTTATTTATATGCTACTTGTCTAACAGTTTCAAACTTTAAAAAGATAAATATCAAAACAATTAAACTTAGGAAGGAGTTACATGAGAACTAAGATCAAGGAGATAGATGGCCAAGGAGTGAGGTCTTCTTTCGTCCCTGTAAAAAAAAAAAAAGCCCATGGCATCCCAAGCCAAATAAGCAAAGCCAAATTTTAAGGTATTTTTTTTGGAAGGCCAGGAGGGTGAGAGAAGATGGTACAAGGTTCCACGAGGTGGGGGCCATAGCAAAAAAAGGCTGTTCTCCTTGAGCCCACTAGCTAAAATTCCTTAACAGACAGAGTCCAGTCCCTTCCACTGGAGCCAGTGAACAGCCTAATCTCATTTATATACATTTATTGTATTGAAAAATTCTAATTCTAATAATACCAACCCATTTGTGTAACATTATTATTTATCCTTTCCTACTATCTTTGAAATATGGTCTGTGAATAGAAACAATCTAGTTTGCTGGGGAACAAGATCCTGACTGATTTTTCTCCCTATTGGCACCCTCTCAAGTATTTTGCAATATCTGCACCGGTAAAGATATATGAGAAGTCCTATCTCTGAAATTCTTTGATGGATTTTTGATTGGACTAAATATATGTACGTTATATATAAGAACATTATAAGGAAAAAAAACTTTAAAAAGAATGAATATCTAGCATGAAGCAGGAACTTTGAGAAGATGAAAATGCAAATAAAACTTTCTTTTATTTATTTATTACTATACTCCAAGTAAAAAGCTAAATAACTTTTCCTTATCTTGGAGATTACCTTCATTTTATTTGATGAACAGTTACTCAGACTCCAGAGTTGTGAAATAGAGAACAGAGAAAAAATGAAGAAAAGAGAAACCTCAGAAGTATTTCCTACCTGGGGAATCTTGTAGATCTCCAGGAGAATCTTCATAGCAAGAGAAGTAAGGGAATCCAATCCACCAATCACTGCAATCAGCTTCTTTTTCATGTTGCAACTATAGTTTGGAAAAAAGTTCTCCAATGTATACAAAAGGAGCATAGTGGAATGATAGGTCCATTTTCCACTATAGTAATTGTCAAAAATTTGGAATCCCAAAGTGATATTGGGAAATATTTGAGGATTGTCATTAATCTTCTTTACTGCAAAGGCCAAAGCCAGGATATGTTGATAATGCTTCGGAAGCATTCTGGAATGAATATTGCATTGTGTTTCAAAAGGATAATTCATACATCAAATATATCACATTTATCTTGCTGTATTTTAGATATTTTATAAATATCTACCGGTACTACATCAGACTTTTATATACAATATATAACATAAAGTGCCATACACATAATTTTATGAAGATTAGAGTTATTTATATTTACCTTTCTTGAAGACACATTTTAAATACTCCATTTAAAAAAACAAAAAGTTATCTTCATTGTAAAAAAAACTCTTCGTTGCAATTATGGTTTTTGTGAGCTGGACAGCAATATAGAGTAAACCAGCTGAATCTAATGCATTTTACCATCAATGTAGACAAATAGCAGATGTGTTTGAAATAAGAGTAACTGAAAATGATAGTAAAATGAATAAAACAAAAAGCTGCAAATGAATCATAAAGGAAATTCCTGTGATACAGATGTTGGTAGGACAAAATAATCAGAAATCTGATCTGCAATGCCCAATTTTCTTTGGTAAAACAAGTACTCTTTGTAAAATATTATTTTAATATATTTTAAAGATATATTGATGCACCAAGCTAATTACAGACTATTTTGCCTAATAAAAAATGCCTGAGAAGTAACATTTCTTAAAACTACATTTAGAAGAGTTAAACACAGTGTTTAATTAAGTCAATGCTATATATATATATATATACAACTTGGCAACTCTACATAAAGATACCTGAATTTCATTATTACATACTATTGTTTCTATAGTATAAGGTGGAAAACAAGCATTAACTGCAAGACCAGCATAATTAGGGTAACAAATGAAAATGGATTCCTTACAGAAACTCTTCAGGCATTGTGGGTGGAGGTTTTATTCTGAAATCTTTGGCATAAGAGATGAAAACCCCATGAGAGGCTATGCAGCCAATGATGAGGTCCCCAGCCTGATGATATTTGTGAACTGGGTGTTCTGGATACTCGACACTGCATTTCACTGTGGGAGCTCCGTGTGGCATGTATGACAAAAGGGTTAACAGCACTACTCCTGATATTAACATCCTAAACTTAAATTAAGACTAATTCATTTCTGCAAAATTTCCTTTCTCTAACTACCCAAAGTCACTGGCATATTTTGACAACTATTATAAAAGTTTAGACAGTCCTCCGACCAATATAAATATCTAAATATTAAACATTAAGGATCGTATTAATACATGCATGTTTTTCTTCTTATCCTTATCCCTCCTTCAAATACTAAAGAAGATATTGTGTTAATGCCAGAATTCACAGATGAAATGATACACTGCTATTTATGAGTTACAACAAATTGCAGAGCCAGATCACATAATTGCAAACTAATTGTATGGAAAATGGAATTGCTACCTCTTCAATGGTAGAATTCCTTATAGAATTGTAAAGAAAGCATGTTTGTCATATTAGAACAATTTTTTATTGTATCCTCTTGAGAAAGAAACCATTCTTTTCTATGAATGGTCCAAAAACAAACAAAAGTAACCAACAATATTAGGATTTGGATTTACAGCTAAACATTAATGCATTTATTATAGGAGTACTCTAATTTCAAACATGTTTGTAACAAACCAAGGAAATGAGATTTGGATACCCTGAGTTAAATTCTTAGAAACTCTTCTAGGGAGGCATATAATATTTTCTTATAATGAATTTTTTGAGACATTTCTCAATATGCAGCACTTTCTCATTTCACTGTATTACAATGCAGTTGTAATACATTTAATTACAAAACTATAGAACATTTTTACATAATTCTCAAACTTTAGAATATTGTTGTACATTCTGGGATAAGATATTGCTCAATGGGGCTCCTCTTTTTGTCATATTTTATGTCCAAATTTCCTCAATCCCACTAAACCTGGCTGAAATTTGGGCCCTGTCTACCCTAGCAGTTTCTGTATATCATTGTCATTCCTCTGGGGTAATATGATAATTTTTTTACATATATATGTGAACAGATGTCTGATTGATTTGATTATTAAATAAATAGATTTAACATATCTGGGATATTTATGAACTCTGTATGTTCTTAGTAACATGACTACCATGAATCTTTGCATTCTCAGAATCCTGCCATGCTCAGATGTTGGAAAAGCACAATAATGCATTGGTAGAAGAGAATATCTGTAGCTCAGGGTTGAACCAGAGGGTATTTGGTACTTTCTGAGATTGGTGATTTTCTTGCAGACATTTTATTAGCAAACTAGGTAACATCATCAGAAATTTGCTGTTATGTTTTTCAAATATTCAATTTGAATTTCAATTTCATTAATGATTTTTCCAAACCCTTCTATATTGTTATAAAGTACAATGCATATTATGATAGCTCAAAAATAATTTTGATACTTTTGGGATATTCAAGATGAATCAAATTTTGAAAATAGCTTTTTAAATCACAGCTGACAGTGATTTAATTGCTCTAGTTAACAATCACTTTAACATTTCCTATTCCAAATATTTCATTAAATTGCTATCTGATAGAGACAATACAGAGTTCCAGATCAAGTAGAATTTATAACTAACTGAAGAGCGTCCTTGGATAAGCCCTACCTGCTCTCATCATTTTTATTGATCAGGATTTATCTTTTGGAATAAGTTAAAATTTTATGTCAGCTAATTTAATTATAGATCATATTCAAACTGAAGGATGGGAATTGTTTCTTATTCAGTATGGAAACTCCATGTCAATGAATAAAAATCTATTTATGATCACTGAAGGAAATTTCTTCCCTCTTCTTTAATAATAAATGTAGTAGTAGTAATAGTAGTAGTAGTAGTAGTAGTAGTAGTAGTAGTAGTAGTAGTAGTTGCTGTTGCTGTTGTCATTATTGTTATTATTATTATTGAAAGTGAGCTGTAGAAAGAGAGATAACCCAAAATAGAAAGACTGACACTTCATGCATGTTTTCATAGGGTTAGCCTGCTTTTCAGCATAGTTTACTGACTGAAGCAGGGGTGGGTTCCAACTTACCTCGCTGCCGGTTCGCTCCCTCCTGCACCGTGTGGGGGCGCCTCATGGGCGCGCGCGCGCTTCATGCGCGCGCATGCGCAGTAATGAAAAATCCAAAAATAATAATAATTTTTTAAAAAGCTGAAAACAAGTTGGCGACCACATGCACAGTGCCAGAACTCAGCTTCTGCGCATGCTCAGAAGAAGAAAAAATTTAAAAAAATTAAAAAAAAATAATTCAAAAAAAATTCAAAAAAAATTCAAGAAAAAGATGGCGGCGCCCACGGACTGGCACCGATCGAACTGGATCGGTGACATCATCGTGATGTCACCAGTGGGTTGCTACCATTTCGGGCGAACCGGTCTGAACCAGGAGGAACCCACCCCTGGATTGAAGGACTAAATTTCCAACACGTAGAAAGTCTAAGAAACATTCATTCCTGCATATCTTAATTAGAAATAAAATAGGCTTTTTCTTCTAAACTGAAAACCTATATTTTTAAAATATTTTATTTCCAGTAGATGATATTGATGGAAGTAGCATTATTTTCTATCACGTACCCAAAATTTCCAAGATCCTCTAAACCATGTGCACTTTTTTTGTTGATGCTGCAACTGGGAAGCAACAGGAAAATTATATACTGTATGCCTTAAGAACATAGGTTCAACCATTCCACTACAATGGCATTCCACACACAAGCACATATTACTTTATTTTGCATTACAAATATCTACCAAAAATGTTTCTGTGAATATCTTTCTAATGAAACCAATGTGCATAAAGGAAATAGGAATTATTCTATTATAACTTTAAGAAAGCAGAAAAAAATCTAAGATCCTGGTTTTGAATGAAACAGACAAATAATTTGTGTGGTATATAATTCATAAACTACCTCAATATCGGAAGTCACGACACAGAATAAAACTGAAGCTTTGATTTTGGGATTTACTGATTAGCCAAAGTTTTGGGACATAGAAATATCTTATACACTTTCAACATTTAAAGTAAAAAGTTGATGCTATTGCTGTGTCCATCTTCACTCAGGTCCACAGTTGACGCTGGCTGCTGCTGCAAGCTGATTGGTTGCAGCCGTTCTGGCTCAACTATATAAGGAGCTGTCAAGAGTACTGACTTTGCCGTTCTCTGTTAGCCAGAGCGTGCCATGCTGAGCAGACAGGCCAGCGTTTTCACTGTTAGCATTTACCTTGAGCTGAATAAACTTCCGAACGGGTCTGCCTCAGTTTGCATGTCTTCTAAGACATATCAACTGGCGACACAGGTTGGGATTTTTATCCCCAAACAAACGAGGCTATAAGACACGGAGCTGAGCTGTCACTACAAAGAGCTGAAGTCACTACCAAAAAAAATCCCCTTCTGTGGAGAATGGCAGCCTTACCTGTTTTTCCCGCTTACAATCCTGCAGCTGAATCTTATAAGCCGACACTTATTTAGAAAAATTCGAATTCTTCCTAATGGCTAACAAACTCTCTGGCATTTCTAATGACAGGAAAAAAGCCCTTTTCCTCTCTAACTGTGGAACTCCTCAGAAAGTACATACTGTGCGCTGGGATGTTATCTCAGTGAGTTTAAGGAACCATTATTCCCCTGTTCCATCTGTGATAGCTAGAAGGCATGCCTTTTATCACAGAAACCAAAAAGAGGGGGAAACTATTAACCAATACATGTCTTCACTCAGGGCAGCTGCCCTTTACTGTGAATTTGAACACTTAGATAATGCCCTGAGAGACAGGCTTGTTTGTGGCATCAGAGGCTTAAGATTATAATGCCACCTACTTACAAAAACAATACTTCCATTACAAGTAGCCTTAGAGGAGGCAAGAGCAGCAGAACTTGCAGACAAGTCTGCCTCAGAGATCCAGCAAACGACCTTTTCATTTTTCCCTGCCAAAATGGAGGCTGTCCATTCGGAAACAGCAGACAAAATAGGGGACATTACTGAGGGAATCGAAGAAGATGTACATCGCCTCAGACTTCAGCACCAGAGACAAGACAACAAGGCAAAACAGACAACATGAAACATCTGTTTGAGCTGTGGGGGACCGCACCTGAGAGCTGCTTGCAAGTTCAGAAATGCAGACTGCCTGAGATAGCAAGCAAAAAATATTTATCACTATACTTTTGGAAGGATCTCCATGTAAAATGGAAGTAGATACTGGTTCCTCCATGTCTCTTATATCTTGGCAGGCTATAAAGAAATTGGTTCCCCATTTTACCAAATCTAAACTTAAACCTGCCCCTACTAAATTAAGAGATTACCAGGGCAGAATCATTCCTATATTAGGTACCTACCCCTTCCATATTCAATATGGAAATTTCTCTGGTCACCTTCCCCTCATGATTGTAGAAGACCCACTTCCTAGCCTTTTAGGCCTGGAATGGTTCCACTCCCTGGGCCTCTCCAATTCTGGAATCCATCATGTCCAAGAGCCAATCCTGTCTGATCTCGTCAGGGAGTTCAACACTGTCTTCACATCTGACCTGGGTAAGTACACTGGGAAGCCCCTTTCCTTTAATTTGGATCCCCAAGTCGCTGCCATTCATATGAAATCGGAACCCACCCCTGCCTGAGATGTGGACGAATGGGCCATCTGGCAAGGGTATGCAGAGCCAAAGGCCACTAGCTAGACCCTTAAATTTTTAAAAAACATCCTTCAAATTTGAACCCAGGGGAGATGAATGCTATACTATTAACAATTACAGCTATCCCCCTGAAAGCATAATTGAAAATGCAATTAGCAATAGCAAGCAAAAAATATTTATCACTATACTTTTGGAGGAATCTCCATGTAAAATGGAAGTAGATACTGGTTCCTTCATGTCTCTTATAGCAGGGCAGGCTATAAAGAAATTGGTTCCCCATTTTACCAAATCTAAACTTAAACCTGCCCCTACTAAATTAAGAGATTACCAGGGCAGAATCATTCCTATATTAGGTACCTACCCATATTCAATCCTATCTTAGGTACCTACCCCTTCCATATTCAATATGGAAATTTCTCTGGTCACCTTCCCCTCATGATTGTAGAAGACCCACTTCCTAGCCTTTTAGGCCTGGAATGGTTCCACTCCCTGGGCCTCTCCAATTCTGGAATCCATCATGTCCAAGAGCCAATCCTGTCTGATCTCGTCAGGGAGTTCAACACTGTCTTCACATCTGACCTGGGTAAGTACACTGGGAAGCCCCTTTCCTTTAATTTGGATCCCCAGGTCGCTCCCATTCATATGAAATATAGACGAGTTCCTTTTGCCCTGAGGAAAAAAGTAGATGCTGCCTTGGATAAACTAATTAGTCAGGGCATCCTTCAGACAGTTGACCACTCTAGATGGGAAACGCCAATAGTCACTCCCATTAAGCCAGACGGGTCAGTCAGAATATGTGCTGACTACAAAGGGACCCTCAATAAGGCCCTCCAAAATTCTGCTTACCCCGTACCTGTGGTTCAGCACCTCCACCATTCCCTAGGCCAGGGCAAGATTTTCGCAAAATTGGACCTAACCCAGGCCTACCAAAAGATTCCTGTTGACGAGGCCACAGGAGAGGCCCAAACTATCGTCACTCATAGGGGGGCATTTAAATGCGACAGGCTCCAATTTGGAGTTACTGTTGCCCCTGGTATATTTCAGTGTTTAATGGAATGACTGCTCCAGGGTATTCCTGGAGTAGTTCCTTATTTCGACTATATTTTGGTGTCTGCTGCTGATATCTACCAATTGAAAGCACGTTTAAGGACAGTATTGGAAAGATTCAAGCAATCGGGACTCACCCTTAAATCAGAAAAATGCAAACTAGGTGTAAAAGAAGCCGAGTTCTTGGGCTACAGATTAGATTCTTCAGGGTTGCACCCGACCAAAGCTAAAGTTAAGGCGATTCATGAGGCCCCTACTCCTAAGAACAAAACAGAATTCCAGGCTTTTCTAGGCCTCATTAACTTCTACAGTGCTTTTTTTGCCCCACAAGGCTTCCGTAGCTGAACCTTTACATAGGCTTTTAGATACAAAGAGACCTTGGCTGTGGGGCTCAAGAGAAGCTGCCGCATTTCAGGCTATAAAATGACTGCTCACATCTGACAGTCTCCTTTTACAATATAGTGACAAGATGTCATTGTTTTTAACATGTGATGCCTCTCCGTTTGGCGTAGGAGCCGTCCTTAGTCACAGATTGCCTTCAGGAAGGGAGGCACCCATCGCTTTTTTTTCTCGCACCATGTCCCAGACAGAAAGAAACTACGGGCAAATAGATAAGGAGGCTTTAGCCCTGGTAACCGGAGTAAAAAGGTTCCATGAATACTTATATGGCTGCCATTTCACTTTGGTCACAGACCACAAACCATTGCTGGGGATTCTCTCTAAACAGGCAGTCCCCTCAAATTATGTCCCCAAGGATGACCAGGTGGACTGAATTTCTAGCTGCCTATAACTACACCCTTGAGTACAGGCCAGGAAAACACCTCGCACACGCAGATGCCCTGAGTAGATGCCCTCTACCTATTCCAGTGGAAGATCCAGCTCCTGTTAACTCTATGCTGATGATTGAAGAACTACCAAAAGTTCTCTCAGCAGCGGACGTGGCCAAACACACATCCAAAGACAGAATTCTTTCTCACGTTTTGGACTGGGTCAGGACAGGCTGGGGGGTACACTGTTCCAACCATTCCGGACAAGGCAAAACGAACTATCCACAATGAAAGGCTGTTTGCTCTGGGGCCATAGAGTAGTTATTCCTTCCTCTTTATGAAACCACATCCTGTCTACCTTACATGATAGCCACCCGGGTATAGTGTGGATGAAAGCTCTGGCCAGGAGCTATGTATGGTGGCCAAATCTAGATTGGGACATTGTCGAATGGGTGTCTGGGTGTCAGACGTGTCAAGAAACAAGAGCAAACCAGCAGCGGACGTGGCCAAACACACATCCAAAGACAGAATTCTTTCTCACGTTTTGGACTGGGTCAGGACAGGCTGGGGGGTACACTGTTCCAACCATTCCGGACAAGGCAAAACGAACTATCCACAATGAAAGGCTGTTTGCTCTGGGGCCATAGAGTAGTTATTCCTTCCTCTTTATGAAACCACATCCTGTCTACCTTACATGATAGCCACCCGGGTATAGTGTGGATGAAAGCTCTGGCCAGGAGCTATGTATGGTGGCCAAATCTAGATTGGGACATTGTCGAATGGGGAAACCACAGCCTGTCTACCTTACATGATAGCCACCCGGGTATAGTGAGGATGAAAGCTCTGGCCAGGAGCTATGTATGGTGGCCAAACTTAGATCGAGACATTATTGAATGGGTGTCTGGGTGTCAGACGGGTCAAGAAACAAGAGCAAACCCACCTAAAGCAAGCCCCTCCGAATGGGACACACCAAGACGGCCTTGGTCTCGCCTTCACATAGACCTGGCTGGTCCGGTGCAGGGTCAAATGTTCTTTGTGGGGGTGGATGCTTACTCTAAGTGGGTAGAGGTGAAGCTGATGTCCTCCACCACTTCTGATGCAGTCATCAAGATATTACAGACTTTGTTTGCCACTCACAGTATCCCAGACGTTCTGGTGTCTGATAATGGGCCCCAATTTAATTCTGGCCCTTTTGAAGTATACCTAGCAGGACTTGGCATAAGGCACATTCTAACTGCTCCTTTTTTTCCTGCTACCAATGGTACAGTGGAAAGGGCTGTATGCTCAGTTAAGGAGGCCCTGGCAAGGTTAGGGCCTGTAGACTGGAACTATACAATCTCAAAAATACCTCCTGTTGCAGCATGCCACTCCATGCCCAGAAACGAACCAAAGTCCTGCTGAGCTGTTGATGGGAAGGAGGATAAAGACAAACTTGGACAGACTGCACCCCAATTATTCCCCAGACCACAATGTGGCGACGCCACATTGACCAGCTCAGGGGTCGCTGGAGCCCTAAGACGAAAGCATACACACTAGAAACTAACCCCAGCATTTCAGATAAAAGTTTGTTTACAGATGGGCCTGTTCCAAGGACTGAAGACTCTGTTCCAGCCATGGAAGCAGCCAGCGAGGGGGAAAAGCCTCCAGAGATGACAGCAGGAGCTTCTGCTGCAGTCCTACCTAGTCCAGCTTCAACAGGAACCCTCCGACGGTCAGACCGAGTCAGAAGAAGGCCTGCCTACCTGCAGGACTACGAATGTGCCATCTAGTGATGGAGGAATGCTGTGTCCAGTCTTCACTCAGGTCCACAGCTGATGCTGGCTGCTGCTGCAAGCTGATTGGTCGCAGCCGTTCTGGTTCGACTATATAAGGAGCTGTCAAGAGTACTGACTTTGCTGCTCTCTTTTAGCCAGAGCATGCCATGCTGAGCAGACAGGCCAGCGTTTTCACTGTTAGCATTTACCTTGAGCTGAATAAACTTGTTAGCTTTCCGAACGGGTCTGCCTCAGTTTGCATGTCTTCTAAGACATATCAGCTATAGTGTTCATTCTAATGTACTGTTTAGGTAAAAGAAAAAGTTTTTTATGAGTAGAATTTAAATCAGAATAATTTAAAATATCTGTGTTCATATTTATAAGATATGGCTCAGTCAATTCCTGTATAAAGGAGTAGCTTCTAAACAAATTTCATATTTTTAGTTGAGAAAATATATATAATGTATACATATAGAAGATCCATCTGACTTTTTCCCCATCCATGCTAGACAATGGTAGTAATCTGAATACAAATATTCCTCGACATATGACCACAATTGAAACATACTGGAACTTCTGTTGCTAAGTGAAGCAGTCATAAATTATTGAATTATATCTGATTTTGCAATCTTTTTCTGCATTTGTTATGCCAATCACCATGGTTGTTAAGCAAATCATGTAATCATTATGTGAATTGCAGCTTCCACCATTAAATTTGCTTGCTGGAAGACAGATAGAATTGGCAATCATTTGAACTGGATGCTGCATTATAAATACAGGGTGGTGGTCAAATGCCCAAATTTTGATCATGGGGATGCAGTGACAGTCATAAGTGTGAAGGCTGGTGCTTGGTCATTTTTTCACTACCGTTGTAACTTTGAATGGTTATTAAATGAATAGTCATAAATGAATAGTCATAGGTTGAGGACTACCTGTAAAATCACTCTGTACAATACAAATTGTGGTAAAATGTTTTCTATTAATTTTATTATCATTGTTACCACCCAAACCTTACATTAATATTATGGACTGAAAAAGGTCTCTTGGAAGAGGAAAGATGACTTTGAAGATACCTGCTGGTTACTTTTTCAGGTGTCTTCAGAATGAATGTGTTCCAAATGAAACACAGACCTTTAACAACTTAATTAATATAAATGGTAGGAAAAATATTCAGCACAATATCCACCGTAAAACACACATAAACATGGAAGTCCATCTGTAATGAAGATTTCAGCTACATTCTTGGGCACACTTAACTACTTCCTCTTTTTTCTTAGCTGACTGTTGTTCAGCTCTGGTCTTAGAAGAATAATGTAGCATTTGGGGAAAAAGATACAGATCAGCAGCCCAGCACTAGAGGCTAACATTGAGAAGATCTCCACAGCCACTGTGTATTTCCCCCTGGTGCTCAGGTAGGTTGGAACAAAGGATATCCAAACACTGCAGAAAACCAACATGCTGAAAGTGATGAACTTGGCTTCATTAAATGTATCTGGTAATTTCCTGGCAAAGAAAGCCACTATAAAACTGGTCATTGCCAAGAAGCCCATATAACACCTTGCAGAGTAAAACAAAACCAAGGACCCTTCCTTACATTGTAGGACAATTTTTCCACTCCCTGAGTGAACGTCAGCATCTGGGACAGGAGGAGAGATGGACAGCCATATAATGCAAATCCCAACCTGAATTAAGAAGCCAGATAAAACAAAAGTGTAGCCCACTCTTTTCCCCACCCACTTCTTTATCCCGCTTCCTGGCTTTGTTGCTACAAAAGCCAGGACCACTGTCACAGTCTTGGCCAGCACACAGGAAATAGCCACAGAGAAGATGATGCTGAAACCAGTTTGTCGGAGAAGACATGCCACCTTATTGGGCTGACCGATAAATAGTAATGTATACAGGAAGCAAAGCAGGAGGGTGACGAGGAGAATATAGGTGATATCCCGGTTGCTGGCTTTGATGATGGGAGTGTTGTGATGCATCAAAAATGTCCTTAGTATCAGAAATGTGATTGTGGAACAGAAAAGAGAAAAACAGGCTAAAGTGATCCCCAAAGGTTCTTTATATGACAAGAAACTTATATCTTTGGGAATGCATGAATCCTGCTTTTTGTTGGGATAATTTTCATCTGTGCAATCATAACAGTCATTCATATCTGAAATGGAAAGAATGTATAATCAAACTCATATGGATTCATAAATATTTATAGCCTTTATAATATCAATATTATATAGCCTTTATAATAATGTAATATTAAATATTGCATTATGCTTTACTCCAAGTAGGAAATAAATGTCTTAGTTATAACCAGGTCTATGAAATCAGATATGCATCTCTTATATGAACAATTACAATAACATCATCATTATACTCCTATTTGAAAGTATCATGCAAAAATATTGGCCATGTCTTATATAAATTATTTTAGGGAATGGAATCATGCCTGTTATATATTTTATCTATGCAGTACAGCAGGTTTCAATATTTTTTTTTTTGCAGTCTAGCCTTTATGCCTAAACAAATAAAGATTATAAAACCTCACAAGGAGGAGGAGGAGGAGGAGGAGGAGGAG
>QLTV01002303.1:182300-198912 GCA_003457575.1 Thermophis baileyi | reverse complement strand
GGAGCTGCTCTTTTTGCGGTGGGCCATCTTGGCTGGGAGAGAGAGAGAGAGAGCAAGCGAGAGGTGGGTGCATGCACACCCCGCGGGACTGCTTCGGCTCCTCTGGGCTCTGCCTCTGCCAGCATTTTGAAACGCGCTCCTGCCTGTGATGGGGCGGTGAGGCAGGGATCGAGGTTCCCCTCCTCTTCCTCGGAGGCAGGAGCGCATTTCAAAAGCTGCCATAGGCAGAGCCCAGAGGAGCCGAGCCAGTCTCGTGGGGTGTGCGTGCACCCGCCTCTCGCTTGCTCTCGCTCTCCCGGCCAAAAGAGTGCCCGCCGCAAAAAGAGCGCCTCCCGGCATGCCCCCCTTTCCCCGGAAAGTAATGGGGGGGCCTTATTTTTTGGTGGGGCTTATTTCAACGCATGTCCCGAAAAGCCCTGTTGGGCTTATTATCGGGACAGGTCTTATTTTCGGGGAAACACGGTAAATGAAAATGAAAATCATTGTTAAAAAAAAGAATCCTACCAATTCTATTTATTTATCTATTTATTATTGGTTCTGATCTCTTTTTATATTTTGAAACTAATGAATAAAACAAATTCTTTGTTTCCTTTCTTGTTTAGTGGGATAAATCAGAGGAACTAAACCACTCTAGGTTTTTTTTTTTCTAAAGGTTTGAAGAGTGTTTGCATATTCCTGGTATTAGTCAACCTGATATAATTAATTGTCAGTCCTAGTTGTATGTAGAAATATTTTCAGTAAGAAAATAATTATATATTGTTGGCTTTGAAATAATGCCTATTTTGTCCATATCTGTATATTTCATCTTATTTAGGTAAATGTGATTTTTAGCTTACTATGATTTTTAACTGTATTACTCTACTTAACAATGAACTTAATACATCTACTAGAGAGCAGTTACAATAAATTCTATTAATGAATAAGACCAAAGATCACAACAAGCTATCTTTCATAATTCAACCAGATTTAAAATAATGGCTAAGATTCAGTGATCACATGGAACAAAGATTTCCCAAGTAATCAATTCCTGGAACCTACCTGGTTAAACCAGCTACTCCATATTATGGCATCTTTCTTGATGATTAACATTTTGCCTGGAGAAGAATGTGGATCTATCTGTCCTATTTTCATTACTGTCTGGTTTTCAGAAAAAATAAAGTTGATTACATCAAATCCAGCTACTAAATTCCCATCCTTATCAAATGTCATCTTTTCTTCAATACTGTTATTAAATGTGGAATGTTTCAAGAAATTAGGAAGCTACAATACAATGAAAAGGGAAATATATTATAAATGCTGAACATGAAAAGGCTTCTGTAAATCAAATGATTCTGGGCTTTTTAAAATACATGCATTTAATTAATCGTTCAAAATATATTTATTACTTAAATTAATTTCATAGTTTCCAATTCTTGCTAATAGAGCCACTAATACTAGAAACTATTAGTTCTTTTAAGAAGAACAAAAAGGAAGCAGAGAATCCAGTAGTGGAAATTGCAAGACTGCATTAAATTGAAATAATTACATGAGATGGAAAAGAAAAGCAAGTCACTGTCAGGTTTTTCAGTTGACATAAGGGCTTATATGCTATATTACCTGCCAAAATGGTTGGTTATGAATCTGTAGTCTAGCATCCACTATTGCTTTGTGTTTGAATCCAGATGCAAACATTGCATGTAAAGCATAGGCTATGGCATAGACAGCATTGTAGACACTGTAGCTGTAGCCAGACATGGACATTTCAAAAAAGAGGGCAGGGACTCTCTCCAGTTTCTCCTGGCCAGTGCAAATGTTCTCTTCTTCATGGATAAATGTACTTAAAAATCTACAGTTAAAGACCTGCTCCCAAAATCCTTTGAGAAAACCATCTCCTTTTGTGGTGGAAGGATTTCGATTCTCAATAAACTGCTGAAATCCAGACACATCATTGGAATGAAATGCAAAGCCTAAAGCTCCCCGGAAAATTCCTAAATCCCAATATCTTTGAAATCCAAAGGAAACAATCTCCATTTGGGCAGTGAAGATCCATAGTTTTCCTAGGGGTTTCCTAGGTTTACTGTCTACATCTTCATCTGATAGATAAGATGCAAATCTAAACAATCCCATGGAATGAGATTCACCATAGACAAGTATCACTGTAACCTTACTGCTGATCAAAGCATCATAAATCTTCTCTCCTTTATGTAGCATCTCAAACAAATCACTAATAAATGTTACAACAGGGATTTTATGTATGAAAGCAAGACAGACACCCTTCTGAGAAAACATGGGAAACACAGTTTGCAGAAATCTTTCTCCATTCTCATTATCCATAACCACCACTCCAATCCATATCCATCTGAAGTGGATAAGGAGAGCCAGAATCCCCTCATATTGAAGCTCTTCCTTAGGAACCATCTGGTAGAAGGGAAGACCAGGAGCTTTGTCCTTCATGACTGGAGTGGGACTATAGGTGAACTAAAGAGATCAATAAAGTAGAAATATGTCAAAGAATAATCCAGGTATTTTTATTCCAGACTATGCCAATAATGAAAAATGAAGTAGCTATCAACCAATGTCAAAAAGTTTTATCAAAGTTTATATGGCAGGAGAGGGGGGGGAACAAGAGGGATATACAAGATTTTACAGGATGCAAAAAAATAAAAAGTAAAGGTAGATTAGAGGTACCTAATCTCAAATTGTACTTTGCTGCAGGTTGTTTTATATGGATGAAGGAATGGACATTGTTAAGAAATAATAGAATGTTAGAGCTGGATGTTCACAACCTGAGGTTTGGGTTGCATGGTTTCTTATGAAATGACAATGTGGACATGAATGTAGATTTTAAGAAACATTATTTAAGAAACACGTTAAGTATGTGAAATATTTATAAACCAAAGCTATGTGCAAAGATATTATTATTGATATTCTTACAAGAAGCATTTTATCAAAGAGAAACATGAGGACTTATTAATACAAGAGAAGCAAGAAGTGGAGGTGAAGATGAAGAGAAGAGAGCAATTAGCAACAGAAGGAAATTAAAGATTTTTTTTAAAAGGACTGTAAACATTCTTTAGAAGAATTAAACATTTTTGTTGAAGGAGGAAAAGACTGAATTGATTCTTGGATTTCAAAGAATATAAATAGGCAATGAGGATGGGGACAAAATAAGTTGGTAATTATTGAAAAGAAGGCATTATTTCCTTCCTTTTTTAATATCTCAATCATTTATTTTGTTTTATATACTTTTAGTACTTTTTTAAAAAAGAGAGAGAATAACCTAATGTTAATCATTATGTACATTTTTCTACTTATTCATCTAAGTACTTTTTCATCATTCTTTTGTTTTCTGCCAAATACTGAAGATAAGGGGGAGAAAAACATGTCCATTGTATTTTTCATCAGTACAGTTTTTCAGTGTACAATTTGTTTGCAGTAATCAAGGCATAGGATGACTAGGGCAAGAGTGACTGTCTGAAGAGCCTCCTTATTTAGCACAGGGTGTAATCAATGCACAAGAGCTTCCCAGCCATAGTTGCCACATGCTTTTAATCAGTAGTTGGGAGTCTTGGTTACAGTCTTAGTACTAAATCTTGGCCTTAAACCTGACCGAAACAGATCTAAATAATAGGCAACACTGTCCATTTCCTCAGGAATAGCTAGTACAATTTCATTCCAGATCACAGTCCCAGACTATATCCCAAACACCTCAGGGGCCGCAGTGGCTCACTTGGTAAGATGCTGGGTCTGTGCGCTGCTAAGGTCGACAGCTCAGCGGCTCGATTCTTGTGAGCGAATAAACCATGGAAGGACAAGCTGGATAAACACATCCAGAGTCAACATTAAAAACTACATGTTGAACTGATGGGGTCTTGTGGAGATCTGTCTCAGAGCTAGTATTATTCAACATTTGTTAAAAATGTCTTAATGGAAATGATGTTTGATGCCAGAATTACAAATAACAGAACATTGAGAACTCTGGTTAACACTCAGGAGAACAGAATATGACTGCTCTAATTTGGAGAGGTGAAATGAATGGACTGACAAGAGCAGGATATCCTTTAAAAGATATAAATAAAGTAATATATACAGGCACACATACCAGCTGGGAGACTCAATGGTTGGAAGCAGAACATGTAAGAAGATTTAAATGTGTTTATTAATAAGGTGTGAAAGAGCTGCTAAATGCATCTGCCTTTCAAGCTTTACATAAATGCATATGAAGTTCTAACTTCCCTTTCCTCTGTTTTGGTGAGAAGACACTCAGTTTTCACATAGAAATCTTGGCAACCTATTTCCAGAAGCATATTGATAGAGGATGGCAACCAAAATGATATAGGGTCTTGAGGAAATATCCTACAAAGAAGGAGATATTCAGTCTAGAGAAAAAGAGAATTGGGGAAACATAAGAACTACATTCAGAAAAAATGTAGAAAGAAGGTACAGGGATGATGACCAGAAATTATTTTCTTCCTGCATCACTCAAAGTTTTAAAAAGAATTTAATAAAACAACAAAAAAAGAAAGAGAAAAGAAAACTTATGCAGATATGTATACATGTGTCCCAGGGGTGGGTTCTAACTTACCTCACTGCCGGTTCACTTCCTCCCATGCCGTGTGGTTGTGCGCACATTGTGCGCCGCGTGGCCGTGCCACGTGGGCGCATGTGCAGTGTCAAAAATTTGCAAAAAATCCCCCCCAAAAGCCAAAAACAAGATGGCGGCGCATGCGCAGTGCCGGGGACTAAGCTTCTGCACATGCACAGAAGAAAAAAAAAATAGCAAAAAATTCCCCCCAAAAAAAATTCCAAAAAAAGATGGCGGCATCCATGGACCGGCACCGACAGAACCAGCTCCTTGACATCACCTTTTGCTACCTGTTCTATAGAACCAGTGTGAACCGGGAGGAACCCACCTCTGATGTGTCCCTTTCAATGCTATGATTTTATGAGAAATCTGTCTTAAATAAGAATGAATATATTTGTATATAGCCTATGAGGCTTTTGTGCAAATTCCACACAGTATAGTAGATATATTAAAACCAACAAACAAATGAATAAGTTATATCCTACATCATTTACCTAATGTTAGAATAATTCTGTGGTGCAGACTGGAAAGAGGAATACTGAAATCAATGACTGACCACTTTATTTTCAAATCAAAGTGAAAGATTGCAAATGCTTATGATTACACTATAATTGGTGATAATCATCATAATCAAAGTCCCACAACTGAGTGAAGAAATTTGGGATTAGGTTTGGTGAATGATTTTTAGTTTTCTTCAACAGGTGGTTTTGTTTCACCAAATCTAAACTGTTAAAGAAAGAAATCTGGACTGATAACTGTACATTTGAATGGAAAATAAGACCAGCAATTTTAGAAAGTTTATACTGTATTTCATACAGTAATCTGGTCAGTCCACATTAAGAAAGAAAATTCTTAATTTCTTGCAAAAACACTTTCACTTGGGAGTGAGGTGGGGATGAGGGAGAGCCATCTCAAAAAGTTGGGTTTTTCAAAGAAATTATTATCATGGAATATTCCAACACTTTCCTCGCCAAAAGAACAAGTTACTAAAGCTATTAAAAAGTATATTCAGTTTTAAAGATGAGATCTCATCCTGAAGAAATGAAAACTAAAAGTTTACAGATATTTGTGTTTCCCAAGTATTTTACCAGAAAGCGTAGCAACTTTTCCTGAATCATACTCTGAGTTTGGATGTCAACACTATCTGGGTAAATATGGCTATGTTTTGGAAATGTTAATGACAATTATTACTCAATTTAGCAAAGTTAATACTATTGTTGTACCCAAAACCTGGCTCACCTAAAACAACCAATTCTCTTTGAAGATACAATACAATTTTGAGATGGTTATTTAGCATGCAGTCAATAAACAGTATATATGTATATAAAACCTCTGAGCAAAGGTGTTCCACTTTGCTGAATAACCATGAAAAAAGCAGAACCAGAGCTTATATAAATTTAGCTTAGTACTTTGCAAAGTATGGATAAAGGGGAAAAAAGCATGGAAATTACAGCATAATGTTGAAATGTTTTAGATCAACTCATTTGTGATTTTATAATTTTTTATCCATTTCTACAAGGTCAGCATGCTAACTACACTACCTTTGAGATAGAAACAATCTGTTTACTGGTCAACGGTTCCTAATTGATTCTTCTGTCATTACTCAGGTCAAAACCAGCTTGCTGTAAATGTTTCTTTCTTCTTTATATAGTTCATATTCACCTCATCTCATAGGTTTTGGTAGTGAATGCAGCTTACCTGTATAGGTGTGTGAGAGGGTTACCTTTTACCACTGACCATGTACATGACTACTTTGATTGAACTCATGAAAACGAAACCTATATGATTTGCAATTTTGTACTTAAAATTGTACTTGTTTGTTACCTAAACAAGTTCCTGAAGATTTTGTGGCAAGATTTCAAAGTGAGTTGGCATGGTCTCCTTCCTAGTGCTGAGAGAGAGTGACAGGCCCAGGACTAGAACTCAAGGTCTTCCAATTTCTAACTTGAGGCCTTAACAATTTCACCAGACTGGCTCTAAATTAGTGATGGAGTAACCAATTATGCAAACTAGCAATCATTAAATGATTTTAAAAATATAAAAACTTAAACAGTAACATGAGTCATTTTTGTTGGCCCCATAAAAGTATTTATCCAGTATAAATCTGGATTTTGGAATTTTTTTATGGAGGAATTTAATTATTATCGAATAGCATAATATTTAATATAAAATATCCTCTGTCTATCTCCTGACTAATTTTTTCCCAAGTCAAAAACAAAATCTGATAGTTCTTATGTTTTTAGGAAAAGAAACCTTTCACTGCTGTGGAGGATATTAAATATAACCAACATACTTCCATTATTAAAGTCTGGATTTGGTGAGGGTGTAATCTCAAATGTCAGGTTGAATCTATACTATAAATATCCATTTTCCATATAATATATCACTCAGTTACTCAGACTCCAGAGTTGTATCCAGTGGAATAGGAATTTTGAGAAGATGAAAATGCAAAGAAAACTTTTGGTAAATGAATCATTTATTGATATATTCTAAGTAAGATAAAGAAATTTTCCTTATCTTGGAGATCACTTTATCTAATCTCATAAAGAGTATATCAATAAATCATTGATTTACTCCAAGTAAGAAGCTAAAGAACTTTTCCTTATTTTGGAGATCACTTTCATCTAATCTGATGAACAGTTACTCAGACTCCAGAGTTATATCCACTGGAATAGAGAAAAAGTGAAGAAATGTGAACCCTCAGAAGCAATTCCTACCTGGGAAATCTTGTAGATCTCCAGGAGAGTCCTCATGCCAAGAGAAGTAAGGGAATCCAGTCCACCAATAACTGCAATAAGCTTCTTCTCCATGTTGCAACTATAGTTTGGAAAGAAATTATCCAATGTATACAAAAGGAGCATCGTGGAATGATAGGTCCATTTTCCACTATAGTAATTGTCAAAAATTTGGAATCCCAAAGTGATATTGGGAAGTATTTGAGGATTGTCATTAATCTTCTTTACTGCAAAGGCCAAAGCCAGGATATGTTGATAATGCTTCGGAAGCATTCTGGAATGAATATTGTATTGTGTTTCAAAGAAATAATTCACACATCATAGTCAATATTTCCCTTAGATTATGATTTACTACATCATATTTATTCTGTAGTATTTTATGGTATTTATTACATTAGGATTTTAGGTACAATATTTAACCTAAAGTACCATATACTTATAGTTTTAATAGAGATTATAATTACTTATAATT
Organism: Thermophis baileyi; assembly: GCA_003457575.1. Lineage (NCBI taxonomy): Eukaryota > Metazoa > Chordata > Lepidosauria > Squamata > Dipsadidae > Thermophis > Thermophis baileyi. The sequence goes on along the minus strand of QLTV01002303.1, from coordinate 191,141 downwards.
ACTTTTCTGGAAGACACATTTTAAATAAGGTTTAAGTATGGAAAAAAGATAAAGAATAAAAAAACCTCCACTTTAAGAAAAACTCTCAGTTGCAATTATAGATTTAGTGAGGAGGTTGGTACTATAAAATAAATTGACTGAATATATCATATTCTTCCATCTATATAGGACAACAACAGATCTGTTTCAAATAAGAGCAACTGAAAATGATAGCAAAATGAATAAAACAAGAAGCTGCAAAAAATCATAAAGGAAATACCTATGATACAGGACAAAGTAATATGAAATCTAATCTACAATGACCAATCCCCTTTAATAAAAAAAAGTACTTTTTATAAAATATTATTTTAATATATTTTTAAAGATTTATAGGTGACACTAAAGCTAATTGCAGACTCCTTTGCCTAATAAAAAATGCCATGGGAGTAACATTACATTTAGAAAAATTAAACATAGAGTTTGCACTATGGAAATGCTGCAATCAATGCTATGTATACAATTTAACAACTCTACATAAAGATCTCTGAATTTCATTGTTTCTACAGTATAAGGTGGAACACCAGCATTCACTGCAAGACCAGCATAATTACAATAACAAATTAAAATGGGTTCCTTACATAAACTCTTCAGGCACTGGGGGTGGAGGTTTTGTTCTGAAATCTTTGGCATAAGATAGAAAAACCCCATGAGAGGCTATGCCACCAATGATGAGGTCCCCATCCTGATGATATTCGTGAACTGGGTACTCCAAATACTGGACATCACATTTCACAGTGGGAGCTCCATATGGCATATATGACAAAAGGATTAACAGCACTAACCCTGTTATTGACATCCTAAAGTTAAATTAGGAAAATTTCTTCCTGCAAATTTTCTTTTTTCTATCTAGCCATGGTCACTGGAATAGTTTGTGAATTATTGTAGAAGTTTACAAAGTTCTCTGATCGATTTAAATCTCTAAATACTGAATATTAGGGACCATGCATGCCTGTCTCTTATCCTTATCACTCCTTCAAGTACTCTTATCCTTATCACTCCTTCAAATACTAGAATAGACGTTGTGTTTATGCCATAACTCTCTAATGAAATAATCCACCTAACTGCTGTTCATGACTGACAATACACTGCTATGCCAGATTAGCTAATTGCAAACATATTATATAGAAAATGGAATTGCTATCATTTCAAAGCTAGAATTCCTTATGGAATTGCTAAAGAAAACATGTTTGTCATGTCTGAACAATATTTTTTATTGTAACCTCTTGAGAAATAAATCTTTTTTTCTATGAATGGTCCAAAAACAAAAAAAGGTAACCAACAATACAGGTAGTCAACTTACAACAGTTCATTTAGTGACTGTTCAACGTTACAACGGCACTGAAAAAAGTCACTTAAGATCATTTCTCACACTTACGACCATTGCAGCATCCCCATGGTCATGTGATCAAAATTAAAATGGTTGGCAACTGGTTCATATTTATGATAGTTACAGTGTCACAGGGTCATGTGATCTGCTTTTGCAACCTTCTGACAAGCAGAGTCAATGGGGAAGCCAGATTCACTTAACAACCATGTTACTAATTTAACAATTGGAATGATTCACTTAACAGTAGGAAAGAAAAGAAGTAAAAAGGGGGTGAAACTCACTTAGCAAATGTTTCACTTACGGTAGCAACATAAATGTTGGGCTCAATTGCAGTCATAAATCGAGGACTACCTATATTAAGATTTGGATTTGCAGCTGAAAATTAATGCATTTTATGACAGGAGTTCTCTGATTTCAAACATGCTTTGCAAAAATCTAGGGAGTGAGATTTGAATTATCCTAAATTCTAGGAAACTCTTCTAGAGATACATACAATCTTCTTTTGTAAGGCAGCACTTGCCCCTTCCACTCTATTCCAATGTAATAGTTATCCATTATAAAACTATGGACCATTTTTACTATAATCCTCAAACTTTAGAAGATTGTTGTATCTTCTAGTATAAGATACTGCTTGATGGGACTTCCCTTATTGTCACATCTCACATCCAAATTTCTTTAGTCCCACTAGACCTGGCTGAAATTTGGTCCCTGTCCACCCTAGCAGTTTCTTTATATCATTGTTATTCCCTCTGACACCTCTGGGGGAAAGAAATAATAGCAATAGCAATGGCACTTTGACTTATATGCTACTCCATAGTGCTTTACAGCACTCTCTAAGTGGTTTACAGAATCAATATATTGTCCTCTAAAATCTGGGTCATGTTTTACTGATTTCGGAAGAATGGAATGCTGAGTAAACCTTGAGCCGGCAGGATCAAACTCGTAGCAATGGGCAGAGTTGAACTGCAATACTGCATTCTGATCACTGGGCCACCATGGGTGTAGTGGTTAGAACAAAGGGTTGATTCTGGCCACATAAATATTTGTTCCCATACTATAGCACTTCCTAGAGCCCAACACAGAATGCAGCTATAGAAAAAAAGTAAATTAATATTTAAATTATACAAAGTATTTCTAGTGGCAATGATATTGATATTGATATCTAGAAATGAATACTCTGGAAAAATCAGATAAGATACATGAATTAAAGAAGTCAAGGAAGCTTGCCTGTTAATAAAGCTGCAGAAGTAGTTTATTGAATAGCAACAGTTTTTCAAACTTTGGGTAGAACTTAAAACTGGATTTAAAGTTGTGTAAAAAGATATTACGGACAAGCCAATCAAAAAACAGTTTGGGGCATTATTTCTTTACATGGTGACCACTGCAAGGATTGTATATGCTAAGCATTGAAAGGAAAAGAGGATGCCAACTATCAAAGAGTGGATTTTAAAATTGACTGAATTAGCTGAGATGGGGCAATTAACTGCTTTGATTGGAGTTAATGGATTAGACAAATTTATAAGAGACTGGAAGTCATTTGTGGATTTTTTATATGTTAAATACAATGACAGATGGTTTACAGAGAGTTTTGAAGATTAGTTTTATCTTTGGGGTAGCCTGTTTTTTCCTTTACATATATATGTGAACAGATGTCGGGTCAATTTGATTAGTAAATAAATAGATTAACATATCTGATATATTTGTGTATGTAATATAGTATTTTAGTTAAATATAGATGGGAAACTTTATAAGTATTTGTATACCTGTTATGTAACGGGAGGGGAATATATTAGATTTTTAATGTATTTTTCTGATTCAGCCAGGGTAGATTTATTCTTATATTTAATGTGAGATGTATTTGATATTTGGATTTTTTCCTTTTTTTTGTACACATGGGTTTTTTTCTTGTTGTTCTTATTATTTTTGTTAGTGTTGGATGTTTGTTATTGTTTTCTTTCTTTTTCTTCGTTTTGTATTCTATTTTTGGTAATAAATGAATAATAAATATGTTTCTTTTTTATAAAAGAGAAAATTTGCCACTCACTATTAGATGAAATAAAACCAGATGGGTCACTGGAAGCATTGAATACAAACTAAAGATAAAATATTTTCCACAAATATTGTGAAGGTAAAAACCACTGTGATACATGGAAAAATTGAATGCAGTCAGAAAAGAAGATATGATACCATCATGATTGACACAAATGTCATCTTTCAAAAATTTAGAGAATCAGTTATATGGGACAACAATTTTTTTTCAAATGATTTGTTTTCTGAAAATCATTTGGTGATTATGATAGAACCCTTCAAACTGAACAAAATATAGTGTAATTTCAAAATGACTGTTAGATAGAAATCTTGTGAAATATGAAATTAACTTTTAATGACTATAATGTGTTTAATCACATGTTTCTGATATGCTGAATTTACTAAAAGTGTTTTGCTGCTGATTTTTGTTTGTATACAATGTCCGATGCATCTCGCCGCCTTGTCCAACAACAGTAAGCCAGGACAGACGGGTTCCTGATACTCTGATACAGTTTTTCCATTGGGACATTTTCCTGATGGAAACATTCACCATGTTCAGCACTGACTGCACCAATTTGTTTAGGAAAGAAGTCTAAGTGGGAATGGAAAAAATGAAACATCAGTGATATGTTGTACTTCATGGTCTTGTATGCTGGAAGCAGCTTGTAAACCAGTTGAATGCAGTTTGGTGCTCTGTAGTTGCCAAGAAAATTCTTAATGACATCCTTGAATGCTTTCCAGGTTATTTTCTCTGGCCCCATTAAGAGATCTTCAAACAACTTGTCATTGATGATGCATTGACATCAGTTATTCTTGGAAACATGTGACGGAAATACCTATTCTATTCTTACCCTCTTTCTCAGAAATCTTTCTGGTCTGGGGAACCCAGATTGGGATGGAGCTCATCAAATGTCTTATTTGACTGTGTTATCGCTGGGGGGGGAGAGCATTATTGGGTTTTTTTTTTTCTATACTGTGTTTTTATTGTTTGTAAGCTGCCTAGAGTCATGTGAGTGGGTAGGCGGCTATATAAATTTTCTAAATAAATAAATAAACCTGGACAACAGCTTGGTGTGCACAGAGAAACTGGAATTGTTTCATACATGAATCCAATGCAAAGGGGAAAAAGACATGAATAAACATGCAGCATGGCATTTATGAACTCTGTATGTTCTTAGCAACATGACTACCATGAATCTATGCATTCTCAGCATCCTGTCATGCTCAGATGTTGGACAAAAACCATAAAGCTTTGGTAGAAGACAATATTTGTAGCTCAGGGTTGAACTGGGGGGGGGTCCTTGGTTCTGTCCAGAGGTGGGTTCCTCCCAGTTTGGACTGGTTCTCCTGAACCGGTAGTGACCCACTGGGGATGTCATGATGATATCTTGAATCCGGTTCGGTCGGTGCCGGTCCGTGGACACCGCCATATTTTTTTTGAATTTTTTTTTTGAATTTTTTTTTTGAATTTTTTTTGAATTTTTTTTGAATTTTTTTTTTTAATTTTTTTTTTTATTTTTTTTTTTTATTTTTTTTTTTTTTTTTTTTTTTTTTTTTTTTTTTAACACTGCACATGCATCACCATCTTGTTTTTGGCTTTTGGGGGGGGGATTTTTATTTTATTTTTTTGCACTGCGCATGCACGCGGCCACGCAGGGCGGCCACGCGGCGCGGGAGGAAGCAAACCGGCAGTGAGGTAAGTTAGAACCCACCCCTGGTACTGTCTGAGATTGGTGGTTTCTTGCAGACATTTCATTAGCAAACCAGATAACATCATCAGCTGTTTTTTTCCCTTTCAAATATTGAACTTCCTAATCAATTTCATTAATGATTTTTCCAAACCCTTCTATGTTGTTCTAAAGTATAGCGCATACTATGTTAGCTCAAAAATAATTTTGATACTTTTTGAAATATTTAAGAAGATAAACCAAATTTTGAAAATGGCTTTTTTATCATGGCTGACAGTAATGTTATTGCTCTAGTTAGCCATCACTGTAACATTTCCTGTTCCAAATACTTCATTAAATTGCTATCTGATAGAGACAATGCAGACTTCCAGATCAAGTGGAATTTATAACTAATTGAAGAGTGTCCTTGGATGAGTCCTAGCAGCTCTCATTTTTAGCACTTCATGTATGTTTTCATAGGACTAGTCTGCTTTTCAGGTCCTTTACCTGAAATATCACCATCTAGTGGGACCTTGGAAACATGCCTTTTCTGTAGCTACCTATACTTTATGGAACACATTCCCTCTGGCAATTTGACAGGCCTGCACTCTCCTAGCCTTTTGAAATGTTAACACCTGGTGTTTTACCGAGGGGCTGGAATTATACACTGTAGTTAAAAGAAGAATGATTATGGCGATGTTCTTTTTTTATTGTTTTATTGATTTTATGATTAATTAATTTATTCCTTTATTATTATTGTTAGCTGTCCAGAGTTGCTTAAAATGGGTAGCCATATAAATCTTATAAATAAATAAACATTCCCAATTACTTCAATTTCCACACCTATAATCAAACCTAGCAATAAATATGATCCTGGCCTAAATAATATTTCTTTTTTTCTTTTTCATAACAGATAGTCTTCAGGTTATGACCATTCATTTAGTGACTGTTCAAAGTTATGATGGCTCTGAACAAGTGTGATTTATCACTAGTTCCTGGAGTTCCTATCAATGTAGCATCGCCACAGTCCTAATTCATTGCCCAGCTCACAATTACAACATTGCTGTGAACCACAGTTACATTATCACAATTTTCAATGTTCGCCGCTGGTTTCCCACAAGCAAAATCAATGGAGAAGCTGACAGGAAGTTGGAAGTTACTGTTCTATATATTGTACCTGACTCATGTACCTGCCTGCAGTCTGTAATGACTTTCTCTGACATTTTGTGCGACATTTTATCCTGCACAAACCACCGTTTGTTCAGTGCCATTGTACCTTTGAATGGTTTAGGTTGATGACTATTGTAATTCATTATTAAATATATGTAATAAATATATTATATGATTACTGTAATTCATTATTAAATACATATAATATGTATTTTGCCTTATATCCATTAAAACATACTTTTCCTAAAGACTGAAAATAATATTGTGTATCCACTCATCACAGTTCATTTCCGAAGACATGAGAAACATAAAAATAAATAATAATAATAAAAAAAGAGAAACATAAAAACAGCAAAAAGCAAAAAACAAAAGGAAAAACAAAAGTAACCATAGAATGATCCTAAAGTAAAATGTGGATTATTGTATACTTCATTTTGGAAAGTTGAGCATAACTTACTTTTGAATAATACAGCTATTTAAACTATCACACTTTTTCGGGAACCTTTTCTAATTTATCAGTATTCTTTTCAATTTAAAATATCTGGAGATTTATGAGTCATACCATATCGGAAAGAATAATGTTCCCTCCTTTCATGTTTACATCTTGAAAAGTTCATCTATCACAGATTAAGAATCAAAGAAACAAATCTCATCTTAGTTGACTATATTTTAAATTTATTTTAAATCCTGAGATACAAGATAGTGATGGCTATTTTGGGTCAGTGTCAGCAAAAAAATATATATCTGTACAGTACAGAATAAAAGCAGTAATTACATGTTATGTCACATGCATATTCATAGATTAGTTCCTGATTCATAGAAAAAGATAAGAAAAATAATCAAAGAAATTTTAAGCCAAGATATATAAAGAAAATAAACACCATCTGTCAAAGTTATTAAATCAATAAGAATTTACAATAATGGGCGTGTTCATAAGTAGTAGTTCCTACACTTGATCTTTGCAAAAATAAAAGTATCAACAATGGAGAAAATAGCTTTCTGATTACTTTTCCCATTTAAATTGTAGTCCAACATTCTGTGGTATCTCTGCTACATGTATAATAGCACAGATAAAAACAAAATGCTTGAATTCAGCAATTTCTTTTTATTTTTAGTTCTTTTTTGTTAAGGTCTGGTCTCAGAAAAATAATGTAGCATTTGGGGAGAAAGATACAGATCAGCAGCCCAGCACTCGAGGCTAACATTGAGAAGATCTCCACAGCCACCATATATTTCCCCTTAGTGCTCAGGTAGGTTGGAACAAAGGATATCCAAACACTGCAGAACACTAACATGCTGAAAGTAATAAACTTGGCTTCATTAAAAGTATCTGGTAATTTCCTGGCAAAGAAAGCCACTATGAAGCTGGTCATGGCCAAGAAACACATATAACATCTTGCCAAGTAAAACATAATCATGGACCCTTCATTACATTGTAGGACAATTTTTCCAGGCTCTGAGCACAGGTCAGCATCTGGGACAGGAGGGGAGATGGACAACCATAGAATGCAAATTCCAGTCTGAATTAAGAAGCCTGATAAAACAAAAGCATAGCCCAATCTTTTCCCCACCCACTGGCTCATCCTGCTTCCTGGCTTGGTTACCATGAAAGCCAGGACCACAGTCACAGTCTTGGCCAGCACACAGGAAATAGCCACAGAGAAGATGATGCTGAAACCAGTTTGTCGGAGAAGACATGCCACCTTATTGGGTTGACCAAGGAATAGCAATGTACAAAGGAAGCAGAGCAGGAGGGTGATGAGGAGAATATAGGTGATATCCCGGTTGCTGGCTTTGACGATGGGAGTGTTGTGATGTATCAAAAATGTCCTTAGTACCAGAACTGTGATTGTGGAACAGAAAAGAGAAAAACAGACTAAAGTGATCCCCAAAGGTTCTTTATATGACAAGAAACTTATATCTTTGGGAATACATGAATCCTGCTTTTTGTTGGGATAATTTTCATCTGTGCAATCATAACAGTCATTCATATCTGAAATGGAAAAGATGTATTATCAAACTTATATGGATTCATAAACCATTATAACTTGATAATGTTATATAGGCTTAAATATTACATCACACTTTATTCCAAATAGGAAATAAATAAAATAAATTTCTTACTCCAAATAGGAAATAGATATGACTAGGTTTATTAAATGAGCATATCCATCTGTTAAATGAACAATAACATCATCATTATACCCCTATTTGAAAGCACTATGCAAAAAATTACTATATATTTATAATAGTCATAAATCGAATTATGACTATTATATATTTTATCTATGCAATATTGCTGGTCTAAAGATTTTTTTTTCCAATATATCTATGGAGACTTTATGAATAAACAAATAAACTTTATCTTTATTTCTGTAAAACATTTAGGAGCTTTATTTTGTATAAGTAGTTATCCAGAGAAAGACAGATTATGTATATCTAATCTAAATGCACAATTTGTATGGAGGGGTGGAGGAGGTGGAGGTGGAGGTGGAGGTGGAAGAGGAGGCGGAGACGGAGACAGAGATGGAGAGAGGTGGAGATGGAAATAGGTGGAGAAGGACATGGAGAGGGAGACAGGTGGAGAGGGAGAGAGGTGGAGATGGAGAT
>QLTV01002303.1:108041-154639 GCA_003457575.1 Thermophis baileyi | reverse complement strand
TCCCTCCCTCTCTTTACCCTGCTCCTCTGAAATTTTTCCTTCAGGACATGGGATGCAGATGTAACAACAAAACGGTTCTCCTTCTTTCACTTCCTTTCTTGTACCAGGATTGCAATTCTCACTGCATAGAGAAAGAGGTTGTGCCTAAATACATGAAAAAGGAGATAATCATCTACAGCATAAGGGTTTAAGTTGTGAAAGATCTTTCATATGTTACCAACACAGCATGAAAGTTCTGCTTGATAACAACTATATTACTTGCTCACAACTCCAACACACCATAAGCATTTCCCAGACATTATCCATAAAAATATTAAACAACCAAAATGGGTATTGTACAACTTATCTTTATTCCTATACAGTACTGAATCATTCTTTTTATTCTTAGGTGTGCTTTTTTTAAAATCATAATGCATTTTTATTAAGTTCAGCCAACCATCAATGCATGAATGCAAAGTACACCATAATTCAAATTTTGGGTTTTGGAACTCTCTCTTCTAATTTCCACCCATCCTTTTGTATTACTTAGGGAATAAGGGGCATCTTCTGAGTAGCTTTGATTCAGAGTGTTGAATAATTTTCCCCAGACACATCTCTGACTTTTCCATGTGTCACCATTTATTGGAGCATAACATGCAACTATAATCAACCTCTGCATTCCAATTTCATATGTAATCACAACCTAAATGATACTAGCTTATATTTTGTGACCTATATTATACCCCTTTCATTCATAATTAACTAAACACATTTACTGCATGCATTCATCAAACAACTCCACATAAAATCCATAGTAAAAGTCAATGCCACCAAACCGAGAATTATTATCAATCCTGAAGAAGATGAAAGTGGTTTTAAATTGGAGAAAGTAATATCAATAACCCTACATTTAACATAATAACAGAGTTGGAGGGACCTTGGAGGTCTTCTAGTCCAACCCCCTCCTCAGGCAGGAAACCCTATACCATTTCAGACAAATGGTTGTCCAATCTCTTCTTAAAAACTTCAAGTGTTGGAACATTCACAACTTCTGGAGGCAAGTTGTTCCATTGATTAATTATTCTAACTGTCAGGAAATTTTAGTTCTACGTTGCTTCTCTCCTTGACTAGTTTCTATTAATTGCTTCTTTCGGTGCTTTGGAGAATAGGTTGACCCCCCTCTTCTTCATGGAAGCCCCTTTAGGTTCAGAATGGGTTGACTCCCTCTTCTTTATGGCAGCCCTCTTATTCTTTGTGGCAGTTCCTAACTATCTGTTTTAATTTAGAATATACCTAAGAAAACATTTGTATTAAGATTTTTGATAAATATTCACTGAGGATTAAGTTCTCCCAATAGATATTTGATCAGAGCTTGAATCTCACCTGATTAAACCATCTGTGCCATGTTATGGCATCCTCGTTGATGGTGAAGGTTTGTTCTGAAAAAGTCCCAGGATTCAACCACCCAACTTTCACTCTATAAAAGGATTTATTTGAAGAAATGACCCAGTTGATCACATCAAATCCTGCCACTAACTCCCCATTGTGGTCAAAAGAAACTTGGTCACCAGCACTGTTGTTAAAAGATACAATTTTCAGATAATAATGGAGCTATATGGAGAAGTAAAATGAAAGAATTTACAAATTGGTTGCATTTGGACACAACGTGGACACAGTATTGGACCTTACACACTGAGATACACAAATATTTGCTGTGGATAGGCAAAATGGAAACATTTGTAATTACCATATTGAACTGAACAAAGCTTATTTTTTAGATAGTACAATATTGTACTGTAGCAATAGCAATAGCACTTAGACATACAGTATACCACTTCACAGTGTTTTACAGCCCTCACTAAGCGATTTAAGATATCCACAGAGCTAATTAAGAAATAGTGAATAGTATACTCTGTTTTGAAGGGGCATGGTGACTGAGCAGTTAAGATGCTGGGCTTGTGGACCAGAAGGTTAGCAGTTCAAGACCTAAATACTGCATGATGGAGTGAGCTTCTGTTACTTGCTCCAGTTCCTGCTAACCTAGCAGTTTGAGAACATGTAAATGCAAGTAGATAAATAGGTACCACTTCAGTGGGAATGTAATAGTGTTCTGTAAACCTTAGTCTTTAAATGTGTAAGTAAATAAAAGATAACATCTTCAAATTGGACTTAATTATTAGTGAATTCATTGACATCCATTTAACTTTCAAGGCAACAGTACAGAAAAAGTCTGCATTGCCTTCTCCTTAGTTGTCTTTTTCTATTTCCCATTCTAGCCCACAATCTTCAAACTTTTTTATTTTTTTTTCACCCAAGTACAAATGAGATCCACACCCAGTTAGCTTTTCAATATCAACCAAGGTAAGTTAGGTACTGCCATCTGAATAGGTTCATAAATACATACTAATAATTAAACGTGAAATCACAAGTTGCAAGACAAATCTCAATTCAATTTCAGATCATAGCACAATAACAGGGGGGAAATGAGTAAAGGACCCTGGCCAAAGAATCTTCTTCAGAATGAAGAAATTTTCAACAACACAAAGTCCCCGATTGACAAGAGTAAAAAAAAATGATCAAAGGAATATTTTAATCTGGTTTCCTTTGAATCAACACTCTGGAAAAATGTTTCACCTGAAACTTCCAGAAGCCAGATAGTCTTGTCATACTGACTGGGAATTATGAATGTTATTACTAAATATTTCTGGAAGGCACTATGATAGGGAAAGATGGTTTAATTAATTACCTGCTGTAATAACAGAATATGGGACTTTGGTCCTCTTCTAGCCATCGTTATTCTGTGTTTAAGTCTATATGACGTTACAGCATGTAATGCATGAGCCACAGCATAAATAGCATTGTAGATGTTATAGCTATGGCCAGTCATTTTCATCTCAAACAAAGTCCCAGGAAGAGTCTTTATCTTCTCTCCAGTGCAAAAATTATTCTGTACCTCATCCATAGTTGTATTAGGAAGAGAACACATGAAGGAATGTTCCCAAACATCCCTTATAAAACCATCTTCTTTTGTGTTGGAAGGATTTATATTCTCAACAAATGGCTCAAAACCCGGTAATTCACTGGAGCGAATTGTGAAGGACAGAGCACCATGGAGTATGTCTGTATTCCAAGTTCTCTGATAGGCAAAAGAAACAAGTTCTATCTGTCCGACCATAATCCATACCTTGCCTATTGGCATACTTGTCTTTTCTTCTTCTAGTTCTAGATATGGCAACCATCGCAAATACGCTACGGTGTAAGATTCTCCATATAACACAACTACAGTGGCTTTGCTTCTCATCATATCATAATATGCTTTTATTATTTGGTACACTAAGTCTATTTTGACTTCACGTACCAATGGAAGTCTTTCAATAAAGGCAAAGCATACAGAGTGCTTTGAAAACAATGGAAGCACTGTTTGAATAAATGTTTCTCCATTATAATCATCCATAGCAATAAGACCAATCCATGTCCATCGAAAGTGTAGAACTAATGAGAGAACACCTATGTATTGAAGTGATTCTTTTGGGGCCATCTGGTAGAAGAAAAAGCCTGGAGCTCTGTTAGTTGCCATTGGAAGAATGCCATATGTGAGCTAAAATCAGAAATAAAGAGAGAAGGAAGAGGCAACAATATGTCAGTGTAATAGTTTAAAGTGTTCCAAAGACATTTGAAAAGATAAGTTCTCCTGCCATTTTTTCTTTCGGATTTTATCAAATTTTATGAAAGGTGATTTGTTTCAAAAACATATTTTAATAGAGAAGAAAATCTCAGTGGAATTCTCATGAGTGAAATGTAGTATGTGTGCATGGTCAAAGAAGCTACATGTGGTGTGAGAATGTCTTGGAATCCTGATAGAAACATATTTTCAATTGTTTACCCTAAATTATAATGATACATATAATGCAGAAATTCCTTCCATTCAGGAGAAGCACTGCTGAAAAATTATTGCAGAGCTCTTTAGAAAAAATGTGGACAATCTGTCTACCCAATTTCTCTGCCCACAAATTGGTGGAGCATTTTGAAACACTATCCAGTCTAGCTTAATTTCAAAAGACTAAATATTGCATTATGTCAACAAATTTTTTCAAGCTCTGTGAAGTACCCTGATTTTATTGTTCTCTGACAGGGCCTGTTTCTAAAGGTCAGTTGATATTTTAAGGATTTGCATTTATTATATCTTAATATTTTCCCATTGTACAAATTCCTTACATTCATAAGCATGAAAAACAAAAACAAATCCTCTAAAACTAGGATTTATATATCCTGGAGGGGGAGGTATACTAGATTTACTGGATTTCCTAAAGAGAAAAACTTAGCAGGGCTATTTTTATTATAAACTGAGTGTGCTATCCATCCAATTTATCTTATTGCATCTTATAGATTTATCATTACCAGAACTATAAATTAATTATAATTATAATTCACATATTTAACTTCAGATATGCTTACTTCCATCAGTTCCTTACCATTTAAGCAATTTATATTGGATGTATACATACATACATACATGCATACATACATACATACATACATACATACATACCGTACATACATACATACATGTGTGCATAAGTGCACCTGCGTGCCTACCGTCCCTGTCCTAATATTGTCTTTTATTCGTATCCATTTCATGTATTCATAATCATGTTTATACTTATATCTGTTATCTAATACATGCTTGACGAAATAAATAAATAAATAAAAATAAAAAAACACACATACACTCTATGTATATATACTGGTACATAGAGACATATATTTCTGCTTCTAGAGAACAAAAGTACCTTAACAGACAAAGGCAGAATGAATAAAACAGAACATTTCAATTTCTCTTTGAATGTGCTACCTGTGGAATCTTGTAGAGACTCAAGATGATGGCCACATCAAAGGAAGTTTGAGAATCCAGACCCCCAATTACTGCAGTAACCTTATATTGAATATCACATAGATAATTAGGGACAAATCTCTCTAGTGTGTATATAAGTAGCATTGTAGAATAATAAGTCCATTTTGCATTTAAATAGCTGTCATAAATATGGAAAGCCAAGGTGACATTTGGTAAAATCTGAGGGTTTTCATTGATCTCCTTTACTGCAAATGCCACAGCCAGGATCTGCTGATAATATTTTGTCAGTATGCTAAAAGAAGAGTTGGATTTAGTACCATGAGTACAATTCACATTTCATAAAAACATCATCATTACTTAAGACTTTGTCTTTATTATTATTCATTTTAATATTTCAGGATCTCATTCCTTGAGAAAACTTTAGATTATACAATTATTACCAAAGATCAAAAGAAAAACAAAATATAAATCTAGTCATACAGATCTTCAGAGCAAAATATTCTTTTAAATATTAGTAAAGACATTGTTTTACATGAGGATGTACTAAATAAGATTTTTTAACATCATTCAAAACCACCAGAAAATGCTATTTAACATACATAACAAAAGCATCTTTCTTCAAATTAGTAAACTAACCATTTCCTCCTGATATCACATAGGAATCAATAAGAAGAAATAATATGAAATAAGAACAAACAAAAAACCTTTCACTTTGAACAGAAAGAATAATAAGTATACCTTACTTAATCTCACTGAACAATGCAGGTAGAGGTTCTTCTGTGAAGGAAACAGGTGGAGAGACAATAAATATTTGAGAAACAATGCTGCCGATCATGAAATCTCCAGATAGATGATATTTGTGAGGTGGAATCTGGGGCTGATAGAATTTGCATTGATCCTTGCATATCATTTGAGGGAACAGTATTGATAATAAGAAAATTAGTATCACTATTCTAAGTACAACTTTCCTGACCAGAAGTAAATTCCTATCAGTATCATTAAAGTATCTAAGATGACACCACTTCATGAATTTAATATTCATTCCTTTTATTTATTCTAAAATGTGAGGATTTCATGATCAACATAGATCTGTTTATAATTTTTGGCTACAATGCCAGATTCTGAGGGTGTTTATATATATATTTCTTCACAAACCATGCTATTAAGTTAGCTATGGAAATTGCTCAGCCTCTTTTTTTTTACAAGCAGCATAATTATAGCCATTTGTGAATACATGAGAACAGTCACAATTATGCATTAAATTTGTAGATTCCCTATAGAGTTGTAAAAGAAAAATTGTTTACTGTATCTTTCCAAGAAGAATGGTAATGTAGGATTGAGGGGGGGGGGAAATATCAGAAATATGGTATGATACTAGAAAGCAAATCTGTGTGTCTGGCCTATGTTATAAGATAAAATACATAAATAAATGCTGTTGAAAGAAAATAAAGATTTTATTAACTGGCTTTTAGCCAATATGCTAAGAAATCTTGAACCATTATTTTAGCAAAACTGCTTTTATTCAACTACCTGGAATACTTTTAGCCTGCCATTAAATTGAAACAATCTGTTTATAAATATGGATTATGGCAAAGGCAACATATGGTAATGTGTACTCACTTTCCCCTCACTTCATAGCATGGGAAAACTCTGTTTAATTGAATCTTTTAAACTGAACAGATAGATTGAGTATCTGTATATATATAAAAGCAAAAACCACTCACACATTAAACACGAAATCTCCAGAACCGTAAAGCCTACAAACTTGAAATTTGCCATGTATGTTCCTCTTGTCTTCTAGGTGCTCACTGAGAAAGGATTTTTCAAAATGACCATCGCAGCATGAGTATTTCTTATATTAATATTAACAAGCTCTGATGCTAAGGAGTTCTACTCTCCCCTCCCCATCTGAAAAGATATCTGATCCAAATGCAGAACACAAGCAGAGGAGTTTCAGTTTCGCTTTTGCTTTCACAGCAGAAAGCAGCTTTACTACAAAACAGTTGAGCTAAATCACACACAGAGTCCTTCCTGTATCCTTCTTGCTCACACAGCAAATACTGTTTGAGTTTCCAAACACCCCTCAACTCTCTCACACACTAACAGGATGCTAGCCAGATGAATACCAATGGATGCGTCAGTTCATCTGACAGCTTGGTCATCCTCCAGCCAGACAGAAAAACCAGGAATGTTGTTTACAGGGAGGTCCTGAGCAATTCATCTGAGGGACGAATTGAAAGTCTATGCTATGCAACTTATTGGCCTGGCTACATAGACAAAACAGCCACGGTTGCTGCTGGGATTAAAGGGCTTAAGCCCATCTATTTTATTGTTGTTACACTTACAATAATGTCTTCATCTGTAACAGAAACTTAGCTTACCATCTCTAACAAAAGAATACAGTCCCTTTTTTAACTATTCATTAATTTTCAAGCTTTAACTGTCAATTTATCAAGCCCCATCACATAGTTTCGTAGCGAAGCACGGGTATCAGCTAGTATGTTATATACTATTGAATCATCTGCCAAGAGGTGATTTCTTACTTTGGATATAATCAGCCTACAGTTGACCTACTGTTTTAATTTATGAGAAATAAAGATGATTAGATAGATATATGATAGATAAGAGAGAGACAGAAATAGAGATAGATAGATAGATAGATAGATAGATAGATAGATAGATAGATAGACTGGCGCTTTTTAAGAAGAGATTGGACAGCCATTTGTCTGGAATGGGATAGGGCTGTGATGGCTAACCTTTTTGTTGTCGCGTGCCAAATGCAATGCACATACGACCCCCCCCCGTGCTCCCCCCACCCCCCACACATGCACATGTGACCCCCGTGCTCTCCCAGTGCATGCACGTGTGATCCTCCCACCCCCCCGCACGCATGCGTGCATGTCTCCCGCATGTGCCCCCTGTGCATGCATGGCAGAGACCCAAAAATCAGCTGGCCAACGGGAGGCATGCATGCATGCACGGTGGAGCTGAGCTGGGGTGACTGCTCGTGTGCCATCAGAGAGGGCACTGCATGCCACCTATGGCACACGTGCCATAGGTTCGCCATCACGGGCCTATGTGTTTAATGGTCTCACTACTGCTATGGATCATCACTGGCATGACAGCTCTGTTTGTTTATACCCCTTTTAAACTTCCTCAATTCATTATGGACTATACAAAATTCCTATAGGATGTAATGGTTGGATATTTGTAACATCACATTTACCAGATAAATTTCCCCCTCCCCAGTTGACCCTGGAGGAAAGGCCTGCAAAAGATCCATTTATCATGAGGTATGATAGGAGGCTCATGAAAGAAGGCAGTTCTACTTTTTTGGGATATCTTGTCTTCCAATGCAAGTCTTACTCTTATTCACATGGAACTGAAGACAAAGCATTTTTAGAATGAAAATATATAATCATTGAGAATGAAAAAAGTTATAGAAAAAATGGATGTATTAAACACTAGGCTGCATTTATAACAACAAGGTTGTCAAAGTGCTTCTTCTAATACTTAGGTATCCTAACTTAATTAGGGTAGCTAACTTAGTTCTCATAACTAACAAGTGAAAACTCTGATCTGTCCATGAGAGAATCCAGAGAGTCATATCAGACAAAAGATAGAATTGGTCTTAAAGTTTTTATAGGGAAAATAACAAACTTGATGAACAATATTGTTGTTTTTCCCATACTCATTTTGGATTGATGGGGCAAAATAAAATTTAATATTATGCTTTGAGAAGTACAGTTAAAAGGAAGACAATATTGTTACAAGAAGAGAATATATCAGAAATATTTTTAAAATGTGCATTTTTTTTCTTACCATCAGTTTTTTCTAATTAAATATTTCTTAGTATTTTGTTCAGACCTCAATATCAAAATGAAACATTTGGGGAAAAAATACAACCTAGCAGTCCTGGAGGCTAAGATGGAAAAAAATCTCCACAACCACCATATATTTTCCTTTGAAACTCAGATACGTTGGGGAAAAAAGACAACCAAAAACTGCAAAAGACTAACATACTAAAAGTAATGAACTTGGCTTCGTTGAAATTGTCTGGTAAGTTCCTGGCAAAATAGGCCACAGTGAAGCTAACAATGGCCAGTAATCCAAGATAGCCCTGACACAATAAAACATGGTCACAGAGCCCTCATTACATTCCAGTACAATTTCTTCAGGCATTGAGTGCAAGTCAACATCTGGGAAAGGGGGAGAGGTTGCCAGCTGCACCATACTGATACATGTACTTGAATAAGAGAGCAGGAAAAAACAATTGAGTTGGCCAGGCCTTTCCGCACCAACATTCTCATCCTAGATCCAAGCCAAGCTGCCATGAAAGTTAAAATTACTGTTATAGTCTTGGCTAACACACAAGAAATGACTACAGAGAAGATGATGCCAAAAATGATTTGTCGAAGAAAACATGTCACTTTCTGTGGATGGCCAATGAATAACAATGCACTAAGAAAACACAATAGGAGCAAGGAGACAGTAGGTGAGATTCCTATTATTGGCCTTGAAAATGGGAGTGTTGTGATATTTCATAAATGTTACAAACACCAGAGCTGTCATAAAAGAAAAGGAAAGAGCAAGAAAAGTTAAACTGATCCCCCAAAAATTCTCCATAAGATAAAAAGCTTATAATCTTGGGAATACAGAAATCCTGGGTCTTGTTTGGATATTTTCTTTCAGTACATTTATGGCAGTCATTCATATCTGAAAAATAAAATATGCCAGCTTAAGTTCTCACACATAGGCCACCATACACATTATTTATTTCTGTCACTTAAATGCATTATGTATTATGAGAAAGTTCCATGAGCTGAAGTGGCGCAGTGGTTAGAGTGCAGCACTGCAGGCTACTTCAGCTGACTGTTAGCTGCAGTTCGGCGGTTCAAATCTCACCGGCTCAAGGTTGACTCAGCCTTCCATCCTTCTGAGGTGGGTAAAATGAGGACCCAGATTGTTGGGGGCAATATGCTGACTCTGTAAACTGCTTAGAGAGGGCTGTAAAGCACTATGAAGTCTAACTGCTAGTCTATATAAGTCTAACTGCTATTGCTATTGCTATGTATTTATTATATGTAGTTCTCATTTCGCGACCACAATTGGGATCAGCAACTTTGTCATTAAACAAAGTAGTCACTAAGTGAAACCATAACTGTGCTTATAATATTACTATATCTTTCCATTGCTTTCCATTCCACATGTAATTTTTAGTTCAGATTTGTTAGGATATACTGCAAATAAATAAGTGTGCAATACTAATTTCAGTAATACCATTATAGTTTTGGTTTGAGAATGGCAATTGATGCAGGCATGAGATGAGACATCATTAGAAAAGTTTTATCACAAGAAGGTTGTTGACAAAAATAGGAGGCTCCAAATTCTTTTGTTCAGTCTTGGTATTCTTTAGGATTTTCTTTGTTTATCTTTTACTGTACTCAGTACTTACACCTAATGTTGCCTATAACTCTGTTTCCTGTTTAATAGTATAAGATAACTTTGTCTTATACTATTTTATACAGTATTTTATATCATATATTGGATTCCACTTTCACTAAATCTTGCCTAGTTTTTCTTAAATTCACACTGTTATACTCCTCCCCTCTCCAGTCAACTCTGGCCAAAGTCACTGAGAGACACACTATTCTCAGGAGTGGCATTGTAAGACTTCAACCTGCCATCTGCACCTGATGTTTGGGTGTAACTTTGGGGGTGTAGATAGCACCCTCTCTGCTACTGCTTGGACTGCTGCTCTGGCATATTAAACCTTTATGCCCTTATCCAGTTATTACCAGTTCCTGGACCTCTGTGGGATGTCTGCAGAGCTCTGGATATCTATACACATTTGCCAGAATTGTGTGCTTTTCTGTACAGTTGTCAAAAGTCTGAACATTTTTATAATTCTGTCAGCAGTCTTACTTAATTGGCCACCAGCACTTCAGCTTTCTTCCCTGTTGTTCTCTGTACAATCATTCTTCTGTAACCGAGTTTCTTCTACAGCAGGGGTGTCAAACTCAAGGCCCATGGGCCAAATCCGGCCCATGGGGTGTGTTAAGGTATTGTGATTTAAGAGCTGATCAGATGTAAGCTGATACAATAGGAATGATTCAGCATTAACATCGCCGGTTTAAGACTCTGATGGGGTCCACCCAAGACTGTTACCGTTTTAAGAGGTGTCTATATATAGGTGGCCATTAGAAGGCGTATCTCTCTCTCTTGTCGTGTATCTCATTGCTCTCCCTGTGTCCATAGCTGTATGATAAGGTATCTACCACGTATATGTATATATATATATATTTAGTTGTATATAAACCACTGTTAATTATCTAAAGGCTCTGTGTGCTGTGTGTTGTGTTTTGCTCCTAGGTTTATCTCATAATACTAGTCACGCTGCAAAACTCTGACAGGTTATGGGCCCAGTCCAGAGAGAAGGCCAGAGTGACTTGTGACTAGTGAGCCTAGAGAGAGGAGAATCCCAGTGTGAGCTTGCACCAGAGTAGGTGGTTTGAATCATGGTTAGCAGGCAGCATGGCCTCTGTCAGTGTAATGGAAGGAGGTTTCCTGGTGTCCCGGCTGAATGAGACTAACTACCTCTCCTGGAGTGTGAAGATGGAGATGTACCTGCAGAGGGAGGAGTTGTGGATGATTGTTTCTGATACACCAGTGGTCCTGGATGATGGGGACCACAGGAGAAACGAAAAGGCATTAGCCAGCATAATACTTGTTATGTCCCCTCAGACGCTCGCTCGCAGCGGCAACGCTTCTGATTCTCTCCTCCCCTAGGCTCCGGAGGCCAGAAATGGGCCTGTTTCCGTACTTCCGGTACTTCCTGTAGGCCCATTTTTCAGCCTCCCAGAGCCTCCGCGCAGGCCCTGCACTTACCTTGCATCCAAAACAGGCCACATGGAAACTCCTGGGAGGGGCAGGGCAGGGTGGGCAGGGTCAGCCAGTCCTTGCAACTACCGGTTCGGCGAACCAGATGTAAAATTAACATCCGGTTCTCCTGAACTGGTCCGAACCAGCTGAATCCCAGCCCTAGGTATACCTCCTGGGACCCATGAGATATAAGTCCCCAGTTGATGGTACTCACAACCTGCCCTTTCTGATAGATTTAATGGGATGAGCTGAGGTAATCGGGCAGAAGCTGTCCCATGCCATGAAACATTTTAAAATCAGCACCTTGAATTGAACCTGGAAACAAACTGGCAACCAATGCAGGTCACGGAAAAGAGGTGTAACATGTGCTGTTCTGGAAGCATACGTAACTGCCCACACTGTTGCATTCTTTACCAGATGAAGCTTCCAGATACTCTTGAAGGCAGCCTCATGTAGAGTGAGTTACAGTAATCCAATATAGCGGTGACTAGGGCATGAGTGTTTCCAATGCATCCATCGCAAAAGAACTAATATGAATTCAAAAGCATGATCGATTCTATTGTTTATTTTGAAAGGTGGAAAGCAGAACTGAAGGATATAAGGGAGGTTCTGAACATGAAAATTGGTAGTGTTAAGAATGGATTTTGGGAAAGGAAATAAAGTGAAAGAAAAAAGAGCAGAAATAGAATGTCTGCAGGGTTTAGATGATACAGAATAAATGGAATGAGTGTGTAAGGAAAGAGAATATGGAAGATTTTGGGACAGAATGGTAAAAATTATGTTAATTTTGCTAATGGGAAGTATGAAGAAAGGATATTTGATGAAATATGACATCATTCATTCATTCATCCATTCATTTGATTTACTGGCCATTTCATATACATAATTCTTGGATGCCAAAATTAAAAATGCTATAGATAAAAAAAAGTATAGAAGATAATGATTGCTATAAAAATTAGAATGAGAGAAAGATATTGCAGGGGGAAAGTAGCTGCAAATAATATAATCAAAGACAGCAAAGAATGGTTAAGTTTAAAGAGGCGGAGTAAAAGTAGTGACTTTGATGAAAATAAAAAATTGTTTTGAAAGTGAATAACAAGGGCTGAACCAAAAGTTTCAATATAACTAATAAGATTGAAAATAAAATTAATTGATTCAGGATGAAAGAAAAATGACAGAGTACTGGAAATCGTATTTGAGATATTTGTATGGGAATGATAGTAATGGGTTAAAAAAAACAGAATTGGGGAAATGCAAAGTAGCTTTATGTCAGTTAAGAGTATTTTTCTCTTTTATTCTTGAGCAGGTTACCAAAAATGTATGAAATGTAAAAATGAATTTTTTTGGAGAGGAGAATATGTATTCATTATAGCAATGTTTCTCAATCTTTTTTTCACTCCTACACCTCCCCCCCCTTATAACTTTATTATATCCTATGGTCGGCCTGTCTGTGTCGGGATTTGGAGGTGGGACAGCAACTTATGCATTTGCTGGCATCAACAAGACAATATTTGTAATGTAATACACTTTGCCTTTATCTCACCCCATCCCCCAGCATATGCCATAGTCCTTCTGTTACATGTTTTTCATCCATGTCTCCCTTGAAATATCCTACCTAGGACATCGAGGGGACCATACTACTCCTGGCTAAGCACCTTTGATTTAGAGAAATGATAAGAATTTATTTGATTTATGGAATGTTTTGTGCTAATATGGATTGAAGTGTAATTGTAGAATGCTATAAAAGTGATATACAACAGAAGTAAGATTTACATCACAGCACTAGACACTATAGAAAACCTGTTAAAAGGGATTGTTTTTAAAGCCTTCTTAAACTGTTTCCGCATTTAAATTGTTGATTATTTATTTTTATACTACTTCAGAAAGATGAAAGTTATAACAAACACAATCATCATCTTTTCCCCGTACTGTATTCTGTTCAATGATTTATTGCTGACTTTGAACCAAAATATCACAAACTGCTGGTTTGATGCTTATTAATGATGTTCTTATTAATGATGTTCTTTAAGCACAGGGTCCACATTTTTAAAAGTTTACAGTACCAACTGATGTCTAACCAATTTGGAGAAAGGAACGATTCTAATGGACAGCATTTGCAAATGAACAGATAACTTTATTTCTTAGCCTGGTAATGGATATATTCCTGCCTCAAATTATATTTTGAAAGAAAAAATGAAACAGATATCCTACCTGTGGGATCTTGTAGATATCCAAAATAGTTGCAATATTGAAGGAGGTTTGAGACTCCAATCCCCCAGTCACTGTAGCCAGTTTATTTTGGATGCCACATATGTAATTTGGGATAAAAGTCTCCACAGTGTATACAAGTAGCATCCTAGTATAGTATGTCCACTGTGCATTGAAATAGCTGTCATAGATGTGAAGCCCAAATATATATTTGGTAACATTTGAGAGTTTTCATTTATCTTCATTACTGCAAATACCAAGGCCAGAATATGTTGATAATTCTTAGTCACAATGCTACAAAAAGGTAATAGAATCAATGGGATAGACAAGTTTATAAAATGGCCATCACAGAATCATATTGCAATTTATTTCAGTACTGTATTTCTGTACAGTGTTCTTGAAGCAAAACGTATTCTAGTAGCTATTAGAGAATGTGTTTTTTTTAAGAATCTAGCTTTCACCTTTCAACACCCTTTCCTTTTATAATATGTTTTTGAACTAAAGGGCATGATATCAAATCAGAAGAAAGATCTAGTTCAGTATTTTTCAAACTTCTCAATATGCTAATTGGGGAATTTGGGAGTTGAAGTTCATACATTTTAAAATTGCCATTTTGAAAATTGAAAATACCGCTCGCTCTCCCTTCCTTCCTTCCTTCCTTCCTTCCTTCCTTCCTTCCTTCCTTCCTTCCTCCCTCCCTCCCTCCATCCCTCCCTCCCTCCCTTTCCTTCAGAGCAGCCACTCTACTCAAATGATCTGGGTTTGGGCAAGCAGCAAAATTAATTACAGTACTTCTGAAAATAAAGTTGAGGAATCCCCAAGGAACTGCAGAAAGGAGCATGTTTGCCAGATACAAACAGAAGTTTTCTCTTTAACTTGGTTGGAAAACAGGAGACATTGTGAAGATCTAAGCTCCAGAGCTCACTGTAACAGCATTGCCAAAAAGGCATTAAGAGTTGTTAAACTACTTCTGCGAAGCTTCTTCTCCGGTAACATTGTACTAATAACCAGGGCATACAAAACCTTTGCCAGATCAATTCTTGAATACAGCTCATCTGTCTGGAATCCACACTATATAACAGACATTAATACAATTGAGCGAGTCCAGAGATATTTCACTAGAAGAGTACTCCACTCCTCTGCTCGCAATAGAATACCTTATGCCACCAGACTTGAAATTTTGGACCTGGACAACCTAGAACTATGCCACCTACGGTCTGACCTAAGCTTAGTACACAAAATCATCTGCTACAACATTCTACCTGTCAATGACTACTTCAGCTTCAACCACAATAATACACGGGAGATACAAACTCAAGGTAAACCGCTTCAAACTCGATTGCAGAAAATAAGACTTTAGAAATAGAGTTGTCTATGCCCCACCAGACTTGAAATTTTGGACCTGGACAACCTAGAACTATGCCACCTACGGTCTGACCTAAGCTTAGTACACAAAATCATCTGCTACAACATTCTACCTGTCAATGACTACTTCAGCTTCAACCACAATAATACACGGGCAAACCATAGATACAAACTCAAAGTAAACCGCTCTAAACTCGATTGCAGAAAATATGACTGCAGCAACAGAGTGGTCAATGCCTGGAATACACTACCTGACGCTGTGGTTACATCCTCAAACCCCGATAACTTTAACCTTAAACTGTCTACTGTGGACCTCACCCCATTCCTAAGAGGTCTGTAAGGGGGTGTGCATAAGCGCACCAGCGTGCCTACCGTCCCTGTCCTATTGTTCCCATTTATTTGTACTCATTTCTTATGTATATACCTATACCTGTTTATACTTATATGTTAATATGTTATGTTCATACTTATACTTGCTTTCTCATACATGCTTGACAAACTAACTAAACTAAACTAAACTAAACTAAACTAAACTAAACTAAACTAAACTAAACTAAACTAAACTAAACTAAATTTTGGAGACCTTGGGATGAAATGTCAGTAAGTATGAATACATTCTTTATAATTGTTCAATTCCAGTAACAACATATATTGTTTGAATAAATTTATTTTAACTTTTTAATTTTATTTCATTTTTGAAAAAATATTAAAAATTTTTTAAAAAAGTTATAAACAAGAATAAAAAATAAAAGAACATCACTAATAACAGGCAAAATAAAAGAATAAAAATATAAATCATCTAGTCATATCAACTAAATATCCATTATGAAACACTATGTGAAAGTTAAAATTAAACAAAGAAACCATTCTTTTAATTGTCATGTAATCCAGTCCAGAAGGAGACAATATTTTTATTCATTTCACCAATGAAAAAACAGACAAGGATATATCTGATTTTCTGAAATGCTCTTAAGAAGAGCCAGAAACTGTCATTTTAAAACCAACTAAAAGAAATGTTCATTGAAGGGTTTCCAGTGGAGATCAGAAATCAAGTTTGAAAGAACAACTTTGGGCCATTTTCGCACAAAGCATAATCCAGAAGAAGTTGAAATGTTTGTATGTCCTTGCATAGAGTAGCGTTGATTTCTTTCAAAACTGAATAGTGCAGAGTTACATTCCTGTTCCATGATCTTCTGTGAGGGGAAGCTGGGCAAAGCAGTGAGGGGGAAAGGGGGGAGAAAAGTGAGGAAGGGTTAGGAAAAAGAAAAAGGAGCGTTGACTTCTGACTCTCTCTGTTGCAGTAAAATAAGGCATTAACATCAAATCACAATGTTTTGTTTTTTCATAATAATATAAACTAGACATTTCTATAAGAATCTATCAATCTAATAGGTAAAACCCAAAATCAAAGTTTCATTCTTTTCCACTTCAAGCAGTCATACAGATTTGACAAAGGTCAGTTTCCACAAACTACAGCAAGCAATCTAGACAAATTCAGACATACTCTACCAAGTTTTGTTAATATATAATAATAGATATAATATTGATAATTAATGAAAGAAGCATAGCTATATTAGCAAAAGCAACCAAGGAACATCCATTGCTAGGGGTAGTTAGGTTTAGGGCATTAATGAAACTAGATTTTACTTCTGGAGCATGTCTCAAGATCCAACTGGTGTGGGCGCTAACCCGAATGTAAACACCAGGGCGTTTGGGGGCAGCACAGATATCTCCCCAGCTCACTACACCAGCCAAAACCCAATCTCCATTCCATGGACAAAGCAATGGTCCCCCTGAGTCTGCCTGTAAAATAAAGGAATAAAACATTACTCTCCAAGACTATAACATGAATCTTCTACTGTCAGAAAAGGTTCTTACATATGACTGATAGGTGAATCTTACTTCAACCTTAGATATATGATGATATAGCAATAGTAATAGCAATAGCACTTAGACTTATATACCGCTTCATAGTGCTTTACAGCCCTCTCTAAGCGGTTCACAGAGTCAGCATATTGCCCCCAACAATCTGGGTCCTCATTTTACCCACCTCAGAAGGATGGAAGGCTGAATCAACCTTGAGCCGGTGAGATTTGAACCGCCGAACTGCAGCTAGCAGTCGGCTGAAGTAGCCTGCAGTACTGCACTCTTACCACTGCGCCACCTCGGCTCTTATCATACTACCCAAAGGCTTTGAGCAAGACAGTTTGGGTGGGATAAAAAGCTCTGTATTCCAAGAAAAGAAAATGATGAGAGGGTTCAGAAGCAATATCTCACTGACTTCCACTCATGGCTCACAGCATGGGACAATTGTTTCTCTCCACCCAAAGGTAAACTGACCTCGTTCAATCAGTATATTTGTAACAAAAGCAAATATTAAAAACCCAAATTTCAGTTGCCTGTTGAAAAAGCACCTTTGGGACAACCATGACCTGATTGACTGAGAATCTCCATAGACAAATATCAAAAAGGGAGTAAATCTTGCTCAGGAAAATAGATGTATACAAACAAAATACCTCTTATAATAATAATTAATAACAACTTCATTAGCAGATGTCTTTGCAATAAATGGAAATAGCTCATATTAAAAGGCATATTAAAATGCATGAGGCACATAGAAGCCATTTTATGCTTATTTTGTTATTCAGTACATATTATTAACTGGTGCTATATTGCAGAATGTTTAATGCTGTTTAAATGTTTAATTTAATATCTTTAACCAGCCCCTTAAAAATTCGATATCTAAATTCAGGAAACATCCTAGAATTTATGAATAATTTAGTAATGTAGCAATTCCCCAATATTTAGTAATTTAGTAATGAACATTCCTTAATATTAACTTTGGAAGTCATGATTAGACTAAATTATTATCAATAAATTAGGCAGGAGGGAAAAACCCATCTATTCAGGGGCCAATCTCATTCGAGGAGAATGATGTTCCAGAGGGCAAGTGCCATGGCAGAAATTATTTCTGGAACCCATGAAGCTCCTTGGCTGATGAGACTCCACACATATTAGAAGGGTAGAGAGTCCCCATTCCTATGGTAGCAATTTTACCGTCCCATCTTCAGACCAATCATCACCTTGCAGCCTAAACTACATTAAAATATTGTTACCTGCTATATATATGGCTATATGGCTCAGGGTTAAGATGATGGGCTTGTTGGCTGGAAAGCTCAGCTCGAGACCTGAGCTGCACATGGTGGGGTTAGTTCCTGTCCTCACTCCAGCTACTGTCAACCTAGCAGTTTGAAAGCATTCAAATACAAGTAGAAAAATAGGTAGCACTTTGGTGGGAAGATAACAGTGCTCCGTAACATCATGATAGCTACATGACCATGGAAATGTCTTTGGACAGTGCTGGCTCAATGGTCTTGAAACAGAGATGAGCACACACACACCCCGATAGTTGACAATGACTAGCAGAGTAAAATCCTCAGGGACTCATTTCCCTTTTCCTTTACCTATATGTATAGTTGGAAGAAAAACTGCAATATGCTTCGAATGAATAAAAAAGAATGTTAGATTCTGTAATGGTTAGGTTACCTACAAACCAAGAGACTGTGAATTCTAGCCCAACCCTAGGCACAAAACCAGTTGGGTAGTCTTGGTCAAGTCATTCTCTCTCATCCCTAGGAAGAAGGCAAAAGCAAGCCACTCCCACAAAATCTTGCCAAGAAAAGGGACTTTGCCAGGCAATCAACAGAAGTCAACAATGACTCAAAGGCACATGCACAGAAATGATTATTACCTGGCAAGCATCCTTCCCTCCTTCCATGTAGCCGGCACATACCATGTCATCTTTTATTACGGTTGCCATCCCAGGCTCTTTAAAGTCACTGTAAAGAGCCTCACAGGTAGCCCTGTCAATAAGGGGAAGAAGCACTTCCTGCAAAAGTTCAGGTTCAGGAAGTGGGACTGACAAAAAGAGAAAAGAAATCTATTTCTTCAGATTCCATCAAAGGAGAAAGCAGAACATCTATGTAAAAGAACAAATTTCAGCAAACTGAACAGCTTGTCAATGTATTTATTGCTGCTGAAATTTAAACAAATTTAAACAATTATCCATCAAATGTTATACCTACTCTTCTTTAAACAATTATTTAAATTACACAAACACAAAAATTATAGATATATATGATAGCTAGATAGCTAGATTAGATAGATGGATAGATGGGTAGATGGATAGAAGGGTAGATGGATAGATGGATAGAGGGATAGAGGGAGAGGGAGAGAGGGAGAGAGGGAGAGAGAGAGAGGAATAAAATATATAGACATATAGATATATAGAAGATATATAGACATATATCACATATAATATAGAAATATATCTGATAGCCTCACCTTGTGGTTTAATGTTCCCCCAGCCTGCAACCCAACAACCCAATCTGGGAGGGAAGACAATGGAAGATCCTGGTAAACAGGCAGGCTGGATACGCTGGGTGAAATTCACAGGGCTTTCGAGTTCTATTAGTGCAATATCATTGCCTTTTATGAGCGCAGTGTAGTTGGAGTGCATGATAATTTGCTTCACATTTACTAGTACCGACTCTGGTCCAGGATTGGAGAGATTGTAGGATCCCAAAAGAATGGCAAATAGAGAGGGATCTGAAAGACTGTAGACAGAGAAATTGGCTAATAAAACATAAACAGGAATATGGGAATGAAAACAGATATATTGTTTAAAATTCAGCTAGGAAGAGGAGGAGGTTGAAATTAGGTAGTTAAGAGAAAGTTGAAGAGGTATTTTAATTGTGGTTGGGAAACAGGAAAAGAAATCTTGTGAGGAGATTGGGCTTTATCCCCCCCTCCCCCCCCCAAAAAAACCTCAAAAAACATGATAGAATCTACTGGACAACTCACTTCCTTAGGAATGGGAGAACATGAGTGGCCAACAATAGCTAATAGCTTGAATGTATGGTTTCTCCATGAAAGAATGGTAGAAATTTATCACCAGGATGCCAGGTCTCTTGGTAAAGGGAATGAAGTTTAATAAATTAGTTTCATAAGTCTGAGAATCAACCTTGTGAGGTTTTGTATGAAGGGATTGAAGTTTGGAAACTGATCTCACCTGACAAAGCAATGTGCTGCTGTTAGAACCCAGCGTGAGGCAATGAGGGTTCCCCCACAGAGATGTGACTCTAAAATCTGTATGCTGACCTGCCACGGCCATGAACCCACCTCAGCGTTTGAACCTCCTACTATTCGGGAAGAGGGGATAAATCGGCCACAAGCTGTGGGGAGAGCAAGATAGGCAGTTTAGTGTCTGGGTCCTGAGTTCCCAGCAGCTGAAATCCATGGAAATTTTATTCACCTGCAGGTGGCTGGGCCTCTGTAATGTCTGTGAAGACAAGAAGAGAAACATCAAAAGAGACTGAATGGACTGAACAGGATAGCCAAAGATAAAACAAAAGAGGGCATATAAATGATCTAGAAATTATATACTACATTAGGATCACTTTTAGATCAACAATGTCTATCATGACATGAAAGATACATTTTTGAATTAATGATTCATTAATTAATAATTAATTAACATATGAGACTGAGACTGAAATGACCATTCTCAGTACAGCACGTATCACTACTTCACTTATCTCTGGTAAAGATACAGATCTGAAGGAACTTTTGACCCAACACCATCCAAAGAGTTTCAGAGCTTGGGAGGATTTGTATGAGATAAAAGGAGTGAGACATCTTCAGCACTTTTTGTAACATTGCCTCTATACCTTACTGTCCTTTCCTTTTTAAAAATCAAATTGAAAGATTACTTTAATTTCAAAATAAAAGAGAGTGGATGAGATATTTGTAAAATTCTGTTTTCACTTTGTCATTATGGGGTACTGAGTGTAGATTAATGAGAAAAAAATAAATTTTAACAAATTTAGAATCAGGCTGCAGCATAACAAAATTGACAAAAGTGAAGAGGATCTGAATACTTTTTTAACACACACACACACAATGTAAGGAGTGTGTGTGTGTGTGTGTGTGTGTGTGTGTAAACATTTGAATCTAGATTTCTCACTTCAAAGTCAACATTCTCTTTAATGCTTTGTTAAGTTAAAAGTTAAAAGAGCATGAGAATTAGATTACTGAGTTTAACATTAAATGGCAACAGATTGCACATCTCTACTAATTTTCCTCAAAACAGCACAGGTAAACCAGTTGTTTTCCCAGGTGGTGATCAGTTCCTTTCTGTCCTTCAAACTATAAAAGAGATCTTCTGTGGCAGGATAGAAAAATAATTTTGTTCCATTTTTAGTATAGCCCAAACGATCATTCCTTACATATACTTGATCCATATCTGTTGTGTTCTGACTCACCTCTAAATGAACCCTAAATTGTTATGCTTAGCTGAACTCTGAATGAACCCTGATTTGCTATGTTTCAGTGAACTTTAACTGAACTGTATGTTTTCATTCAGGTCCAGCGTTTGAATGCTCAAACGCTATTGGTTGTTGTGCTGACAGTCCTCTATAAAAGAGCTAGCTGTCAGACCATGCTTTGCTGGTTGTCTTGAGTTGAGCTAATAAAAAGAGCTGTTCTGAAGTCAGTCTCCTGTGGTCGTTCCCACTCTCTAACAGTGGCAACGAGGGCTTGGGACCAGGAGAACGAAGACTAGCCTCTCAAGCGCAGCAACCAGCCAGGCGGCAACAATTGCGCCTGCCTTTGACCGTGCGGAATGTCTACCTTCCATCTGCCGGCGCCATTCGATCCCACCCAGGAAAAGTGGGACTTGTACATGCGGCGTTTCGAGTGCTTCCTTGAAGCGAACGATCTCTTGGGGTTTCCGGACAACAGGAAGTGGGTGTTGTTCCTGAGTCACTGCGGCCCCGAGGTGTTCGACACCGCGGAGTCTCTCTCTGACCCCACACCGGTGCACACTGTGCTGTGGCATGTTCTTCAGGCCACCCTGAAGACACATTATGCGCCAACGCCATCCAAGGTTGTCCGGCGCTATGTGTTTCGCCAGCGGATGCAGCAGGAGGGCAAGACCATCAACCAGTACATCGCTGCCCTCCACAAGGCATCCGGGCACTGTGAATTCTGCGACCTGGATGACATCCTGCTCGACCAGCTCATCTGTGGCGTGCAGGACATTTGCCTGCAGCGCCAGCTCCTGGCTCGGCCTAATCTCACTCTGGCTGCCACCCTGGATGAGGCCAGGGCTGCCGAGTCCTCCACCAAGGCTGCCGAGTTGCTACATCACTTCGCATCTGGCAGAAAGGAGTCGAAGTCTCCTCCTTCTGTGCATCGGGGCGCGCTAGATGAGCCGGGCAGCGATGACGACGATATCTGCCGCACCAACCAAAGGCGTCCCTTGGCTACCTCTGACTCTTTCCCTGCATGTGCTAGCTGTGGGGGGAGGCATCCAAGAGCCTCATGCAGGTTCAGAGACGCTGTATGCCTGCGATGCAACAAACGAGGCCATTTGGCGTGAGTCTGCCACGCCAATCTTCCAAACCGGGATGCGCATGCACAGGATGCACCGAGAGGTGACCTGTCAAAGAAATTCTGGCTCAAATTCTCAAAACTGCACCAAAAGTCCACCGACCTCGATCCTGAGACCAACCAGACACGGGTTGCAAGAGCCAGCTGCCACAGCATGGGCAAGCTCATGGTCAACGTATCAATCGACAGTGCCCCTATCAAGATGGAGATCAACACCGGCTCAGTGGTCTCGATCATCGCGTGGCAAACCCTGAAGCATGCCCTGCCTAGCCTCCGATCTACCCGCCTGCGGAAGACCTCCATCCGTCTATCTGATACCAGGGGAACAGAATCCCTGTCCTGGGTCAAGGCCGGTTCCTGGTGAAATTCAACACCTTCGAGGGACCTCTACAGCTCACCATCGTCAGCGGCAGCCTCCCGAGCCTCCTTGGTGTCGATTGGTTTGAGACGCTTGGCCTAGGAGTGACCGGCATCAACTCCATCGGGTCCCATGAATTCAATGACCTTTTTGATGAATTTAAGGACATTTTCAGTGACGGCTTGGGCAAGTATGTGGGGACTCCAATATCTTTTAATCTAGACCCAAATGTTACCCCCATTCGCCTTAAGCCTAGGAGGGTTCCCCTGCTGCTTAGGGACAAAATTGACAAGGAGCTGGATAAGCTCATCAAACAAGGCATATTAGAACCGGTTGACCAGGCTAAATGGGAGACCCTGATTGTCACTCCTGTAAAGAGGGATGGTAGCATTAGAATCTGTGCAGATTACAAATGCACACTTAATAAGGCTCTACAACAGAGCGCCTATCCGGTGCCGATTGTGCATCATCTGCTTCACTCCCTAGGTCCTGGTCACCTGTTTTCCAAACTAGACCTCGCGCAGGCATACCAACAACTGCCGGTAGATGGAGCTACCGCTGAGGCACAGACCATTGTGACTCACAGGGGAGCTTTCAAATGTCGCAGGCTGCAGTTTGGGGTCAGCGTGGCCCCGGGGTTGTTCCAGAGTGTAATGGAACGTCTGTTGCAGAACCTCCCTGGGGTCGTGCCCTATTTTGATGACGTCCTCATCTCTGCCTGTGATCAGGACCAGCTCCGCTGTCGAGTCAGAATGGTCCTGTCAAAACTGCGTGCTGCTGGGCTTAAGGCCAAACGCAGCAAATGCTTGCTGGGGGTGCCCGAGGTCGAATTCTTGGGGTACAGAGTCAATGGTCAGGGCATCCACCCCACGGAAAGCAAGCTAGGGCCATCCACGAGGCTCCTGCCCCAAAGAACCAAGCAGAGCTCCAAGCCTTCCTTGGTCTCCTTAATTTTTACAGCCTTTTTCTTAAAGGCAAGGCCACCGTAGCACAACCGGTTACTAGCAAAAAATACCCCTTGGGTGTGGGGCCCCAAGGAACAAATGGCTTTCAACAATGTCAAAAAGCTTTTAACCATCGACAGTTTTTTAATACAATATAACAACACCTTGTCTTTGGTTCTGGCTTGCAACGCCTCTCCAGTGGGGGTCGGGGCAGTTTTGAGCCATAAACTTCCCAATGGCTCTGAGGCTCCAGTGGCCTATTACTCATGCACCCTGTCGAGCGCTGAAAGGAACTACAGCCAGCTCGACAGGGAAGCATTGGCTTTGATTGCGGGAGTTAAAAAATTCCCTGAATATCTTTTCGGGAGGAAATTTGTATTGATGACAGATTCACAAGCCGCTCCTTGGGCTACTCGCTGGCGACCGCCCTACGCTGGCTGCCTTGTCCCCCCGTTTCGGCCACTGGGCCATATTCCTGTCTGCCTACTCCTATCGCCTGGTACATCGGCCAGGAAAGGACATGAGCAACGCAGACACTTTGAGCAGGTGCCCGTTGCCCGATCTACAGACTGATATTGTTCCTGAAGCGCCTGTACTACTCATTGACCTTGCGGACTCAGGACTGGTCACCTCGGCCGAGGTGGCTAAATACACGGCCAAAGACCCCGCACTCAGAACTGTGTTAAACTGGGTGTGGAGGGGATGGCCAAAGGACCTAGTCAGGCCTGAATTGAAGCCTTATGCCCATCAGCAGCACAAACTATCTGAACAAGGGGGCTGCCTCCTGTGGGGCGATCGAGTAATCATTCCAACCAGCCTGCGTGCTGGTATACTTAGGGCATTGCATGAAGGCATCCGGGGATTGTCCGGATGAAAGCCTTAGCCAGGGGGCATGTCTGGTGGCCAGGCATGGATGAGGAAATCCAACAGTGGGTCGGCTTTTGCAAGCCCTGTCAAGATTCGCGGCCAGCTCCGCCTAAAGCCCCGGTCCACGATTGGGACCAACCCAAGAGCCCCTGGTCTAGTTTGCATGCCAATTTTGTGGGCCCCTGCCATGGCCAAATGCTTTTAATAATTGTAGACACCTATTCAAAATGGCTTGAGATATTTCTCATGGGCTCTACCACCGCTGAGGCCGTTGTCAAGGTTCTGAGGTGCCTGTTCGCAACCCATGGCCTTCCTGATGTGTTAGTTATGGACAATGGGCCCCAATTCATGGCCACCCAATTTGAGGGGTACCTTGCTGACCAAGGGATCCGCCACACCCTGTCCTCGCCCTTCCATCCGGCCACAAATAGATTGGTGGAATGCTTCGTTAGATCGGCCGAAGAAGTGTTGGGGTGCTTAAGCCCTGGGGACTGGCAGGCCCGAATCGACAAATTCTTAATTGCACAGCATATAACACCAAGTGCTACCACTGGCCACAGCCCGGCCGAACTCCTCATGGGTCGCAGGCTTAGATCCGGCCTGGACCGTTTACACCCAAACTATGCCACTAAGGCAAAACCAGAGGTCACACAAAAAACCAGGGCCTTCTCCCTGGAAGATTCGGTATTCGCCCGAAATTATGCCGAGGGGTCCCTGTGGCTACCTGGGGTCATAGAAACAATCTTGGGTCCACTCACATACGAAGTCCGCCTCCAGGACGGACGCCTCTGGAAGAGGCACATAGATCAGCTACGCAACCGAGTAAAAGGGGAATTTAACGAACCGCAAATGGTAACACCCCGTGTTCTTACCCTAGCTAGTGTAACTCACACCTGAGTGTCTCGGAAGGCCTACCTGAGGAAGCTGAAGTCCAGCGGCATCCTCAATTAGAACCGGTTCCACCAGTCGAAGAGGCCACACCCGATACATTCCAGGAACTTCCATGCTCCAACCCAAGAGCGACAGCAGACCTGTCCGAACAGGCTGCTGCCTCGCCTACGACTGAGCTGCGCAGGTCAGGGAGGGTTCCCAAACGCCCCGCCTACCTGCGCGACTATGTTTGTCGGACTGCTCCATCTAGAAGGGGAGGAGTGTTGTGTTTTGACTGACCTCTAAATGAACCCTAAATTGTTACGCTTAGCTGAACTCTGAATGAACCCTGATTTGCTATGTTTCAGTGAACTTTAACTGAACTGTATGTTTTCACTCAGGTCCAGTGTTTGAATGCTCAAACGCTATTGGTTGTTGTGTCTGACAGCCCTCTATAAAAGAGCTAGCTGTCAGACCGTGCTTTGCTGGTTGTCTTGAGTTGAGCTAATAAAAAGAGCTGTTCTGAAGTCAGTCTCCTGTGGTCATTCCCACTCTCTAACAATATCTGAATGTAATCCAACATCCAATGCAATATCTTCTTTGTAAGTGAAGAAACTTTGCAGTGGAATGAAAAATTAGCTTTAGCAATAGATGACAGCCCATATATGGTAAGGTTTAGAGTGCCAAATTAGCACCATGTAAGAACACCACAAATTGAAGTATCATTTCAAGAGAAATTCTAGACAACAACATCTTTTTGTATCTTTTTTCTACTATCTAGTGATTTTCCACATTTTCGCAGCCCAAATATGGTACACCTTACTATGAAAATCAGTGTCTGATCTTGGATGCACTATAATTAGAATACAGTAGTCAAATCAATCAAGAGATAGATAGAAGATGTGAATTTTCCTCTTTTGTTACATATTTCCGAATTTACAATTAAGACTTTCCACCTTTAAACTTTTCTACATTAATGTAAGTTTTCTACTCTCTTACTTATATGCTATATTACCATACATACCATACTGATTCTGGGGTTACAAATGTAATAAATAATTGCATTCAATGGAAAATGCATTTTTGAAATGGCAGTAAGCAAATGAAAAACATCTTTCCAATTATGCCTTCTAATATTAGAGACAGCCGATATGTAATTTTTAACTCTACTTCCTATAGTTCTGAACCATGTGGATTGGAGTCCAGAAGTGCATTGGGTTGCCTTCTCCTGATTTTTAATATTTTTCTAATATTTATTTAGATTAATCTGGAAAACACTTAGTCCTAAAGGTAAATTTAACTCAGCTGTCTCAGCCCGTGGTGAGTTAAGCGATGCTATGTCCTTTCTCTTGCAGTGCCTGGAGAGCTGGATGGGGAGCAACAGGTTGAAACTGAACCCTGGCAAGACCGAGTGGCTCTGGGTTTGGGGTT
The DNA here is from genome assembly GCA_003457575.1 of Thermophis baileyi. Taxonomy (NCBI): domain Eukaryota; kingdom Metazoa; phylum Chordata; class Lepidosauria; order Squamata; family Dipsadidae; genus Thermophis; species Thermophis baileyi. The sequence continues at coordinate 127,431 of QLTV01002303.1, read as the reverse complement.
CTTTGGCCCATGGAGAATAGCCACTGTTGGTCTTGGATGGAGTGGCACTGCCCCAAATAGATCCTGTGCATAATCTGGGATTTTTCCTGAATTCAAAGTGCAGGTGGCAGTTATGGCCAGGAAGGCCTTTGCATAACTGCGGGTTATGCCCTTTCCTGGACCAACAAACCCTACTCACGGTCACTCATGCCCTAATCACCTCTTGTCTTGACTATTGCAACACATTCTATATGGGGCTGCCCATGAAAAGCATCTGGAAACCTCAGTTGGTGCAACTGGAGCATGGTTTTGTGTAGACCTTGATGTGTACATGTATCGCCTCTCCTGTAGGAGCTGCATTGGTTGCCGATTCACTTCTGGGTCGGTAGTGGGTTCTAAAACCCTTTACTACCAGTTTGCGCATGTGCATGCGCACATGCGATGCTTCTGCGCATGCGCAGAAGCATCCCAGGTGGGTGGGAGGAGCCTCCCACTGCCACCGCTACTGGCTCTAAGAACCGGGCCGAACCGAGAGCAACCCACTGCTGTTCTGGGTGCAATTCAAGGTACTGGTTGTCACCTTTAAAGCTTGGGACCAGATTATCTGTGGGACCATCTCTTGCCAGTCACATCTACCTGACTCACTAGAGTGGGGAGGCAAGGAATATTGTGGGTCCTGTCCCCAAGGAGGTACATTTGGCAGAACCCAGAAGAAGGGCCTTCTCTGTGGTGACTCCCTCCCTCTGGAACATCATTCCTCCAGAAATTAGACTGGCCTCCACTCTTTTGGAAAGCCCTGAAAACATGGTTCTGCCAGTGGGTCTGGGGAACCCAGAGTGGGATGGAGCCCATTAAATGGCTGGTATGGATGTGTGTTGTCACCTGGGTGTAGGGGGGTTATTATTTTATTATTTTTATTTTTTATTATTTTTATTTCTTTTATGTTGTGCTTTTATGTCCTGTAAGCCGCCTTGAGTTGCCATTGAGGCGGCAATATAAATTTTCTAAATAAATAAATAATAAATACATTTTAAAAAGAGAGGTTAATGATCACAGCTGAATAAATCCTACCAATCCAAACGTTGGGAAAACTATATTAAATCCAAACATATTTCTAAAATTTCCAACAAAACAAAACAAACCCTTTCTCAGAATCCAAATAATAAATTCAAATTCTTTTTAGTAAACAAAAGGAACATTAATTAAAAATCTGCTATTTAACAGCTGTATAAAGCCAGTCTCAGCTAGATATACAAGAGTTGGAAGAATGCCCTGGAATCTATGAGTCAAAGTAACTATTATACTCTTGTTACCCACATTTATCAAAGAAATGCATGTATAATTGGAACTTTCCCTGCCTTCAGAAATTTCTCTCCTTAAAAATAAAGGATTTCTTTAAAAAAATTGTTTCAATTAAAATAGGAGAGAAATACATAATATATTTTCATACCATTCTACTATCAGATCTAGGGTCTTAGCCAATTGCATTAATTTAAAGTAGAGATCATTTCTAAAATCAAAACAGGTAAAATAAAATTAGTAACCTATTCTGGATTAAGTAGGCTAAACTTTATACCTTTTGTTAAAAAGGGGGGGTCCTCATCATCTGTTGATGTTTATGTTTAATTTTTCAAAATAGTAAAAAAAAAGGGGGGGTGCCTAGTAAATGAAAGAGGAGGGATGAACCTCTTTGTATTTTACACACCCACCTGTTTGAAAAAAATAAGTGCCTTAAAGAAAAAAAAATATTCTCTTACCCATCAGAAGAGAGAGGAGGGCCAGACTTTCAATCCCAAGAAATCTTACCATCTTTGTTTATGAATCTATCCTGATTTAAGTCAAGTAATAAAAGAAGGAAAAAGTTAACAGGTAGACGAAGCATAACTGTCACTGTACTCTGACCTCCTTTTATCAACTTTATACTCCCTGTATAACTCCTCCTAGCATCTTAAAGGAAACAGTTTGTTGTTTTTGTTTAAATAATGTATTTAAGATTGACTTTTCCAAGAGGACTGAGAGTTAACACTTGACTCCTTCCCAGGGTAGGGTGGGGCCTTTTTAATTGTATTAGTCAAAGAAAGGGGTAGGACTGTAAGAACCCAGATTGATCAAAGACTAATCAGGTATTTACAAAGAGCTTAGAAGGAGTACACGAAGGCAACGAACAATGTTATGTGACTGTTCATTCCAGAGTGGCCATCTTTCCAAAGAATACTGTTATTTGGACATAGTGCATGCATTTAAGTTTTCTTTACAGATTTCTAGGACTGTCCGTGTCCTACTGAACCCACTGATTGGAGCTTCTGGATATAGTCTAATGATTGTGGAGGGCACCACATCTGTAAAAGATCACAGGTCTGTTCTTGGAAAAGCAAACTTACAATAACATCATATTTGAGATGGAGTCACCAGCAATGGACCCACTGTAGGCCCGATGGCTTGGTTCTGCCTCAGTAAAGTTCTTTGTACCACAGAAGCTATGAAGTTCTTTTTATCTGTCTAAGAAGATAACATGAAGCATACACTGAAATAGCTATGCAGCCTATACGTCTTGTATTCTGTCTATTCAAATATCATATAGTCAAGTATTGCTCAAGTCAGATTCAGCTTCTGATGACTTCATGGACACATTTATTTGTTTATTTTATTTTTATTCATTTTTATCCCAAATTTATTATTGTTATAAATAACTCAAGGTGGCGAACAAACCTAATACTCCTTCTTTCACCATGCAGGCTTCTTAGTCACAGTATGCAAATATTTATTTATTTTATGTATTTTATTTTATTTATTTATTTTGTCAAGTGTGTATATGATTACAGACAAAGTATAAACATGATTGTGAATATGTAAGATGTACAAGCATGGTTATGAGTACATGATATTTTATGAATACATGGGGACATTAGGACAGGGACGGTAGGCACGCTGGTGCGCTTATGCACGCCCCTTAAACAAAATAGTTTGTCTTTGTGTTCTACTGTGGAAAAATATCCACTGGGAGATCTGTTCCTAGCGAAGTCCAAATGAACCAGGCACAATGACAAAGTTGACGTTTATTAAAACAAATTCTTTTACAAAAAGATGCCTCCAGCTAGAAGGATTCAGAAGAAAGAGTTTGAAATCATTATATACACAATACATTTATGTGATAATGTCCATAGCAATATGTGAAGTACATATGAGATGTTAAAGCCCATCTGGATATTTTCAACATTCCCTTATCTTATTCTACACTTTTATTAGAGTTTTACTATCTAAATTAAATTGTAGACTAATGGAACTTATAGCAACCCTTCTAATTCCAGGAATAAACAGCATTCATGAGTAAAGGTTTGCCTGGTATCTATAACTCATCTCTAGGTCAATCCATTCTCCAGTTCTCCTCTTTTTAACTGCTTTTAATTATTATTAATATAAAAGAACTTGCTTAATATAGTGGTCAAGATACCACGCTAGGAACTGGGAAACTGTGAGTTCTAGTCCCACCTCTGTACAAAGCCAGCTCGATGACCTTGGGCTAGGCACACAATCTCTCAGCCCTAGGAAGAAGGCAAGGACCGGGGTGAAATCCAGCAGGTTCTGACAGGTTCTGGAGAACCGGTAGCGGAAATTTTGAGTAGTTCGGAGAACCGGTAGCGGAAATTTTGAGTAGTTCGGAGAACTGGCAAATACCACCTCTGGCTGGCCCCAGAGTGGGGTGGGAATGGAGATTTTGCAGTATCCTTCCCGCAGGAGTGGGGAGGGATTGGGGATTTTGCAGTATCCTTCCCATGGAGTGGGGTGGGAATAGAGATTTTGCAGTATCCTTCCACTGCCACACCCACCAAGCCACACCCACCAAGCCACACCACGCCCACCAAGCCACGCCCACAGAACCGGTGGTGAAAAATTTGGATTTCACCACTGGCAAGGACATCGTGTTTCCAAAATCTTGCCAAGAAAACTCCAGGGACTAATCCAGGCAGATTTGAGTCAACACTGACTCAAAGGCATACCTCTCCCCCATCCCCCAAAAGCCAATCTACCTTTATAGTGATTACATAAATTAAATAAACAAACAAATACTATTTCCCATCATCTGGAAGAAAGTTATAATGGAAATCCAAAAATATAACTGACGTAAGCAAATTCAGATAAAATAAAGAAACCTCTTAAAAAATCTATATTTTTTATTATTTATTGTCATATTTTCTACTACATTCTCCTACCGATATCTTATGATTATATTACTTTGTTGTTTGTATATATACTGAAAGTTTATGCACCAGAGAGAAGCAAAATAAAGTTGGCCAAGTATGAATATTCTATTCTAAAATACATCTGATGCACTTTTATTCATTAAAGCATCTCTCCCTCCCTCTCTCTCTCTCTCTCTCTCTCTCTCTCCAAGCAAAAAAATACATTAAGAATTAATTGTTTTGCAGTTCCTGAACACACACACACACACACACAAAATCACATATAAAGATAGGGAAGGGGAAAAAAATACAACCCATAGGAAAATCTGTAAAAAGGAGTGTAGTCCCCACCAGGTGGCAATGTTAACACAATGTTTTCATTTTCTCACACATGCACAAACTTATAGCTAGTATGTAAATTTTCTCTTGGCCTAATATATAATTCCTATATACCTTTTTGAACATCTTTTGGGTTCTCTTATGGTCCAGCTTTTGCTTTTCAAATTAATATGCAGATTGTAGACTAAATTGCATATTCAGACTTGTATTCCATATGACATCATATTAACTTTTTCAAGAATTTTGAGTCCCAACAATATACTTAAGCTGGGTACCCAGTTAATAATTTTTGAGAGTTCCCACATTATGTTCAGCTTTAAATTAATAAAACAGGCAAAATTTGCCTAACATAAGACATGTACCCACCTAACTGCAATTCAATATTTAACAAAACCTAGCGTGTTGAAGAAGAACAATTGCAACTGTTAGGTGAAGATAACCATATCTGGGTTGTAATGGCAGCACAGCTATAGAGGTTTTTGCATTTTTTTAAAAAAAAACCTGATATCTACCTGGCTTTTAACAGAGCAGATATGATAGCCCTATTTTAAGTCTTGTGTCTTACCTTTTTTGGTGGGGGGGTTCTTTTAATATGCATATTAAGTCTAGTCAAAGCTATAGATATAAGATAGTGATAGTGATAGATATAAGAACATGAAAAGTCATATACAGTATAACTTTGTAGTTCCAGGTCCTAAGTACTGTAAAATAAACTTTATGGAAAAACTGGAAAAGTGCTAGGCAGTCCTATGTAGGGTGTAAAAATCTGGACAACCTTTAGATGGAAGTAGAGAGTTATTTTTTCTACCTTCTTGGTATCCAGTGGTAGCTACATTTTTGGAACCAAAATATGCTGGGTCTGCTATAAGGACTTTCACTGATCTGCTTGTGTAATAGGGGAGGTGCAGTCTATCTATGCATTTTGCTTAACAAGATGGTCCTTAATTAACAGAGTGGTAAAAGCCAATGACATTGGCATTGGGGTCCCTATTGGATGAAGGGGACTGGCTTACCACTTCCATACTATCATCTGTCTGTCTGTCTGTCTGTCTGTCTGTCTGTCTGTCTATCTATCTATCTATCTATCTATCTATCTATCTATCTATCTATCTATCTATCTATCTATCTATCTATCATCTCTACATGGATTAGGTCAACAAATCAAACTCAACTCAAAGGAGACTTTGTGGAAAAGAAAAATTTAGCACCACTCTTACACTGAGCACAAGGGTGGGACATTTAATATATCTCCAAAATAATTGAAAACCAAACTTCTAGTAATCCCAGCATCTATCACCAAGTCTAAAGGATGCTGACAAATGTAGTTCCAAACCAGCTGGGGAGCCACCAGTTTGCTGCTCTTGGCATGGCAACCGAAATCATCAACTCATTGACTCTTAACAACCAGATAGATATTACTCTCCCTGATGATCTGTCCCTAACCTGATCCTTTAGCTGTTCCAACAGTGCACTCTTCGCTGCTGTAACTAATCATATCCACGTTGCTGAACAACTTCTTCTCATTCCTCCCAGCATTAAAGCATTCTTTACAGAGCTGGATTGTCCCATAATGTGTCCAAAGTAGGAAAACTGAAGCTGGGTCATATATGTCTTAAGTAAGGACTCAAGGTTGATCTGTTTGATGATCCATCTGTTTGTTCTCTTGGCTGTCCACAGAAATTCTCAAGAATCTTCTTCAACACGAAGTTCAAAAGCATTAATTCTCTTCCTATCCTGCTTCTTTAAATTCCAACTGTCATTTCCATAGGGCAGGGGTCTCCAACCTTGGCAACTTTACGACTTGTGGACTCCAATTCCCAGAATTCCTCTTCAACTCCTAGAAAGCTATGCTGGCTGAGGAATGCTGGGAGTTGAAGAGGAATTCTGGGAGTTGGAGTCCACAAGTCATAAAGTTGCCAAGGTTGGAGACCCCTGCCATAGGGTCTCACTGAGAATACCATAGCTTGCCCAATTCTGATCTTTTAGGCACAGTATAAACACAGCACAATATTTAAATATCTTTTCAAAGACCTTCATGGCTGCTCTAAATAATTTAATTAATCACTCTGGCATCTCCTTCAGGGCTGTCCAGATTATCAAAATTTCTGCATGCTGCACTCTCCTCCCCCAAAGGAGATACAATCCTCTCTCTTCCCTTGTTTTTTTTTTTAAATAAAGGGGCTTGTGTTTCCAGCCTCCCTGTTTTCTTCCACTTCTGTCTGTCAACTTGTATCTCCAAGTTCAAACATTATTAGGTGACTTCAATTTACTAATTATACCCACTTTGCAGGAATTTGAGATTAAGAAACTGGTAAAAAAAAAGAAAGGAAAGAAAACTTAAAAGAAAAAAAACTCAGTTCAATTCCATGTGTGTGTATTCCTGCATGCCTGTTTGCACAGAAGGGAAGAAAATGGCTATACATGAATGTTCTTCCAGCACTGCACGCCAGGAAAAAACTATGCAAACTTCGGGGTGGAACAGAATTCCTCCTCAGAAATGCGTCCACCTTTTTAGTACGGTCCGATTCTCCTCCTCCTCCTCCCATAAACGGCTCTTTACTCTCCTCCCACGCGTCATCTTTCCATCAACCTTGAGACTTTGGTGGACCAATCCGCGCCACCTTCTTTATCTCCCTCCGGCAAGGGGAAGTCGCGATGCCTTCTGTCTGCAACATGCTTCTTTTCACTTTCGCTTTTGACTCTTTTGCCCCAAGCTTTACAGAGCCTGGCTCGGTACAGGTAAGATAGCAAAGGGTGGGGTCGACTTCTTTTAAGGACTTTCCCCCCCCCCGTCCCTTCTGCCTGCCTGATCCGCCTTAAGCTGTGCGTTAAACTCAGCTGACCGAGAAAAAAGGGTCGCGCGTCGGTCACTGTGGTTTTTGCTTCTTGAAGCTCGACCTGTCTCCTGTCATTTGGCGGTATTTGTGGCATTCGCGATCAGTTCGCCTTTCCGAGCTTCACTTCGACAAGGAGAGAACTCGGAGAGGTTGGGAGGGGGAAAGGAAACGATGTCTCACTTTTCTGCTCGCTAGAGAGTATTTTAATTCTGGCAATGAAGGGTCAGAGAAAAAGCGGCAGCGGGCGAGAAGTGGGGGTGGGATACCTATCAGGCGTGGTTTTCAAATAGTTTCCTCTGCTGTTTCACCAAATAACAATAACAATAAAAAGGAAAGATTTCAGAGGAAAATCCAGTTGTCTTACTGGAACTACAGGATTTGGTGGTTTTTGCTTGCATCACCGGTAATAATAGGTGAAAGGGGAGAGAACCAAAATGATTATTTTGTTTTATTTTTATTTTTTTCCTACAAGTTGCCCTCCAGAACAAAGATAAGGCAGGATGATTAAAATAGAACACGGACTTAAGGGGCGGCAGATAAGGTGCTTTACAGCTTCAAATAAACATAGAGGTTGGGGCAAAGCTTGTTTTCAAATCCTGCACGTGTCAGAATTAGTAATAAGGGCTAGGCAGGCTGGATTAGACCTACAGAAAATCAGTGGGACAAATTGCTATTCCAGTTTACTGGTTATTGTAGCATAGCCAACTTCTTCCCAAAGGAACAGAGATGCCATGACATGAGCGCCATTTAAATTTGATTAAATAAATAAATAGCAAGTAGTGTCACCCAATAACTTATTCATCAGTGTCGTTGTTGTTGTTAGTCGCGAAGTTGTGTCCGACCCATTGCGACCCCATGGACAATGTTCCTCCAGGCCTTCCTGTCCTCTACCCCGGACTCCATTTAAGCTCACGCCTACTGCTTCAGTGACTCCATCCAGCCACTTCATTCTTTGCCGTCCCCTTCTTCTTTTGCCCTCAATCGTTCCCAGCATTAGGCTCTTCTCCAGTGAATCCTTCCTTCTCATTAGGTACAGGGGTAAAATCCACTTACCTTCCCTACCGGCTTGCAAATGTGCGCGCACCGGTAGGGAAGCCTTCTGCGCATGCACAGAATGTGAAAACCGTCCCAAAAAAGGGACATCATGACACCGGCGCAGGTGGGCGGGGCTTTGCGCAGTCGGCCCTACCGGCCCGCGCGAGCCGGTTAGAGCCGGCTGCATTTCACCCCTGATTAGGTAGCCAAAGTGTCATTAGTTATTAATAAATTCATTACTTTGTCAACTCCAAAGCAGTATTTCCCAGGAGAGTGTTCTCCAAATTGTTGGACTTCAAAATCCCAAAATTTTCAATCAGTAAAATGGCTATGAATTCTGAGACATGAAGTCCAATAGATGCCGTGGTGCCAGGTTTAAGAAAGCTACTTTGAAGTGAGATTGCAAGACTATACAGTTGTGCGGTTGGCTTCCTTGGTATAAGACCTTGGATTAATTTGATTAATTCTTCATTCTGGAGAATTCTTCTTAAAGTTACCCATCTCTTAACTCTCATGGATCAAGTTCAATCTTGGCATTTCTTAAAATCAGGTCTTAATTTTTACAATCTCATGGAGATAGTTTTCTACACCTCTTTTTGGGGGTTCTTTTTCAATTTCCCAGTCTAGCCTATGGCTCCCTTATTTCCTGGTGGTGTCTCATCCAAGTACTAAACAGGCAAAACTTTGTTTAGCTATTTGAGATCAGCCAAGGTCAGTTAGATGCTTTCACCTAGCTTGATCTACCCTAAAAGTGTAGGTTTGTTAGCCTAGAAGTGTTACTAATTGTAAGTAAGTACCACTACTGGATTAGCAGTCAGAATTGCCTGCAAGAACAAGAAGATAATGTAAGAAAATTCTCACTGGAGGGAACCAAGTCTTCCTAATAGCAATTGTATTGTTCATATTCTGCTTTATCACAAAAGGACAAAAAAGTCTGCTATTCCTTGTTCTAATCTTTGCTATCTGGAGGTACCTATCCACCAAGAACAGCCAGATATAGTACTCAACCATGAATTCCCTTTTTTTTTTAGCTCCAACTATCTTATAGGGATATATCATATCATATCATATCATATCATAGCATAGCATAGCATAGCATAGCATAGCATAGCATAGCATAGCATAGCATAGCATAGCATAGCATAGCATAGCATAGCATAGCATCACATTACAACAAACATAACATAACATAACATAACAACGTAACGTAACATAACGTAACGTAACGTAACGTAACGTAACGTAACGTAACGTAACGTAACGTAACGTAACGTAACGTAACGTAACATAACATAACATAACATAACATAACATATAATTAATATAGCATTGTTAACTAACTGCTTTTGCCTCAACACTTAATATGAGTTCATTGAACTAAAGTAATATGGTTTGATGTCACATGCTTCAGTAGGAATTCAGAACGAAAATATGAAGAGGAACATTTGAAAGTCGTATTATTTCCTGGCAGGCTTTTCTTGCTTGGCTGGCTTTTCTTATGTCCCCACCCTTGCTAATCACACTTAAATACAATGCCATTTTTTTTTTAAAGTACCTAATGTTAAGTCATTCAGGAACAGAATCAGAAACTATGGGTATAGTTGAGTACAGCCAGCCCTGAAATAGTGGGTCGATGATGTTACAGAAATAGAAGATGAAATTTATTACAAAACACTTTGTCTCTAGCAGTAGGAAACAAGGGCAGATGTTCAGAAGAGTGGAAGAATCAATTTTCTTCCCTCTCTAATTTGCATGGTACTGAAAGCTACAGTGTTCTAAAAACAAAAGGCAATATATTTTAACATTTGCTCTTTAGCTTACTCAACTTGTTTTTGAGTTCACTTAAGTATTAGAAAGATTGCACTTAAGAAGCTACTGAAATAAAAATATATAATATTTGGAGAACTTCCTTACAAAAAGACTTTGTGCTATAAAGACTTTACATTTCTCACCTCAAACCCAACCATCAAGAAGAGGCACTTTCTTTCTTTGTTATGAAATAGATGAATGGCAGGGATGAAAAATGGCAACTCAGTTTAAGCTAATGGTTGAAACCATATAAACTGAGATAAGCTTCCTGCAGAAATAATATTCATAATACTAAATCTCTCTTGCAAGTTTACTGTGTAATGACCAAATTAACAAATTCCATCAGCCTTTCTTAGCTTGGCATCCCCTAGATATTTTGGACTATAACTTCTGTTATCTACAGCCCATTTTTGTTTTAATGAACCTGTAATCCCTTGAATCAGGGTGGAGGTGGGGGACTGAACAGAGCTCGAGTATTTACTGGCCAGATGCCCTTCCTGATGCTTGTGCGGAGTTCACAGCAGACAGTTACTCATTGCACCTAGATAGAGAAACATCTGCCACTACCTAGGATCAAACTCACAGCTTCCTGATTGGGAGGAGAGAGCTCCACTTCTAGGCCACCATGCTGCTCTATCTATAGTCTATTTAACCCATTATAATTAGGGGTGAAAATCAAAATTTTTCCCTACTGGTTCTGTGGGCGTGGCTTGGTGGGCATGGCAGGGGAAGGATACTGCAAAATCCCCATTCCCTCCCCACTCCTGGGGGAAGGATATTGCAAAATCTCCATTCCCACCCCACTCTTGGCCAGCCAGAGGTTGTATTTGCCGGTTCTCCGAACTACTCAAAATTTCCGCTACCGGTTCTCCAGAATCTGTCAGAACCTGCTGAATTTCACCCCTGATTATAATACTCTCAACTTAAAATTAAGTCACTCTCTCTCTCATCCCAATCCACCTCGCAGAGTTATTGTTGTGGGGAAAATAGAAGGAGGAAGATGTGTTGGATATGTTCACTGCCTTGAATTATCTGTAAAAACAATAAAGGTGGAATACAAATAAATAAATAAAATAAACACAATAGGATTTCTTCTAATTAAACAGGCTGACTAAAATTAGAAGCAGGTCTTTTTTTAACCTTCTTTGCGTGATTTTGACAATTTAAGCAGAGTTTGTACTCAGATAGGAGACCACAAGGAAACCCCAAGCCTAAACTTTAGACTCGAAAATTGAACAACTACAGCAACAAATTACTAAAGGCAATGGTAAACTATTATTGTATTATTTCCTTTTCATAGATGTAACATAGATGTACCTATAACATCACCAGAAATCAAGTTTTCACCTTTATCAGTGAAATATACATGACAACTTTAATGAGAATGTCCTGTTCCTTTCCTTCTATTAATCGAGTTTCTAGAACTAATCTTTACACATGATCAGAACTGTAAATTCTTTTCAGTGATGGTGGAGGAGTGGACAGAGGATACTTTCAAATATTTAAAAAATCCTTAAGAGGAAAATTCCAAGGTCCTATATGCTGCCTTTACTCCTACTGTACCCCATAATAAAATCTTCTAGGATTTCCTACAAGGTCCCTTATATATTTATCCCATCTCACTGTTACAAAGCTTTTAAAAAAAAAAAGTTTGAAGCTGCTATTCTGTACATTAGCATTTCCCAACTTAGCTGATTCCTAATATCTTGAACTACAGTCCCCATCATACCCAGCTTTGTTTTTCTTTGTGTTTTTTTCTTTTTGTTCCCATTGCTTAATATTTTGCTTATCATACATTTGATTTAAAATCATTATTAAGAATACAAAAAAAGAAAAACAGAAACCTTTGTTCTGAACTGTTTTGAATAGGATTCTGCTGTTCGTGTATAATGATCAGACTAGGGCCATTAATTTTTGCATTCTTTTTCACAAATGGTTCTTTTTATTTCTTCCATCCCAAACAAAGTCAAAGGACTGGTCTTTCGTGACCCATTTTCTGTTTTCTTCTTTCTGTGCCCCATCTTTATTTCTCAAATTCTGGATAAGATAAGGATAAGGAAAAGCCAGTTTGGCCTAGTTGTTAAGGCACCAAGCCAGAATGCAGGAGTCCGTGAGTTCAATGCCAGCCTTAGCCATGAAAGCCAGCTGAGTGACTTTGGGCCAGTCACACTCTCTTAGTCTAACACAGCCAGCAGGATTGTTGTTGTGAGGAAAATAGGAAAAAGAAAGTATGTTGGATATGTTTATTGCCTTGATTTATTTATAAAATAATAAAAGCAGATACAAAATAAATAAATAAATAAATAAATAAAAGGGATAAGGAAAAAAGGAGATTACCCTCTGCTTAGCAATGTGATCTTCTCTATTCTAGAAAGGAGGAGTTTGGAATCTCACAGCATCCTGGTCACCACAGAATGGGAAACACAAATAATGCTAAACCGTGAGTTGGTTCTTTATTTTCCAAAGAAAAATATTTGGGGGGAATAATGCTGAAAGAATTAGTGTAATAACTTGATCTAACTTCTGTGTTCTCATCAACTTCACTATGACCACCTCCACTTTGATTTATTGGAATATCGGTAAAAATTGTAACTTCCTAGCAACAAAGAATCATACATTAAAAAAAAATGGTTGAGTACCAAGAAATTAAGATTCTGTGAGATGTTGCTATTTATTTATTTATTTATTTATTTATTTATTTATTTATTTATTTATTTATTTATTTATTTATTTATTGACAGAAATTATGCTATTTCTGTGAATTTATTTTTTTATTTTTATCAAAACATTTCCAGTCATTTCAGAATTCATTGCAACTTTTGTATTTTTCTGCTGATTATTTAGTATTACTGTATTTTTATTTATTCTTGTGATCAATTTGGAATTCTGTGGGAAATTGATGTAGTCTAAACACTTTAAATAATATGTAAGACCTTTCTAGAGTGAAGAAATGACAGCTTTGAGAATTCAAATCAGCTAAAAGAAAAACCAGAAACAGAAATCAGTGGTATCTAAGTCCACCTATGATTTATTTATCAGTTAACCCTGATTATCAGTTCACTTTTCAAACACTAAGCATTTTACTTGTTTACTCTTGATGAGTCACTTTCTCAAGAAGAAATAAAGCAAAGGCAATCATATCACCTAGATTTCATTTTTCCACTTAAACCATAAAACGTAATGTTGCAAAGTTGACTTTCCCACCATAAAAAAAAAAAGGTTGCCACAAAGGGATATGACAAATATAAAAATAAGCCAAAATACTATGTATTATTAGTGTCATTGTTTTGCACTGAGGAATGCAGTCTTTTCACTTTCACTCCTTGGAGACAAACAGAGATCTCAGGCCAGGATAAAGGCAGCCCATTTTTTGTTCTGTGAGAATAACACTCATTGGAAATGGATTTTAGGAGGAAAGATGCCAATAGCAGAAGACTGAAGTAAGGGGTGGTGTTGTAGGGTCCGGATACAAAGCAGATGAAGTCATTGATTTTCTTCATTTAACATTTCCTTTTTCTCTTCACTTAACATTCCCTTTTCTCTGGTTTTTAATCTCTCCTCCTCCTCCTCCTCCTCCTCCTCCTCCTCCTCCTCCCATACTGCGAGCCTCTGATCTGGGAAAATAACATAATCATATTTAATTCCTATGAACTATCTATACACTTGGGCTGCAGACAGACAATGATATAGTTTGGCCTTCTCTCCATTTCAGTTATGATGCTCATCCTTCAAGATGGGGCTTCTGGATTTCTGAACAGCAGTTTGGTCCTACAATATCACATGAAGCAAAATTAGAGCTATAGATGGGAGTCCTGGCCTCCCACAGTTTGATTCAGTTCTTTTTCTCTGCCTCTTTCAGACCAACTTCATCAACAGTCCCTACATCAAAGTCTGTAGGAGGCATGATCCAGGACCTTCAGGAAGAGATCAAATGTTCCATCTGTTTGGAATCCTTCAATAACCCTGTCTCCATAGATTGTGGGCATAATTTCTGTCAAGACTGTCTGTTTATTCACTTGAATAATTCTCCACAGTCTGAGTACAATTGCCCTGAATGCCGCCATCTCTGCCATCCTGAACACATGAAGCCAGATGCACGGCTGAAAAGTTTGGTGGAAAAAATTTCACAGTTTCCTCATCTGGAAGAGGTCAACAAGGTGAGATTGCATCTAGATGGAACCAGGAAGCTTTTACTGCATTGCATGTCAGGTGCAAGAAATCACGAGCCAGGATAGAGTTCAAAAGCACTACAAGTTTATTTCATGTTACCTAGACACAAGTGTCTAATCTACTAATGGTAAAAACAAATTGGTTCCAGATAAGGGTCAATGGACTTTAAGGGGAGACTTAGGTCTTCTATGGAGATGTAGCGATTCCAAACTGATGATGCATTTGACCCTCCCTCGGCTCAATGTGGTCATCTCCTACATTGCATGTAGTTAGATTGATAGGAAATAAATAGATAGATAGATAGATAGATAGATAGATAGATAGATAGATAGATAGATAGATAGATAGATAGATAGATAGATAGATAGATAGCTAGATATATGTTTAATTCAAAGATAGATTGATCTGATTCAATAAGCAGGTGAATACAGGAAAAAGCAGCCTTGCAGATGACCAGATTCAGAGCCACACAGGACCATAAAGATGACAACCAGAACCTGGTTACCTGCATCTGTAAGACAAGGTGCAGCCAGCTCAGCTCCCAAAACTGGGTGGACACCCGAGTATAACAGGAAACATTCCTGTTTCCTGTTATACTTGGAAACATTCAACATAGTCCAGGGCTGCCACATTTTGTATTAGCTTTAGCTCCCAAATGCTTTACAGCCAAATGTAGATCATATTATAGTTATCCAGACAAGAGATGACTAGAGCATGGATGAATGGGAGCAAGGCTTCCCAACCCAAAAATGGTTGCATTAGTGCACCAGATGTAACTATTCAAAAGTCCACCTGGCTGCAGCTGTCACCTATCTGAAGAAGAGCTATAAGTCAAGAAGGATCCCAAGTTGTGGACCACTTTGAACCAATGAGTACAATCCTCCATAGAGTTATGGGACAGCACTTCCATTGTTTGGTGTGGGGTTGAAATATTATTACTGTTGATACATGACTGTGCTGGTGGATGACACTTCCAATGGTTTCACATAGATGTGAAGATAACCTGGGCCACTCCACAAAATAGAGGTCTCTGAGCAAAGCTGTCATCTCCTTCTCTGCTGAGAACCACCCTTTAGGAAGAGAAAGAATTATTGAAATACAATATGTCAGTGAGAACTGACTTCTTCATTTCCCACTCAAAGTTATACAGTCCCTTTCCAAAAGAAAGTTCACAAATAGCAAGTTCCCTACCACTCCTGTCAATCTAGCATGGCCATGACAATTGAGTTGCCCTAGTTTCTTCTATCTTGGCTCTCTTCAGACCTGAGACCTGTCTCCAACTGAGTAAAAGTTGGAACACAACTTATTTTTACCTGGTTGTCTCCCTTTTCAGAAGATGCCAACAGCTTCATTGGAGTTGGGGCAGCCAGTACAGCTAGTAGGTTTGGATGAAAATGGGGATCTCTACTTGGATGCGGAGGCCCTGAGTAGTTGCTTAGAGCAGGAAGAGGTGAAAGATACTCCCATCTGCTTGATTTCCATCATTGGGGAACAGCGACAGGGTAAATCCTTCTTGCTAAATTTCCTCCTACGGAGACTTAAAAACTTGGTAAGTCTGAGAATAAGTGTTTATTTTCTTAGTGTTTTAAAATGATTTTGATTGGTGATGGTCTTATAGTGTTGTGTAGATTTTATTCAAGAAATCAAGCATGCAGAATGAGTTTATATGGGTTGCATTTTGCACATGTTCAACTTTCTAAAGAATATGAGAAGAAGGGGAAATGTATAAGGCATACATTCCTTGTCTGAAAAAACAAATGTAACAGCTTAATAAAGGAATATTATCACTGAAGGTGGAGCAGTATCTCATATCTCACCAGTATCTCACTGACAGAGTACAAATGACTCTCAAGGGGTTTCTAAATTCCCAGGAGATTTATGCCATAAATAAATAATAAAAGATAATTAAAAAATGAAGAATAAAATGAAGAATAAAACAAAAACATGCATGTCACCAAAAGGCAAATCGATGAACTTTGCAGAAATAAGGAGCAAAATAGAGAAAGTTGCTTGGCCAAGTAATTTTTGACATATTGTGAAATATGTGTCATTTGACTAACCATGCTATTGCAACAGCTGTATGTTTCTTATCTCATTTATTTCTTCCTTGCTGACAGGCTGTTACAGATAACTCTTGGCTGGGCCAAGAAGATGAGCCATTGACAGGTTTTGAATGGCATCCAGGAACTAAGAGCATCACCAAAGGGATATGGATATGGAATCAGCCATTTTTGGTCCCTGATGAAAATGGAAAGGTAAACGTTTGAGAGTTCAATCCAAGAAGTAATTTCCCTCTTTTTTCTGCCTTTTGTCTTCTTCTTTGTAGCCTCTATGCCAGGTTTTTCAATTCAATTTCTGAATTTAATGCATTTCCCACCTCCTACACATCACAACAGTCCCCAAACTAAATAAGATTTCATTAATGCTACCCAAAAGGTTCATAGTATGATAGAAAACATAGATCTTGCCATAGACAATGTCACTTGGCCAAGCTGGAGGTTGATCTAATCGAGATGTCTGCATCAGTAGTGGGTTCTGAATTAGTTTGCTACCGGTTCGCGCGTGCATGCAACACTTCTCCACATGTGCAAAAGCGTCCCGGGCGGGTGGGCGGAGCCTCCCGCTGCCGCCGCTACCGGTTCTAAGAACCAGTCCGAACCGGGAGCAACCCACCGCTGGTCTGCATGTTTGATTTGTTGATTCATTGATTGATTGATTTGTTGATGATATGCCATCAAGTCAATGTTGACTTCTAGCAACCAAATGGACAGTTTTCTCACAATGATCTCTCCCTAACCTGGTCCTTCAGATCTTCCAATGTGCACCTATCATTGTTGTAATTGTATCTATTCACCTTGTTGAGTGTCCTCTTCTCTTTCCTTCCACTTTTCCCATCATTAAAGTCTTCTGTAGAGAGCTAGTGCTTCATATAATATGTATAAGGTAGTATCTGATAATTTGTGCTTCAAATGAGAAGACTGGGTTAATTTGTTTTATGTTCCATTTGTTTTCTTGGTTGTCCATGGTACTTTCAGGAATTTCTTCCTGCACCAAATTTCAAAAGCACAATGAAGAACTAGGACACTGTACAGCATTCTGAAGCTTGTGTTTTTTGTAAAAATATATAAAAATAAAAAAAATAAATCTGTTCAACACAGAAAACAGATTCTAAAAGGTAGCAGATTTACCAATTATGCAGAATGTGTCTTTACCACAATATGAGGAGAGGGAAGAGGATTTTGAAAATAGAAACTTGCTTTTGACAGACCCACCTAATATCTGCTGTATTCAGCTGTGCTTTGTGTGATCTCTGCCACTTCCTAACTATTTTACTTTTTGTCTTGTTTTGGTTGCATCTCTTATGAAACTTAGATGAATCAATGGGCCAGATTCAAACTGGACCCTAGCCTATCTTTTCCATTATAAAATGATTAATTTCCTGTACTTCTGTTGTGATGGTTGGACTGTTTTCAGTAGTTTTATCTCTCTGGTTTTTATTCCATTTATTGTCATTTTGATTTTTTTTAAAACGTCAAGAATGCTGGGAGTTGTAGTTTAACCAGGACAGAATCTAAAAGATTTACCATCTCAGCTAAGAGCATATAATATACTTTAGAAACGAATTTTGTGGCTATGGAGACACAACATTCCTAAGATGGTTATTAAATAATCCACATTGCACATCTTATTGAATAAGAAACTAAATAAAAAGGATAGACTCACATTATATATATCCATTTATTTCTCTTCTCTGTTCCATCTCCAGGTAGCCTTGTTTCTGATTGACACTGAGGGCTCAATGGATATAGAGAGAAGCAAGGACAATGGTGTCAAGCTTTCAGCTTTCTCCATGCTGTTAAGTTCCTATCAGGTGGAGTTCTAGAAACCAAATCATCATTTTTTCCTCTAGACTGTAAAAATAGCACATACTTACCACACCTTTGTTGTGTTTCTTAATTGTCTTTTAGATACTCAATTTATCCCATAAGCTGAAGGACCCAGACCTGGAATACATGGAAGTGAGTTGTGCTTTAAATATTAAAAGTGAGGTCCTTGTCCCAGGGAGAGGTGGGAGACAATGCAACATTATCAGGTAGAGGTGATATTAAAAAATATTGCTAAAAGAAGGTGGCATAAACCAAAGCCCAGACTTCTGGTATCCTTTGATTCAGGTAACCAAATTGGAAAGATCCTAGATTATTTTACCTGGTTACCTTGACTGAAATGCAAGAATCTGCCAGCTGTGATACCCAAGCAATTCGAATCAGTTTCAGCATACTACAAATAGAAAATCAATGCCTTGCAAAAGACTCCATAAGTAGTAGGGTTATGCAGTGCTTCAGTTCCATTTACAGAAGATGCTGAGGAGGATGAAAAATGGTAAATATAATACCCTTTAAAGCACCTGTATCTTTTTCCAGGATATTTGGCAGCTACAGAAAAACCAAGTTAACCTCAGAAAAGATGTAGTTATTTTAAGAGTTTTGATAGGTGTTACAATCATACTCCAAAGAATCTTTTCCAAAGTGTTCCCAAAGTATTGCCAAGTCTCATTGTGGAGTAAATATTAACAGGAATGTCAAATGACCAAGTCAGATTGCAAAAAAAAAGCCATTTAAGTTGGACGATTAGGCACATTGACGTGCCAGGACAAACTGATTTCAAGACAGCTTGATTAATCTTTGTCCCAATGGAAAACATGGGCACCTAGTAGTTATTATCAGATCCCTATCACTGTTGCTCCAGTGTGTGCAGGGGTGGGTTCCAAATTTTTTTACTACCACTCTGTGGGCGTGGCTTAACTAAACTTAACTAATGTCACTAAACTGTTCAAAGTTACAATGGCAGTGAAAAAAGTGACTTATGACCATTTTTCACACTTAACGACCGATGGTCATTAAGTGTGAAAAATGGTCATAAGTCACTTTTTTCACTTAAATTGTAACTTTGAACAGTCACTAAATGACTAGTTGTAAGTCAAGGACCAACCTGCACTTAAAAGCCACACACAGATGAACACATAGAGTCCCTTGCGAGTTG
>QLTV01002303.1:92180-104603 GCA_003457575.1 Thermophis baileyi | reverse complement strand
CAGAACAAAAAGGAAATTATAAAAAAATCGAGAGGAACAAAAGTTCAGCTGCTCATTGACAAAATGGTACTAAAAAATGCAAAACGAAGAAAAATGAATTTAAATATGACGTGGATTGATTATAAGAAGGCATTTGACTCTTTACCCCAGAGCTGGATTAACACCTGTCTGGAAAACTTTGGAATCAGCAAAAATATCTGTACATTTTTTAAAGCAAATATGCAAAAATGGAAAACAGTTCTAACAGCAAATGGGGAGAACATTGGTGAAGTCAACATCAGACAAGGAATCTTCCAGGGGGACTCACTTTCACCACTACTGTTCAACATTGCATATTCCAGTGACAATAATCCTACAAAACACAAAACTGGGATACAAAATCTCAAGCCAACATGACAAGATAAACCATCTATTATACATGGATGACTTAAAAATGTATGCGAAAAGCCCCACTGAACTTAAATCAATACTCAACACAGTTCAACTGTTCAGCAGTGACATCAAAATGAACTTTGGACTTGAAAAATGTGCTACATTATCCATGCAGCGAGGAAAAATAAAAAAATTAGAAGGAATAGAACTGGGAAATGAAAGCATAGTGAAAGCATTAGCAAAGGATGACGGTTACAAATACCTAGGCATATTGGAAGCAGATAACATCTTGAAGGGAAAAGTCAAAGAGACAACGCAAAAGGAAAACATCAGGAGGGTCCACAAAATATTAAAATCAAAGCTGAATGCTGGAAACATAAGTAAAGCCATTAATACATGGGCTTGCTAAGAATTTCCAAATATATTTGAATAATAATAATAATAATAATAACAACAACATCCAAACTGCCGACTTTGCAACGACAAAGTTGAAAGTGTTTCACATTTAATATGTGAATGCAGCAAAATCGTGCAAACTGATTACAACGCTAGACATGATCGAGTTGCTAAATTAGTCCTCTGGTCATTATGTAAAAAATACGACATACCTGTATCTGAAAAGTCATGGGAGCACAAAGTGGAAAAAGTTACCGAAAATGAGACGGTGAAGATCTTGTGGGACTTTCGAATACAGACAGATTGTCATTTGGAACACAACATGCCAGATATCACGGTTGTCGAGGGCTAAAGAGTACAGTTTATTGATATCGCTGTTATTGATATCATTGTACCAGGAGATGCCAGAGTCGAAGAAAAAGAACTGGAAAAAATTACGAAATATCGCAACCTGGCCATCGACACTACACGGCTATGGATGAAACATGTAACAGTGATACCCATTGTCATCAGGACACTTGGTACCATGTCTAAGAATTTCACAAAACACATCAAGAAATTGCAGCTTCCTGCAATAACACCAGCGGAACTGCAAAAATCTGCGCTACTCGGAACATCATATATTTTAAGAAGATACTTGGTTGATACCTAGGACGCTGGCAGCAACCCGTATCAACCATTAGCACCAGTCAATGGCATTTGTGACACATCTTTAGATGTTCAGTTGACTGAGTTTCATGTTTAATGAATAAAAGAGATTAATCATAGTCATAATCATAATCACAATCACAATCACAATCACAATCACAATCACAATCATAATCATAATCATAACAACAACAACAACAAATGACAACATCTGCCTATCCTGTGTCCTGGGGAAGGACTCAGTAGGTGGATAAAAATGCCAAATCCAATTTAAACATCTGGCTGGCTGTGCAATAAACCATTATCATATCATTTCTAAAAATATAATTTTTATGTGTATCTTTATCTTTCCTGTCATTAGACACTCAAGGTAGCCAACAGTAAAAAAGCATAACTCACAAAATCATTTATTTCCTAAATCACATTTTAGTTCTTTATCTCTGCCACTGAGTGAACAGACAATTAATTTCAGTGAAATTAAATCACCTAATTTAATAGTCACCTACTTCTTTTATCCCACAGATGCTTTTGTACATAGCGAAGACTGTGGGCCATCAATTCAAGCTGAAGCCTTTTCAGGTACGGAGCCCTATCTTTTTCCTTCTTTCTTTTTACATTCATGTAATGTATATTCCCCCCCCCCCTTCCACTGTCACCATTCCCTCAGGATTGTTGCCCTTATACATGGTCAAAGAGGCCCTTTGTTCCTGAATTCCTGTTCACAGCAAACGCCTCTTCATCTCTGTTTTCTTCTGCCTGGTACTCGCATCTCTCTCTCCTTTTCTTTCATTGTGAATACCAATGATTTTTTTTTTTACCCAGTGCTATTTGAAAATGCATTATTTATCTCTATAATGTATTCATTTTTCATCTCGAGAAAGGACAATAATCTCCGAATAACGTTTTTTTGTTGTTGTTTTTTTGGATAGAGCAGGAATCTTTTCCACCATATTCATAAAATAAGGGCTGGTTGAGTAGGATGACTTATTTTTCCAAAGCACACACCCCTTCCTTCCCTTACTGTGCTGTTGCTTTAAGAAAGTTTCTCTCTGCTTGATTTGAATGTCAGAACCTAATCAGGCAGTGAGAAAGTTAGTACAGCAAAATGAGATTTTCATCAAAAGCATGGATAGACAACCTGAGGTCCTGAGGCTTCAAGTTCCATTTTACAGAAATAAGAAACTCTGTTCAGAATTATAATTTTTCCAAATAGGTGTTGTAAGCCATTAAAAGTCCAAAAGTCATATCTATCCAAAATGAGAAAAAAGCAACCCAAATGTTGCTACAAGCTAGACTGCCATTTGTCAGAAAGGTGTAGGGTCTCCTGCTTGAGCGTGGGGTTGGACTAGATGACCTACAGAGTCCCTTCCTACTCTGTTAATCTGAATCTACAATTCCCTTGGTGACAATAGCAATAGCAATAGCACTTAGACTTATATACCACTTCACAGTGCTTTTACAGCCCTCTCTAAGCGGTTTACAGAGGCAGCATATTGCCCTCAACAATCTGGGTCCTCATTTTACCCACCTTGGAAGGATGGAAGGCTGAGTCAACCTTGAGCCGGTGGGACTTGAACTGCCAAACTGCTGGCAATCAGCAGTCAGCAGAAGTAGCCTGCAGTACTGCACTCTAACCACTGCGCCACCACATAGTATCATCAGCCCTACCTATTGTAATCTTGGAAACTGAAAAAGGGGAGGTTGTTAAAAAGAAACAGGAACAGCCTAATTGCAATGTGAATGTCACTTACTTAATAAATGTTTCACTTAGCAACATAAATAAGGGAAAGTGTTGTCTTATTTTCACTGTAATTATGATATGCTTGATATAAATAAAATGAAAACCAATCTTTAAAAGTAGGACTGACCTCAGAGAGAGGTCAGAACTATACCTCTAGGGAGTACAGATTTTTTTCATTATTATTCTCCTGCTCTCTATAAGTGAGAAGATGAGACAGCTTTGCATAGCCTGGGACCAGAAGGAAGGATAATTGAATAAGCTGAGGGGAGCAAAGTAGAAATAGAGAAAGAGTAAGAGCAGAGTAAGAAAGAATCTGATAAAGTAGGAAAGCCCTTAGAAGGTACAGGTAGTCCTCGAGTTATGACCACAATTGAACCCAAAATTTATGTTGCTAAGTGAAACATTTGTTAAATGAGTTTGCCCCATTTTATAACATTTCTTGCCACAGTTGTTAAGTGAATCATTGCTTTTGTTAAGTTAGTAACCCAGGTGTTAATTGAACCTGGCTTCCTCATTGACTTTGCTTATCAAAAGGTCCCAAAAGTTGATCACATAACCCCGGGACACTGCAACATCATAAATATGAATCAGTTGCCAAGCATCTGAATTTTGATCATGTGATCATGGGAATGCTGCAGCAGTTGTAGGTGTGAAAAATGGTCATAAGTCACTTTTTTTCAGTGCCATTGTAACTTTGAATGGTCACTAAATGAACTGTTGTAAATCGAAGACTACCTATATTTCACCCAGGACCTAAAAGTCAGATTTCTTTAATAGGGAAGGATCAGGGGTGGGTTCCAAGTTATCTCACTGCCGGTTCGCTCCCTCCCACACTGCGTGGGCACACCTCGCATGCGCAGTAACGAAAAATCCAATTATTATTTTTTTAAAGCTGAAAACAAGATGGCGACCGCATGCACAGTGTCAAAACTCGGCTTCTGCGCATGCTCAGAAGAAAAAATAAAATAAAAAAATAATTAAAAAAATTAAAAAAAAAAGATGACGGCACCCACGGACCTGCACCGACCGAACCGGATCGGTGATGTCATCGTGACGTCACCAGTGGGGCGCTACCAGTTCGGGTGAACCGATCTGAACTGGGAGGAACCCACCCCTGGGAAGGATCCTAGTTTCGCAGAGGTATGCATTATTCATATGTCTGCCTGTTTTGGCAGCATTGATGGCAGGGGTGGGTTCCTACCGGTTCGGACCAGTTCACCCGAACCGGTAGCGACCCGCTAGTGACGTCATCCGAACCGGATCAGTGGTTGCCGGTCCATGGGGGCCACCATCTTTTTTTAATTTTTTTCGAATTTTTTTTCTGAGCATGCTCAGAAGGTGACTTTCAGCACTGTGCATGCTGTCACCACCTTTTTTTGGCTTTATTTGTTTTATTTTTATTTTTTTTTCAAATTGAAGCCCAACGGACCTCTACTTTGGATCGAACTCACAACCTTCTGATTGTGAGGCAAAAGTTCTACCTCTTAGCCACAGCAGCTGTGGCTGGAGAATGCTCTATTCTGCCTGCTACTAAGTGGCTGTTTTTTTTTTCTTTATGCTTTTAATGGTTTTTTTAAAAGGATATTGTGTTAATTTTTTTCAGGGCATTTCGTGGTTTTTAGGGAATGTTTTTTTAAAAAAAGGTATTGTTTTTAGGAAATGTTTTATTGGTAANTTTATTTGTAATGGAGTATCCTGCTTTTAAGTGCAGGTTGGTCCTTGACTTAGAACTGTGTCACTTAACAACTGCAGGGATGCATGCATCTTAGCATCTCCTGGTATTAGTCCAAAGCAGGGGTCCCCAAACTTGGCAACTTTAAGACTTGTGGACTTCAACTCCCAGATTTCTCCAGCCAGCTATGGGACTCTGTGTATTCATCTGTGTGTGGCTTTTAAGTGCAGGTTGGTCCTTGACTTACAACAAGTCATGTAGTGACTGTTCAAAGTTACAATGGCAGTGAAAAAAGTGACTTATGACCATTTTTCACACTTAACGACCGACGGTTGTTAAGTGTGAAAAATGGTCATAAGTCACTTTTTACCACATTTTACAAGTTGGCCACTCCCACCCAGTCACACGACTGCCAAGCCACTCCCACCCAGTCACATGGCCGTCAAGCCACTCCCACCCAGTCACATGGCCGTCAAGCCACTCCCACCCGGTCATATGGCCGTCAAGCCACTCCCACAAAATTAAGCCACGCCCACAGAGTGGTAGTAAAAAAAATTGGAACCCACCCCTGATTGATGGACATGCCAGATGCATCCTTTGGCAGGAGAAGATGATAAGTTTGAAAATACTTCCTGTGGTTCTTTGTAATGGTAGAATCAGCCCCATAACTTTGCAGCCATATGTACAATCTACTTTCTAACTCACCTTGCTACCGTACAGAGTAGGTTTGTTGCTTCCATGCATCCAGTGAAGGTGTAGTGGGACCAAAATAGGAAGGAAGGAAGTCAAATGCAGATTCTCTTACTTTTTTGTTGCAGCATCTTGATGTCTTAGTTCGTGACTGGTTCTACCCCCCCACCTATGGATTCCAGGGCGGACAAGTTTATCTCCATGACATCATCCAGGTAAACCTATTATAGAAATTATAGAAAGATATCCTGTGTTGATAATGAAGAGATTCCACAGGAGTCTATCTAAAGAAGAGAAACAGAGTGATTGTGAGGTAGTGTTACAATGGTTGCATCTTCTCCCTTCTATTTGTCCATTTAACCTCAGAAGCTGGAGGGTCAACCCAACCGGTATTCACAAGCCCTGGAAATATTCAAAAGCACCAACACTTCTTGTTACCTGATGCCCTTCCCTGGCAAGGCGTTGGTGATGGGAACTGAAGGCACCATAGCAGGCAAGAACCTCTTTCTTTCCATTATACCTTCTTCATGTTCCTCCCACAAGTCTATTCATCTGGCATTTGCATGAATTTTAGGAAGGAATAAGCACAATGACTTCATTCTATCAGAAGGAGGAACATTAATACCATAAATCCTTTCTGATTAGCGGTGGAGTTTAAACAGAATTAAATCAATTCATTCTATGGCTTGAAATGATACTGGGAATCTTTGTTTCCTTCATTGTAGCTGAGATGGGGGGAAGCAAACTATGGAACAGGGTGTGTTTTTTTTCTATTATCATCATTTAAAAATTGTTCTCTATCCAAAAGGCAATGTAAAATGACTGTGGTGAAGCCAACAAGATTTTTCACTTTCCCAGAGTATTTTTTATGAAATAAATTCTTATTCTACAAATAATTGCTATGACCAAAATTCACCGAAACTATCTTTTTGTGCTATTTGATCTTTGTGGCTAATAGCAAAATATGCCTTTTTTCCAAAAGAGCTCCTCATCCCTCTCTTAGCACTACTCATGGTTGATAGAGTCAACTTTGTAAGCCCTCTGCTGCACTCATTTTCCCCAAAGCTTATAAGATTACTAAAAGTGCACAAAGCCTGAGTCTTGGAGATATTAAAAATATTCTAAAATAACAATTTTATTTCTCCAACCACCAGCACCCAAACACACTGCATATAGACATACATACTGGAGCAAAGATTTATCAGATAGGATAGTTCCCTTTGAAGGCCAAATCCAACACTGTTGCATTTTGGAGTCTTGGGCTAAATCAGGTTGCATTCAGATATTTTCAACCATTATCTCCAGAAAAAGTAAAAATAAAATAAAAAATCTTGTGTTGGCCAGAACAGTCTGAATTCTTTTTTGCAGGTATGGATGAGGATTTTAGGGGATTCCTGAAGGATTATGGGAATCATATTGCCAGATCAGCTGGAGTGCATGTACAGAGAAATCAGGAGAGCAAACCTCTCACCGGGAGAGAACTTGCTGATAAGATAAAGGTGAGCATTATGGGAATCAAATTATGTAAGCAACCTAAGCAGGGATGGGTTCCTTCCGGTTCGGACCGGTTCTCCCGAACCGGTAGCGGCCCACTGGTGATGTCACGATGATGTCACCGAACCGGATCGGTTGGTGCCAGTCCGTGGGGGCCCGCCATATTTTTTTTGAATTTTTATTTTTATTTTCCTTCTGAGCATGCGCAGAAGCTGACTTCCAGCACTGTGCATGCGGTCGCCATCTTTTTTTTGGCTTTGTTTTGTTTTTTTGGGATTTTTTGTTACTGCGCATGCGTGCGCGATGCGCGTGTGTGCCCATGTGGCACGCCCATGCGGCGTGGGAGGGAGCGAACCGGCAGCGAGGTAAGTTGGAACCCACCCCTGAACCTAAGCCTTTGTATTTGTGTTTGGCATATAGAGATTTCTATTATATCCAAAAGAGATCAGTTTCTTGAGGTGTTTCTCAACCTCAGGAATTTTAAGATGCGTGGACTTCAATTCCCAGAAGTCCCAATATTGGCTAGGGAATTCTGAGAGTTGAAGTCTACACATCTTAAAGTTGTCAAGTTTGAAAAACACTAATACCCTAACCCTAACCCTTCTCTAATAAAATTACTTATATAATATTATTTATTACAATTACATCTATGCTGTAAGCTGTACTGTATAACACTGTATCTCAACCTCAGCAAGGATTTCAACTTGCAGAATTCCCTAATTGGTGTGCTCTAAAACATACAGTACTTCTCCATTACTATCCACCAAATATTGATGTCTTCTTATAACTGAGCCCAAAATTTCTGTTGCTAAGTGAAACATTTGTTAAGTGAATTTTACCCCATTTTACGACATTTCTTGCCACAGTTGTTAAGTGAATTGCTGCAGTTGTTAAGTTAGCAACATGGTTGTTAAATGAATCTGGCTTCCCCACTGATTTTTGCTTGTCTGAGGGTCGCAAAAGGTGATTACATGACCCCAGGATACAGCAACCGTCATAAATGTGAGTCAAATTGCCAAGTATCTGAATTTTGATCTCCATGGGGATGTTGCATCAGTCATAAGTGTGAAAAATTGTCTTAAGTCACTTTTTTCAATGCTGTTGTAACTT
This sequence comes from Thermophis baileyi, assembly GCA_003457575.1. Lineage (NCBI taxonomy): Eukaryota > Metazoa > Chordata > Lepidosauria > Squamata > Dipsadidae > Thermophis > Thermophis baileyi. The sequence continues at coordinate 96,480 of QLTV01002303.1, read as the reverse complement.
TGAATGAACACTAAATGAACTGTTGTAAGTCAGGGACTACCTGTAGTCTATTCTGACTATTTCTCCCCCTCCTTTCTGGGAATTAAAAGTGTTATCACTTTTAACAGCCAGCAGATGGAGCACTTACACTTTTCTAAATTGTCCTTTTTCTTTCTGTACATTCTGTACATTTGTTTTCACTGTCTACTCCTTCCAAAGGAAAAAAACAACTTCTATCTTTTTGCTGCTGATGGCAGCAAAAAACATACATCTCCTATCATCCCTATCACACCTATGTCAAGGTTGCTGCTTTATTGGCAACTAACTCTGCTATCCTAGTACTAGAGGAAAGGTTCACATGAGAGGGAAAGGAAGGAGCACCGAGAGCTGAAGCCAGCAAGTGCAATCTTTGTGAGATGCCCTATTCTGGATAGGTGAAAAATGGTGATATGGAGAGGAATCCTAGAATCCGCAGTTTGGACTAAAATTGTATGTGTGAATTGACAGGCAAACAGGAAAAGTCCAGCGCTGCCTGTTCAAACCATGATTTCACAGAAACTCAGAGTTAAAATCCCCGCTCATTTCAAAAATCCAATTAAAAACATCCAGGCAAATGATCGTTGAAGTACCACTTGAACACATTAAACAAAGGGTAATTTAATACCACTGTTGCTTGGCTCTGTTTGTAGCCAGTGGATAGCTACCACATCAAGGTGGTTGTTCTGAATCTCACGGGAAGCTTTAGTCCCACATTCAGTTGTTGTGTGGCTTGGTTTGAGCCTTGTTACTACAGACTCTGAGGGAAAGGAACACGGTTGCCTCCCTTCTTTTATCCAGTTATTAATGGGAGAAATCATATGATATGCTTTGGCTTGACTTGGTACTCTGATGCAAGTGATGTTCCCTCATAGCATGGCCAAAATTAATACAAGCCTAATGAGATCTTTATGCATGATGATACCCCGCCCCCGCTGGCCTGTCTTGGCACATCTGTGAGTCTTTTCAGCAGTTGACATATGTGTTCCATGTGTGAGTGTTTGTGTGTTTGTATGTGTTAAAAAAAAAATCCTTCTCACCCCTATGGATGGTATGCATCTTCCTCACTCTTGGGTCTTCTACCAGGGACCTTGGAGTTTGAGGGTTCTGAGTAGGATCTTAGCTGATCCTAGTATTGCACTTGATTAGACAGAGAGCTATGTTGGAGGCACTCTTCCAGCTTAGGAGTCACAGCCCCACATGTTGTTACCACTACAGGGTGCAATTCAGCCTTTAATTTTCACATCCTCCTTAGTTCCTCCTTCGGGCTTGATGCTTCTCTAGCTTCTCGTACTCCTTCTTCCTGATGCTGCTATCACTTGGCACCACTACATCTATCACCACCATTGTCTTCTGGTTCTTGTCTACTGTCACAACACTATTAATAGTGTGTACTACCTACGTGTGGTAATATATAATTTTATTCAAGATTTTTATATATGTAAAACATAAACATGAAAACATACAATGGAGTGTTGAGAAAAAAAACACTGCAAAATACAGTATAGACGAAAAGACAAAAATAAAAATGTAATTAAAGAGTAATTAAAAGAAAAACATAATTAAAGAAACAAACTTCTGATCTTGTTTACAGCAGTTACAAAAAACTTCTAATACTGTTTCTTAGTCTGAGCCTTTGATTCATTTCAGTGCCTTTATGCTTTTAATATTTTTATTGCAATTGTTGGGTTAATCATTAACTTTTAAATTCTAATCATCTCAGAAAAGCATTATTTTAAATCAAAATCCTATATGAAAAGAATTTGATATGGGGAAAATACTGTGCATTGATCTATCCATATTGTCTGTGTGCAGGTGGGTTATAAGTTGACTCTGGAAGTATTCTGAATAGCCATCTAGGAGAGTCTTTTGTTAATCTATTTTTACATGTTGAATCCTCCCTTTTTTATTCTTTCAGGCTTTGTCAGAACTCATGAAACAATATCACACTGGTTTTTCCTCACCCACAGAGGTACTGACTTCACCATTTTCCTTCTGTATCTTTCCCCGGTATACACTTATAACTAGTTTGCACTTTTTAAAAAGGAAAACATCCTTCAGATCAAGCTCCACATTTGAATAGAATTCTATTGGCCAACTGTGATTGCTGACTCCATGAACACATCCGTGTTGTTTTCTCAGCAACTATGTAGAAATGGTTTGCTTTCACTCTTTTCTGTTACATTTTATTTTAATCTTAGCCTAACTTACAATTCTAATATTGCTGGGTGGATTCCCAACCAGGAATTAATAGGGCCTTATAAACATAATGGGGCATGAAGAAGAGCAAAGGAATCTTGCTGAAGCTACGGTAAATTGGACTGGGCCTAGTTAGCATTTGGATGGAAGAACATCCATTTATTGAATTCTATAGAGGTGGAAGATGGGATGAGCCTATCATAAATAACATGTTAGATATGGCTTTGGAGGTCCATATCAGGAAATCCTATTTCTAATAGTGGTAGATTAACCAGTGGAACAGCTTGACTTCAGAAGTTGTAGGTGCTTCATCACTGGAGGTATTTAAGAAGAAACTGGACAGCCACTTGCCTCAAATTGTATAGGGTCTCCTGCTTGAGCAGGGGGTTGGACTAGAAGACCTCCAAGATCCCTTCCAGCTCTATTCTGATTGATTGGATTCTGCAGTTGTAACCATTTCCATTAAAAATGAGCAGATATGAAGCTAAATAGCTGACATGGACGGACCTGATGCACAATCCAACTTTTCTCTTTATTACTTTCCTTGTCTCTTCTGGGATGTGAGGGAACTCAAGGAAAGATTAAAATTTTCTGAAGCCACATCTGCTAATATTTCCTTTTTCCTTCTGCTCAGATGGCCTATACCTTCAACCAGAACAACAATAAAATGTTCCAAATGAAATTTAAAAAGTTCATCCAAAAGCAGGTAGGACAAGCCCAGTTTTATTATAGTTTTAATTTTTTTAAAAGGCAAAAAAAAAAAAAATGAGGATTCTGAAGACACAAATACTTGGAATGTGTTAGAGAGAGAACAAATTTCTATGGTTTGCCTACTGTAAATTGGCATGTAGTGAAGGGGAAAGGATTGACATTTGGTCAGAATATGGTAGACTAGAATCAGAGGTATAATAGAAACCAGAGGGCTGAGCTTTTAAAGTTCAAGTGCAGATAAGGACCAGAATTTTGGTTGCTAAATGATGCGGTCATTATTAAGTCATTCCATGATCAGATCCCTATTTTATTTATTTATTTATTTTATTTGTCAGCAAGTGCAAGGAAACAGGACACATGAAAAAATGGCACAAATAAATGGATATAAAGAAGCAAAACATAAAATGAGTACATACAAATGAGTACAGAAGGACAGGGATGGTAGGCACGCTGGTGCACTTATGCATGCCCCCTTAGGGACCTCTTAAGAAACGTGTAAGGTCCACGGTAGACAGTTTAAGGTAAAAGGTATAGGGGTTAGAGAAACTAACAACAGGATCAGGTAAAGTGTTCCAGACATTTACTACTCTATTGCAGAAGTCATATTTTCTGCAATCAAGATTAGAGCGGATTACATTTTGTTTGAATCTATTGATAGCCCTAGTGTTATTGCAGTTGAAATTAAAGTAGTCGTTAACAGGTAGGACGTTAAGGTAGATGATCTTGTGTACTAAGCTTAGGTCGGAACGTAGACCGCGTAGTTCAAGGTTATCCAGGCCTAAAATTTCAAGTCTATTGGAATAAGGAATTTTATTGCGAGCAGATACTTCAAATGGACAAAAAACATGCAATTTTCTTGGCAGATGTAAGGAAACAAATGGTATGAAATCTCTGGCCACAGCCTAGATTCCCATGCAGTCCTTCATTCAAGGACTCTTACCAATCTGGTTAAGCTTTTAAGTCCAAAATGATCCTGGTACTTAAGGAGAGGCAACTACTGTTCAGGCTTCAATACTGTGTAATTTCAAGCTCTTAACCATGCTTGTATCTCTTTTTCTTCTGTATTTTGCTTTTGTTGGCTACAGATACTTGGATCCGTCCTTTAACACAATGCAGAATGAACTCTACCAGGTGTTTTCATTTCATGCGCATTACATCCCAGAAAAAGCCAGTTTTCCCATGGATTGTGAGTCCACTTTGATAGCTAAGAACCCTTATTCTAACAGAATAAATGGCACTTAAGGGGTTTCTTAGGGTTTGCCTTTGACTAGAAAGTAACATTTTTCTATTCTGTGTGAAAATCATCCTGCAATGTCAGACTATTATAGATTCTGATGGTGCAATCCTGTGCATTTTTAAAATAAGGTTAAAAGAT
>QLTV01002303.1:63433-79763 GCA_003457575.1 Thermophis baileyi | reverse complement strand
CCCCCCCCCTCTCTCTCTCTCTCTCTCTCTCTCTCTCTCTCTCTCTCTCTCTCTCTCTCTCTCTCACACACACACACACACACACACACACACACACACACACACACACACACCTGGTCTGGTCACATAGAAGGAGGCTTTCCTGGGGAGTTCTCCTGCGCGGACGTGTCCGGCAGCAGTGGTGGCGGGGGGGGCAGAGTTTGCCTGGGCTCTCCGCCATCCCAGAACCGCACCGTGCACGGGGAGTTTTCTGGTGTGGCACAGTTTTGGGATGGCGGAGAGCTTGCTTGGGAGAGCCAGTGGGGGGGGTAGAAATTGCTTGGTAGAGGACAAGGAAATTTTCCAGAAGTTGCGGCGGTTTAACTGTTGAGGCTCCGGGCCTCAGCACGCCGAGCTGGAAGGGAGGCAGCTGAGCAGGCAGGCAGGAAGGGCTGCAGCCCTGAGCCTCAACAGGTAACCCGCTGCTGCCTCGGTGCCTGCCGGGAGCCTCTTCCTCCACTGGCCTGGCACAGCAAACTTTGCACAGCAGCGGGAAGCAGCCCGAGAGCTGGGGCGCGTGCCCCACATGCTCACTGGCCAAGCCAAGCCCCATGCGCCCCTCTGCCTCCCGTCTCGCCTGCCTCCTCCTCCTGCCAGGTGGGGAGGGAGAGCAGTGACAGGGGCGGCGGCAGCCCCTGCCAAGCGCAGCACACGGAGGCGGCAGGCAAGGTGTCCACAGCACATCTGTTAATCCAGCCGGCCACACGACTACAAGTGTGGCACGGAAGCTGCTGGTGGCCAGGTGGGCAGCAGCCCCCCGCATGGGGAGAGGGCCAGGCCTGCACTTGGAAGGGGCCGCCTATCTTGCTGCCCTCCCTGCCTGCCTGGCTGCAGACGTCTGCCCCCCCTCCCGGAGCACGACAGCCGCGGTTCGCTTTCTTCCTTCTCCTGCCGCTGCCCCTCTTCGCCCCAATGCAGCAGCTGTGTCTCTCCCAAGGGCTGCCCACCCATCCACTGGCCAAGACTGTCCAGAAGCAGCGCGTCTCCTGTCACGGGCTGGACGCCAACTTCAGAAGGCAAGCGGGCATGGGAGACTGCTGGGAAGGCTACGTGGAAGGCCACCAAGTATGGCAGGGCTGTGGGGAAGGGAGTAGGCTGCTACCTCCCTTCCCGCTGCCCTGTCATGCTTGCCTGCCTTCTACATGGTCTTCCACTCGCCTGCCTTCGCAAGCTGGCCATGGGGACACCAGGAAGGCCGCGTGGAAGGCAGGAAAGCATGTCGGGGCTGCGGGGAAGGGAGTAGGCTGCTACCTCCCTTCTCCGCCACCCCGACATGCTTTCCTGCCTTCCACGTGGCCTTCTGCTGGCCTGCCTTCGCAAGCTGGCTACGGGGAAACCAGGAAGGCCGTGTGGAAGGCAGGAAAGTATGTTGGGGCTGCGGGCCATGGGGAATGGAGTAGGGAAGGCAGGCTGGGATGGTGGGGGGGCAGGGGGCGTGACTTTGCTGGCAGGCAGATCAGGGGCACACCGCTTCAGGCAGGCAAGCTGCAGAGCACAGACTGGGCAGGGCAGGGCGAGCGAGCAGCGACTGGCAGACCAGTACAGGCGCGTGGCCAGCCAGCCATCGCTACCGGCTCGGCAAACCACCAGTGGCCACCGCTACCGGTCCGCCCGATCCGGTCCGAACCAGGAGCATTTCACCTCTGGTTTGAGTGCAGGACTCTCCTTTAAAAGCTTCCAGACAAATGGCAGTTGAGCTGCCATTTGAACATATTAAGCAAAGGGGACCCTACAACCTCTCTGGTAAGGTAATTCTACTGTTGTTTGCAGGGCCACCGAGAGGATTATTAAGTCCTGGAACAAGACTAATATGGGCCCCTGTGGCTTTTTTCCTCCTCCTCCTCCTCCTCCTCCTCCTCCTCCACCTTGTAGGCATCGACTTTTCCATCCGGTTGGGGCTCCGGCTGGGCCTCCTGTCCCTCAGGCGACTCCGCCGGTGGCCTTTTGGCCTTTGAGTCACTGCTGCTGCTGCTCCCTCCTCTGCTGCCTCCAGACCCCTCTGCATCAGCAGAAAGGGCGTCAGAAGGGGAGGCCACCGCCAGACTCTCCTCGTTCTCTTGCATGGAAAACTCAGGGGGGAGGCTGCACAGCCTTTCCCGCTTGCCTCACACATGCCTCTTGGAGAGGCCTAGGCCAAAAAGAAAGGGAGTGCACTTCTGTCGTGATGCAAACCGGTGGGGAAGGTAAGTAGAACCCACCACCAGGATTCTGCAAGTGTTGTAAACACATGCCAGTTGCCAAGCACCTGAATTTTGATCATGTGATCGAGAGGATGCTGTGAAGTTGTAAGTGCGAGGACCAGTTGTAAGTCATTATTTTTCAGGGCTGTTATAACTTCAAATTGTCGCTAAACAAATGGTTGTAAGTCAAGGACATCCTGTATACGTGCAGGACTATAAAATAGATTATAGGTTTATAATCCACATAGACTGTCATTTGCAGAAGACTATTGTTCATCTTATTTTAACTCTCTTTTTCTTGTCTTTTGGGGTTTCTTATATCCCACCAAGCTTTTCTTTATTCTCACAGGTACTATATTTCCCCATCTTCCTCTTGCATCTCTCCCTCAAAATGACTAAGAGCCTATGTACATTTTAAAAATGATAGCATCTTTTGAGTTGACCTCAATGTTATTCTATGGGTACACTGTGTATTTTTCTTAATAATTATATGAAGTGGTTTCCCAGTGCCTTCTTCTGATTTTTTTTTTAATTTCTCAGTCTAGCCTACAGTTTTAGTATTTCCTATTCTTCTTCTACCCAAGAACTCACTGATCCTGACACTGCTTTGTTTTGAAGCCTAGAAAAGTTCATCCTGATGCCATCACTGTTGAGTTTGAATTCCCAGCTACTCTTGCTGAAGTATAGCACTTTCCTACTTATGAATCATCTCTCTATTTTGTTCCCCTGAAACAGCAGTTCAAAGAACAACTAAACTCAGATTCTTCCAAATATTTTAGACTCTTAGAATCCTTGATCATCAAGTATGTTGGCTGGATTTTGTGGCAGTTAAAATTAAAAAATCTGAAAGGTACTATCTGTCCCCAAAACTAGAACATTGTAGTTTCCAATACACTGAAGGCTATCTGTATTTGTAATCTTTCTCACTTGTAATCTGCATCTGTGTATTCAACCTATCTTCCCTCCACCACCCCAAATTAAAATCCTTCATGAGTTTAGCCACTCATGCATTTAATGAAGCAAATAGCAGCTCACAAAAGCTATGCTTTTTAATAGAGTGTTAGTGAGAAAAGTTGCTACCAGACTCTCTCTGGAAAGAAACTCAAGGAAAAATTAATATTTTGCACATCTGCTGCCCTTTTCCTTTTTCCTTCTCCATAGATGACTGAAACTTTATGCAATGAAAGAATCTGGAAATATTTAAAGCAGAAATTTCAGAAATCATCAAAGAACATATAGGAAGAAAGGAAGACACCAATCTGAAAATAACTTTAGGAAAAAGCCAAAAGAATAACAATTTTGAGAATTTGGGAGAGTCTGATTTTAGAATGCAGTAGAGGTGGAAAAAATTTCTATAATTTTATTATTGTAAGTTTAAATGGAGAGATCAATACAGCTCTAAGAGTTAAAGTTTCATTGCATTTTACTAATTACCGTACATCTGAGGGCAAAATTGAAGGATGGGCTTGGCAGGAAACAGAAATGGTTTGAAATTTGGGCAGAGTATGATAGACTAGGATCAGAATATGATAGACTAGGTGTAATAAAGACTGCTTAGAATATAACAGTTCATGGCCAGACAACCGCACGGCTAAAGTAGACTTTATATTGACCAGAATTTCAACTAAGGATAATAAGAAATATGTTTTGTGGGATGTAGGTGGGTGGAAAAAAAGATTACTTTGGATTGATATTGTCTGAAATACGATTGTAAAACTGAAAAAAATGGATATTTCAGAAATAGAAATAGAAATAACAGAGTTGGAAGGGACCTTGGAGGTCTTCTAGTCCAACCCCCTGCTTAGGCAGGAAACCCTACACCACTTCAGACAAATGGTTATCCAACATCTTCTTAAAAACATCCAGTGCTGGAGCACCCACAACCTCTGGAGGCAAATTGTTCCACTGATTAATTGTTCTAACTGTCAGGAAATTTCTCCTTAGTTCTAAGTTGCTTCTCTCCTTGATTAGTTGCCACCCATTGCTTCTAGTCCTACCCTCAGGTGCTGTGGAGAATAGCTTCANAGTATTCCAAGTGTGGCCTTACCAAGGCATTATAAAGTGGTATTAACACTTCATGTGATCTTGATTCTATCCCTCAGTTTATGCAGCCTAGAACTGTGATGGCTTTTTTGGCAGCTGCTGCACACTGCTGGCTCATATTTAAATGGTTGTCCACTAGGACTCCAAGATCCGTCTCACAGTTACTACTATTGAGCAAGGTACCACATATACTGTACCTGTGCATTTTGTTTTTCTTGCCTAAATGTAGAACCTTACTTTTTTCACCATTGAATTTCATTTTGTTAGATAGCGCCCAATGTTCAAGTCTGTCAAGATCCTTCTGTATCTTATGTTAGTTGAGGTTCTGTGAAGTTTAGAAGCTGAAATCTTACCCCAGATATACTTAGATTAACATTTTCAGTTAGCTCCAAAATTTAGCTCACCAAACTGAATATGGATTCTTTTTTTTTAAACTTCAACTGACCTCAGATGGTAATTGTGAACTTGAAATGGGGGTTGGGAGGAAATGGGGGCTGTTCATACAAGAAGGACAAGAGGAGGAGGAAGGGGAAGGGCTTAAATTGTTGACTTGTAACTTGATCAACACCTCCCTTTCTCCCTTCCTCAACCACTTCTATACTGCTTCCACTTCTTTCCTCTTCCACCAAGGATCCTCTCCTTGTGAACCCAAGAGAAACATCCATCCCTATGACTCAGCTCCTTCTGAAGAAGCAGCCGGAGCTAGTCCAAGAATGCAATGAGTCACTTCAAGGTGGTGAGCCAATTATGACAAGTTTCACCTCATCACTGGAATTCCAACTGCAAGATGAGGCTGAAGGTTTTCTGAAAAACACATCCATCATTACCAGACCATTTGCTTTAAAGCCATTTTGCTAAACACTGGGAATTTACCACTGGGAATATGGGAGGTGCAAGCACCTTTGCACTTTTGGAGAAAGAATGGGAGCTACTGTGAGGAACAACATTAGGAAACTCTCAGGCTCAGAAGGCTGAGAATGAGGTTAAAGAATATTGCAAGGTTGAGTGGGGGGGGGAGTCTTTTTCTCGGATGGTTACATCTTAAGGGTTAATTTCTCTATTCTAAAAACTATGAAAAAGCCAATCCTTTATTATTATAGTACCATTAAGGAATAACAACAAAATGACATACTTACCAGCATCAAAATTTTGATTTTCTGGTAATGATAAAAACTAGGGCAGCATGCTCTCTAGTGGTAAAGAAAGACATAATGCTTTCACTGTGTCTCTCCCTCCTTTCTCTGATATACCCTTGATAAATTGCCCATTCTTTTTCATGTAACTTTGTTCTAACACCTATCCTAACGTAATATAGCAAAATGGAGGGAAATGGGGAATGCCATCCTTGGCTGGCTTCTAGAATCAACATAGCAATGGAACTACTTGCTCACATCCATTGTATTTCCATGTGAAATCCACCCTGGGATTGCTTTGGATGCAAAACTGAAGCAGTACATAGTGGGCATAGCTGTCATATCTTAAATTACACTATTTTTCTTTGTGGAAAAGATACGGAATATGAAATCAAGAAATCAGAAAGATTCTAAAAGTGTGGAATTTGGTTCTCCTAGCTCTCTCTCTGTACCTCTTTTCATCTTTTTTTCAAATAGTCAATAAAATTCAAATGGCACTACTGGTTTTTTGTCTGTTACCTAAAGATTCAATCTTTCAGTTACAGAAAATGGGGTAAACTATGCAGTTCCCAATTCTGTTTGAAGAGAGCATGGTATGCTAAGAAATTTGTAGTGACTTAGGAAATCGAAGCTTCTTATCTCATCCTCAAGAAAGTTCACCTTCAAATAGAATATATGTAGCTTAGGGTGGAATTGTGGAGTCCTTTGTGCTCTCTGAGCTTGGTTGTTTGCTGCAGATTTTTCAATGTGCTATTGCTGATGATGTTATCTAGTTGGGTAATGAAACATCTGCAAGCAAACAACTCAGAGAGTACTAAGGATTCTATAAGTCTTCTTTCCTTTATACTCTCAGCGAACTATTTCATTGTGCCCCCCAAAAAAGGAAGACATCCCTTTCTAAGATTTCAAATGCATCTGTTTTCTCCAATACATTCATTGTCTTAATTTGCATGGTTGCTAATGACTTGTTCTTACCTCTTGTATAAGCTTTCCAGAAATTAATTAACTTTTTGGCTTGGATTTTCTACATCTCCTTTTCACAGACTACAGATCCAAACTTTCACTGTTGTAGGTCTAACCACCAATTTATCACTCTCTCCCGCAACATGCTTTTGCAAGATCCAAACTGATTTCTTTGGAACATGCAAAAGAACATCAGGTTTTCTGGGATCTCTGCCCATTTCAGTACTGTAGCCTCAGGTGTCCTATAAACTTAATTGCTGAGAACAGAATCCAGATGTTGAACAGGCTGTAGTCAAAACAAGTCTTTTGGCAAGATATGAGAGCAGGCTAGAAAGAGGATTTTCATCTTCAGATTTTTACTTTAGAACTTGGACCATGTCACTGTCCAGACAGATGCTGTAGAAAGAGTTTAATGATTGGGTAGATGTATGGGGGTGGGAACTGGCCCAGAAAGGGTGGCCTTAAAAGCCTTTATATTGTTAACAGTTCTACTGGTCTCTCAATTGTCCATATTTGGAGAACAGGCTTTCATTTTATTTATTTTTTTAAAGCAGGATAATTGCTATCACCTTTGGGAACCTTTTCCCTGAACCTTACAATACTTGTTCCCATCTGCTAGAAACTTTCAACTGGATGAGTATTCTCTGATCATTCTTAAATGTTTTCTACATTTTGTCTTAAATTGTCTGGTCCCTGTAGTTTTGAATATTACAAATCCTTTGTTGGATTTGTTATCTAGGACTGGGAAATGGGTAAAGCAGGAACATGGCTTAGATGAGCTATTCTTCCAGTTCTGCCAATACACTTTACCTCATTTTTATTAATTGAGGCAGGGAGATTAGCCTGGAACACTGCTGTAACCTCTATAGCCTCCTCCATTTTTTCTTTCCTACTGGGTTGCTGAAGAGGAGCAGTCATCTAGAAGAGATGGGGTTTGTTTCTGGTATGTTCCCAATGCAATTTTTGATCTGGGACATTGAAATGGCAGGTAGGACCCATGACCAGTGATATTGATGTTGGTGAAATAAACCAACATCAGGTTTCCTGGAAGAGCTTGTATGTTGGTGGCTATAACCAACATGGATGAGTTTTTCACCTCTTTACCAGCAAGGATTTTTATCCCAGCACCGTCAGTCGTTCAGTCTCCAAAATGTCCTAATTCCAAGCAAGAGTTCTATCACATCCAAAATGGTGGAAATCCACCTGCAAGTCTCTCTCCTCCCTTTGGGTCAAGAGATGCTTCCCAGTCCGTCCCTCAAGCAGCACCTGACACCACCCAACCAAGGACACCAGCTGCACAAGAGGAAAGGTCTGTTGCTCAAGACCAATTCCAACAGCCATCATCCAGGCTTCACAAAATAAAAAATAAATCTGTTGCTCAAGACCAGTTTTCATTCAGCGATAGCAACCCACTCCCCACTTTCAATGAACACTTGCATGATATTCAGCAACAAGCCGCAACTACCCACAATCCCAGCTGGTTAACACCAATCAGCTACATATGATTGTGCATGCACTAAGGAAACCCAGGAAGTGGCAAATAACCAATGAATAAAATCATAACCTTCTGTTTCCTTGTGCAAACAGATTCAAACTCGGGTGGAAATCTCCCCTCCGGGCCCTCTTCCTTTTGGCTGAAAGTGTCAAGTGAGTGGTGCCCCTTTTGCTTCTGTGGTGATTAGTTGGATAGTAGGACAGTTGGATAGGGCAATTATTTAGTTGTGTTGGATCTCAGTAATGCAGGGCCTGAGAAATGGGTATCTTTATTGAGAGTTGTGTTCTCTGAGGAATAATTTGGTGCAGGCTGCATGCTAAAGGTAGGAAAACAGAGTAATGAAATACATTAATAATTGGGAATTCAGTCTACATCAAGATTCAAGTGGCCTCTAGAGTAGAAGAATGGGAAAAGCCACCAGCTGCCTTGGATCTCAAACACGACGTATTTTCATCTCACTTCTCTTGAGGGAATAGTAGAAGCCTTTCCACTGGTACCAGTTAATGCCATTGGCAAAAGACAGATGTGGTCCACCAAGGTAGAAGCCATTGAGGTTGGAAAAATGGCAGCTCTTGAACCACCAGGCACCTGATGACAGAGCTGCACAGTTCTGCACATAGAGATCTTGGTCACGGTCAAATGTGGAGAACTTCTGGCCACTGTGATAGGACAATGAATCACCTGGTGGGAACATCAAGCGAAATAATGGTAAAAATGAGACTTCACGAAGCTGGTAAGAATAAGGAATAGTGTCCTTGCTTGTATATTTGAGAGTAGATCCATTATTAGAGCCTAAGTATACTGGTCAGGAATAGCTGGCACTGGAATGTTTTCATGCACATCTCATAACTTATGTTTCAAGATTGGACGGAACATGCTTTTAAATGACTTCTAATTTCCCCATTATATACTCTGATTCCATATACCAAGATACAGAGTAAAGCATATGTCTTAGGGAAAGAAAAATTGTTGGCTGCTGTTAACATCTTGTTAACTCACATGTGGGTTTATGTTAATATTTGGACACCCCTGGCCCAGAAGGGTTTTGGAAATTATAGACCCAATATATTAGAAGGACAGCAAACTGGGGATGACTGATCTATATACTAGGCTGAGGACAAACATCATCCTAGTATTCATGATAATACACAGATCCAAATTGATCCTACCGAAATGTCTGATTACCAAGTTTGAAACAAGACTATGTTTTCCATCTTTTTAAAAAAGACAGATGCAAATGTGTCACAACTATCATATTGTAAATAGGGTTTCCTACCCTCGTTTTGAGACTCAGTCTTACTCCATTTGGTACTCAAATGGGATTGGGAACCTGGGGTCTCTTACCTGCCCCTCCATCAGTAAACCCAGATACATGGAGTGTGTAGCCATCCTCTTCTGCACTGATTGCATTTGGGGAAAGGGAGAAGTCAGCATATTTGGCAAAGGCGGTATTATTCTCAAAGTCATCCAGCTCCACACGTAGCTCATACTTCTGCTTCAGGGTGAGAAGGTGGATATTTTGCAGTCCTAGATCAGGTGGGAATTAGAAAATCATTTGTGGGCACATCGTTATGGTGCCTTGGGAAGAAGTCCAAAGCACCTCCACTTATTTTCCTACCCTTTGGGGATGACCTCCATTCTCTTAACAAAAAAGTGCTGGCCAGACAGAAAAGCAAGACAATTCTTGGCTGAGCTTGCTGGCCTAGACTCATAATAAACAGAGCAATTGCACTTCATGATGTAGTTTTCTGGCCCAGGTTTCAGCTGCTTAGGGGAGAAACCCAAACATTTTACATTCCAAACGTTTCTGGCAAAAGGAGATGTCTGGATCAAGAGATGCATAAAATTGTGAGACTGGAGAGAAGCCAGTGAGGGAAAGGGTGGGAAAAATCAAGGGCTTTTGGCAGAGGCTCCTCAGAGAGGAGGAGGAAAAGGAGAAAGAAAAGAAGGAGAAGAAGAAGAAGAAATTTTCTTTATCCGTTCATACTTACCCAGCCAATATTCACCATCTGCTTTGCCAAAGCCAAACTTGTAGTCATTCCATCCCCGAAAGAAACTGATTGACCCATTGAAGCGTTTCTGGAAAACCTGCAAAGTATAAGAGTTTTGAGGAAAGGCAATTGTTAAATTAACATCAATTTGTCAACAGTTACCCTGAAGCTGCATTCCTGTCAACACCATGAAAAGGAAATAATCAAGGAGATTATACATTATGCTAAAACATGGTTAATTGGATAAGCCAAAATGATTCATACATTATGCTAAGCCTTACTCTTAACAGCCTTGGTTTAAGCATACACACAATTCATCCCCCTCCTATTTTAAATGCATATTTGCTTGTTTGACTTCTGGTCTTTATATCCCACTTTTCCATGCTGGACACTATCTCACTTCTACATTGGCTAACAAGACAAGGAAAAGTACTGAATTGGTTATATCTGTAGAAGGATGGTGTTCTTTTGTGATTTTTGTAGCCTACATCCATAAACAGGAAGACACCACACAAAATGTGTGTTCCTGGTTAATCCTAAATGTTCTGATGTTCAAATTAAGGAGTGTAAAGATTCTCATGAGACACAGATACCTTGGCCCCATGAAAAAGAGTAATGTAGGACCTGGATTGTAAAGATCCAGAGTCATAGCACCATCTGACATTAGAACTCAATGACACACCCTTCCATATTTGTTGTCTTAAACTCCCAGGGGAAAAAAATGCTTGCAATATAAATACTACAAATTTCTTAAAGCTTTATGTAGAGCAATATCAGCACCATAAATGATACTGAAACTACAACTGGAGAACAGGCCAAGATAAAAGAAATCAAGGTTATGAGAACTTCCACCAAACTAGCACTGAACAGCCACTACTAATCTAACCCAGTCCTAGGATCTCTTGTGCTTCCATAGGATACACTTTCCCATTTTGGATCCATCCCAGGGATTTCATTACCGTCCACTTTCCATCATCAGTGGTCATGTCACAGTACACCGGGACAGGGACACTGGGTCCTGCTGGAAAGATAAGGTACACGCCATCTGTCTCTGAACCTTGATCGTATATGTCCTCACAGTCAAGTGGAAAGGAATCTTCTCCACAGGGTTGAGATTGCTGAGCTGTCCCAATGGGAGGAAAAACATATTACTTTAAATTTAAATAACCCATCAAGCATATGACATTACTTTGGCTTCTGATTGACCATTTTGCTTTAAAGCAGAGAGTTAGTAGTCCAAGACAATAATTATAAATCTTTTGCTGTTATTATTTTACAAATATAATAATTCTTTTGTTCAAGATCACCTTCTATTTGGGCAAATATGACATTTCTGAGAATAGCTTAAAAAGCTAAGAAATAAATAAAAATACTACATTTTGTTAATCGAAATTTTGATTTTTTTTCCTTCAAACTTCATATTAAAATTTATATATATTTCAGTACATTATTTGTCCAAATTTAGACACATTTTTGACATTCATCCAATGTAAATAGATTTTATAAATAATTTTCATTATTGATTTTTTGGGGGGGGATATTACTTTAATAAATATATGCATTTCAATGCAGTCTTTGCTGTCACATACAGTACATGTATATTAATTTTGGAGATTTGGGGGCAACTGTAAAATTTTGGAAATGCTAACTTTTAATGTGCAATGCAGGTTTGTTACCCCCAAAATATAAAATTAGATTGTTTTGTCATTCAGAAACGATCTGAATAAATTTGTATGTGATCTGCTTGAGATTTGTTCAGGGGAGGTTAATGATTACTTTTAGATAGCTTGAACCTATAAAGTTTCTGAATTGTATGCATTAAGATTTTCCAGATCTTTCCAAAGATGATAAGATATGCCCCAAGCCTACCTAAATACACATCCCAAACCCCTAGACCGAATTTCTCATCCTAATCATACAGTGATTAAGTCACTGAAGACCCTGATCAGGTGAGTTTCAATGTCACCCCATTTCTCCAGGCACCTGCGTAAGGGATAACAATTTTCCTTTCTGGATAGCTTTCAGATGTATACTTATTTCTCTTTATTCCTCATTGAAACAGGTGTTTATAGGTTGTGGGGATTGTGCATATGTGCCTGTAACTAAAAGACACCAAGCATGAAAAGCTTTCAACATTCATATAAGCAAGCACCTTCTAGCCAAGAGTCCTATTAAGGAATTGTTTTAGTTATTATCTCTGTCAAAAGCCACTCTTAAGGCAGTGCAGGGATAGCAAGCGGTGATCTTTATATTGTAGTAACTGCCATTAACTAAGACTTTTCTAGACATTCTTCCATACATGGGAAGCTATTTGTTCAGCCTTCCACTACAATTTATACAATATATGTGGAGGAAAAAAAATATCGGCTGGCAGATAGAAAATCGTTAAAGAGACATCCAATCTAGAACTAAGGAGAAATTTCCTGACAGTGAGAACAAATAATTGATGGAATGGCTTACCTCTGGAAGTTGTGGGTGCTCCATCACTGAAGATTTTCAAAAAGAGATTGGACGCCATTTGTCCAGAATGATACAGGGTCTCCTGCTTAAGCAGGGGGTAGGACTAGTCACTAGAGACTTCCAAGGTCCCTTTCAACCCCATTATTCTATGTTCTGTGAAATATTCTGCCTATTATAGTAGGATCATCTGACATTACTTGAGACTCACAAACATATAGTAATTTCATCCTCTAACAAATAACATTACTAACAGAATGGTTATTGGGAAAGAAGAAAACAGTGGACAGCAATATCCTAAAAGAGCAGGCTGGTCAGTCGTAAAACCTATAATATTTTGTTACAAAGGAAGGAGTGTGATAAAATGCCACAAAGGCTAGATGTTGTCAACTTCATTCAAATTCTATTCTTCTTCCAATGATATATATGGAATAATATACTTCGATTTATTATCCCAACAGATTACTGATGTTGTGAGTTTGGATAATAATGACAGAGATTTTCAATGCATCTTCTGTGCTAAGAAATGATGAGTCCATAGCTCAAGGCTGACACTCTCCATTGCCAATGGTATGTGAGAATTATCTTAGGAGGCCAAGCAAAAAAGATTCTGCCTAGTGAATGGTCAGATAAGAGACAGCATAGCCTACAGCTCCATAATAGGAAGAATAAGAGGCTGAGGAGGGATCCTTCCTAAGTTATCAGGCTGTAATGGAAATGGCAAGAGAATTGTACTTTCAGATTTCTGTTAATATAGCTTTACCCTAAAGTAGAATTAGCTTATCTGGTCTTGTTTCCTCTCTGGTCCACTTGGTAAGGTTGATCCCATTACACCAGGGATGGGATTTTTCCGTTCTTGCAGATTAATGCACCTGAGCAACCAGATCGATGTTTATAGTCCCTTCACCATCTGAGGTATGAAGGCATTAAACAGCAAGAAAGCTTTTTCTATCATAGGACTAGATGCTCCAGTGTCCTCTTCAAGCAGGCCTCTCTCTGACTCCATAATTAGTGCCCACTCAGCAGTCAGAAGCAGGATCTTCTAAAAGACTTTCAGATAAATGCAAACACATAGCTTAAATCTCTTCATTTTTTGTTTTTTTCCATAAACTTTTCCGAACCCAAAATAGATTTGTGTGTTTCTTTTGAAATAATTATTCAGTTGGAGAATTAACATTGTTCTGCAGTAGTGATTAGGAATCTTTCAGATATAAAGATAGGATATTTATATTGTAACATATAAAGTAAACTGTGCAAAGGATTAATATGGAAATAAGGGAACAGGACAATCACAGCTCAGTCAATTAATATTTGTATTGCATGGAAGAAAGGTCCTGTTGGAACACTTCAACATTTCTCCAGTTAATAGGCAGCATATGATCAGCAAAGTCTCCCCTTGGAAACCTGGAACACTGCTTTCAAAGTAGCCATTTCTGGACGAGATGGACAACAGACCTGACACTTCTTGTGTGTTTCAAGATTCTCTATATTGCATTGTAAAAATAAAGAGACATCCCATCCAAGAAACATTATTGTTGTATATATCCGTGGTGGTGCAGTGGTTAGATTGCAGTGTTGCAGGCTAATTCTGCTGACTGTCGGCAGTTCGATTCACACCAGCTGACTCAGCCTTCCATCCTCCCAAGGTCGGTAAAATGAGGATCCAGATTGTTGGGGAAAATATGCTGACTCTGTAAATCTGCTTAGAGAGGGCTGTAAAGCACCGTGAAGCGGTATATAAGTCTAAGTGCTCTTGCTATTTTGGATATTCCAGAACACTGTCTTTAACTACGGTGAAATGATCTGATGATTAAAAAGGCAAAAGATGCAATAATGTAAGCCAGGCCGGGCAAGCTGCAAGCCACAAATGACCTCCCAACATGAGACTTTCTGGCTAACTGGAAGCAGAGTATTTTTCTGTCCAATTTGATTGCAAACAGCTGTTCAGAAGCTGAAAATATAATTTAAATGCTTGTTTGTGTCTTTTGTGCTTGCTTGTTCTTCATTTATTGTTAAATGGCTCAGTCTGCGTGGCAACCTAACGTTGGCCCAGATATATATATTTTTTATTTTTTTTTTAAATGTATGCAAAGAGCAGCTCTGGCAGCAAAAGTTTATCTGTCTAGAAATGTTTTAACAAATGGACTTGGCTGATCTCAGAAGCCATGTAGGGTCAGCCCTGATTAGTATTTGGATCAGGAGGATTATGAAATGCCATGTCTGTTAGCTAGATTAGGAAATAAAGGAAACCACAAAACAACAGCAAACTTTCATAATGCTGCCAAAAAAGCTTCACAGTCAGAATCACCATGAGTTAAGCTTGACTTGAGAGTTCCTTTACTTTTTAGCACAAATGATCTATTTAATAGTAGAGGAAGGTGCTTTGTACTGAGTTGTGCCAATGACATTAATATACTTGAGACAGTGTAAATGGCCATAGTTCTCTTAGTTGAACCTATAATCTTTAGAAAACAAACTTGGTGGTTGTAGAGCTGATATACAGCCATAAGAGCCGTGTTGGCGCAGTGGTTAGAGTGCGGCACTGCAGGCTACTTCTGCTGACTGCCAGCTGCAGTTCAAATCTCATCGGCTCAAGGTTGACTCAGCCTTCCATCCTTCCGAGGTGGGTAAAATGAGGACCCAGATTG
The DNA here is from genome assembly GCA_003457575.1 of Thermophis baileyi. Taxonomy (NCBI): domain Eukaryota; kingdom Metazoa; phylum Chordata; class Lepidosauria; order Squamata; family Dipsadidae; genus Thermophis; species Thermophis baileyi. The sequence goes on along the minus strand of QLTV01002303.1, from coordinate 64,814 downwards.
TTTGGGGGCAATATGCTGACTCTGTTAAACCGCTTAGAGAGGGCTGTAAAGCACCGTGAAGCGGTATATAAGTCTAAGTGCTATTGCTATTGCTAAAGGAATCTAAGCATTTTCTGGGAGCAGTATAATGGCTGGGGGTTCCATGACAGACAATACATAAACTTAACATACACTCCTAGATCAGTCACTAAATGGCAAGAAAGAGATAGAAAAGTTTCTATATTGTTGGTGCTATCTAGGAATCATCAGTATTTTTTCAACCAGAATGGAGGAACTTGCCACGGCCAACTAGTGAGTTGCGGGAGAGCTCGCCATGGGACAACTTGCTGCAGGACAATTTAACAATTCAATTTAAAATTATTTAAAATAAATAAAAAATGATTTTAATTTTTGTCATTCACATTTCATTCTATCCCTCCTTTTGCATCCTTTTTAATTATTCTATTCCACAGTTTATTTGATATTAGTGTAACTCTTGTCCTGCAGCGAGTTGTCCCATGGCGAATTGGTCACAGCAAGTTAGCCATGGCAAGTTGGCAGTGGTGAGTTGGACATGGTGAATTATCACAGACCCCATCCAATAACCCAAGTACTGGTACAATTTGCTGGCAATACTGCACTCCCAGGAGAGCTCCCTGAGCTGCTGCCCTTTCTCCCTGACAGAAGCTTGTGTATGCAAAGCCCAATCACTGGAACACATGAAACCCTGAAGTCTTCAACTGATGAGTCAAGTTGGAATGGAGACCCAGTTTGGTATAGTGGTTAAAGCATCAGGTTAAAATCAAGGAGACCATGAGTTCTAGTCTGCCTTAGGGACAAAGCCAGTAAGGTGACCTTGGGCCAGTCATTTTCTCTTAGCCTTAGGAAGTAGACAATGGTAAACCATTTCTGAAACCTTGCCAAGAGAACTGAAGGAACTTTCTAGTCAGTCACTAATATAGATTGACTTGAAAGCACAAAAAATAAATTAATGTATGAAGAGGCATTTGAGAGGCTTGTTTTGGAGTTTAGAGAATTCTACTTATGCCCCGAGTCATAACAAGCTCTGTATTGCCTTTATTGACAAGCAGATTTTCATGGTCTTAGATAAGAATTCTTTCTTGTCCAACCTAAAGATGGCTAAAATTTATTAAAAGCTGGTGTCACTGTCTTCTTTCAGGTGACATAATATGGAATGAGCATGTAGAGGATGAATATGTGCCATAAATCAGTCTCAAGAGCACTTACCTGAGTTGATGGCCTGTCCTTGCAATGTTGGCAGCTGAAGAAGTAAAAGGAGGAACAGAGAGATGGGCAAAAATGAGGAGGCCTGAGAAAGCTAAAAAGAAAAGGCATGACTTGTCATCAATGGTACATTGTGAGGAAAGAGGCGCATTATTAT
>QLTV01002303.1:55933-58433 GCA_003457575.1 Thermophis baileyi | reverse complement strand
CAGGAAATGAAAAATTGGAGAGAAGAGGGGAAACACAGAACAAGCCAAGAGCTAGATGTTTTCCAGGGCTCTTGGCATGAACATAATGCTGTTATATGCCATTCTCACGTATGTGCAAGAAGGCTCCCCCCACATCTTTCTCTGTCTGTGTTTGTGTGATCATATTGGAAAATGTGTTAAATTTTAACTGTAGATGGGAGAAAATATTATTCAGAGCCAGAACATTTGGGTGTATTCTGTGAAGTCCCAAAGAGAGACTTCCAGTGAAATAAAAAATGATGGCCTTGAAATTAGGATTCTTGTCTACTGTGGAAGAAGGGTGTGACCTAGTAATGGCTCAAAACCTGGGGTTCTTGCTCACAGACACATTAAATGGAGCTAGTAGAAAACTATATCAGCATAAAATGTGTTGCTCCCACTGGTGATTCACAATCTCACAGATACACAATGATAGCAAATGTTGCTTCCTTATTTTCAGAGTCCAATGGATTCACCGGGTTTTTATTTCTTCAGCTGTCAGCAAATGTTATTATTAGTAGAAAAACACCCATCAATCACTCTCTCTATGTAGGCTGAGACAAGTGAAGGACTTGAATTTTAACAGATGTCTATAGCAGTAACTTTAGATATTTGTCAAAAACTGCACTGGATTTCCACAAGAAACAAGTCACAAGGCTTGTTATAGCATTCCTCTAGAAGAGAGGCACCACAAATTCACATCGAAATGTCAGAAAATCGCTAAACTTGTTATACAGTGAAGAAGCAGAGAATCACCTCTTCTCTCTCTCTCTCTCTCTCTCTCTCTCTCTCTCTCTCTCTCTCTCTCTCTCTCTCTCTCTCTCTCTCTCTTCATTACTGTGGGTCATTAACTCTCAAAACTCATTCAGATCTCCAACCCAGAGTTTGTCTGGAAACATCAGCCATGTAGCAGGGTGGGGTTGGGATTGAGACAGAAAAGAAGGGCCTTGGAAAACATTGCCATGGGATTGGAAGGAAAGGAGTGATCTCACACCAGCCTAATGTGATTGCAAACCATCATAGCATAATCCAGACTGTCCCCACCTATAAGACTCATCCAAGCACACCCTTAACAGAATGGTAGTGCATGGTGCTTTTGCATACTGTAAAGTCAATCAGGATAAAGATACAAACACTAAGCTGGTACAATTAACTGATGACTTAAAAGCTGTCTCATCTGTGGAGTGGGATCAGATGAAGACTATGTCATGAAGGACATTACTAAAAAAAAAAGAGGCACTGGGGCTTCTTTGTACCCAAGCATGAGAGGAAACACATAGTTTTCATTGAATCCCCAGAAGAAGAAAGATACCAGCAGGAATCACTATTATGTTCTATTAAAATTGGGAAGGGGAGTATTTTGTTTCTCAAAGGACATGCATTTCAATTCCTACCTCTTAAATTAAGAATAATAATAATAATAATGACAAAACTTACCCATTATAATACCAAATTTGGATGATGTACTCCTTGGCACTGGGGGAGCATCACAAGTCCTTTGGATGGATTATTTATTCATTCCAAGTTAAGTCATAACAAGGATTTTAATGTGTCTATCAGATTAAGAGAGCAAATAATGAAGAAACTACCGGTAATCAAACAAGAGTTGGATATTTTTATCTCCTGGACGATGGACCTAGTTGATATCTCCAGAGAATAAGACAATAGTCCACTTCTTCACATTAAAATCCCAAAGTGTATTTTAACTGATTAAGGAGTTGTTGAAGCACAATGTATTTTGCAAATCAAATCCATTCAATCAGAAGTGAGCACCAGTATATTCAGTAGAGTTTATTCCCAGTGAACTGCATAAGGTTGCAGCAGGGATGAAATGTGAAAAATTTCCCTACTGGTTCTGTGGGTGTGGCTTGGTGGGCGTGGCTTGTTGGGCAGGGTCATGTGACCGGGTGGGCGTGGCCAACTTGACGTCACTCACGTAACTCACTGTTAGATCCAGGAACTGCACATTCTGAAGCACATTCTGTCCTTCTGAAGCCCCCAACTTTGAGTTTCCCTCCACCATCTGGCTTGACTGCCCAACTGAACCTCGGAGCCTTCTCTTGCCCTGCTCTCCATCCCGGAGGGCTGTGCATCCCCCTCCCCGCCAATCCTCCGTACAAACCACCCACCCCATTTCTGCAAAGGCAGAGCCCCCCCTCCGTACAAACCTCCCACCCCATTTCTGCAAAGGCAGAGGGTGATCCAAAGAGGGGAGGGGGATGCTGTAGAAAAGGCAGCCTTCCACCCAGTGTCAGGGTTCCAAATAGCATCCAATTTTAAATCAGAGTCCGAGGCAGAGTATTCCTCAAAGTTCCAATTTATTAACAGAGCCATGTTGGCACATCTGAGAGAAACCCGAATCTGAAGCTGCAGGGGTTTCTCCACCCAGTTGAAAGTTCAAGCCCTTGTCCCCACACCCTCAAGTTCATCACGTTAACCAATCTTCTTCTGCCAGTGTGGCAGCTACTCCCATCTTTTTTCT
>QLTV01002303.1:31417-42677 GCA_003457575.1 Thermophis baileyi | reverse complement strand
GATCCCTCATTCTCCCCAATTCAACCACTCCAAACCCACTTCTTCCATCCAAACCATCCCAAACCCTCGTACATACACAACACCAACACCCTCATACATACACAAACGCACACACCCCCAAGATAAAATTAAAATGTAAGTTAAAACCGGATGATAAGTTTGTGTTGTAAATGCAACCCTAGATGACTTAAAGGGTAGTCTGTAAGAAAATGAATTGTCCTGCAGTTCTCTATGCAAAGGATCCTCAAGCAAAGCCTGATTGAAGGCAATGTCGTGCTGACTAGGGAAACGGAGTTTATCCCTCCGGTGGAAAAAGGCCAGTCCTTCGTGCTGGACTTCCCTTAGGTGCATAAGAAAGCTAGCTGGCAATGGCTTTCTCATTCATAATCCATCAGGTAAATACTGTTTCACTGTCTATTAATTCTACAAAAGTCAATAGACACACCATTAATATCCGTAAGCTATAGTATGTCAGGAACCATGGTCAGGCAAGTTATTTCTGCTGTCAGTTATGTGATTTATCACTATTGGGCCTTTGATAAATTCAATATTTGGAATACAGCCATGGATCCACTTTTTTGTAATATGTGAGCTGACTGTAGATACCAGTATGGTTCTCAAGAGCACATCCTTCACCCCGGCTAATAATACTAGCCAAAACCCATGACTGGCCCACCAAATATACCATAGGACCTTCAGAATCACCCTGTGAACCAAGAAAATTGAATGGAATATTGGATGAGAGGAGTGCCCAGTGAAACTATCTGACATAGTCAATGAATAACATTCTCTGAGAGCAAAAGGAAGTGATGGGAAAACTTGGAAACTTGACTTTATTCCCTTAAATTTAAATCTCACTATTGAATTTCAGTCACTGGATCACCTTGAATCCAGGTTTCATTTTAAAACTGAGCATCATAGCTTATAATACTACTGTCTCTTTGGATTCTCAAATACAAATCAGTTGTTTCTGAATGAGGATTAAGCTCAGCTTACATACAAGTTTTGATTTTCCAGATGTCATAACTAAGAGTGGTAGCAGTTGAAGAAAGTTAATGTTTAGCTTTATATGGTAACTGTGAGGATGTACAGGTAGTCCTTGACTTATAACCATTACATTAGTGACTGTTTGAAGTTACAATGGCACTGAAAAAAGTGACATGATTATTTCTCATCCTTCTGACTGTTGCAGTATTCTCATGGTAACATGTTCAAAATTGGATGCTTGGCAGCTGGCTCATATTTACGACAGTTGCAGTGTCCCGGGGCCATGTGATAACTTTTTGTGATCTTCTGACAAGTAAAGTCAATGGGGAAGCCAGATTCATGTAACAACCATGTTACTAACTTAACAACTGCAGCGATTCACTTAACAACAGTGGCCACAAAGGTCATAAAATGGGGCAAAACTCACTTAACAACTGTTTTATTTAGCAACAGAAATGTTGGCTCAATTGTGACCATAGGTCAAAATTGTGGTCGTAAGGTCATAAGCCTGTAAACAGTTAGGATGTAATGTTTCTGGATTCTTATGTATGGTTGACCAGAAAGAGCTTTTGTGAAAATGGGGAGATATGTGGGGTCCTTGGTGCTCTCTGAGCTTGCTTGTTTTCTTGCAGATGTTTCATCACCCTCCGCACCCCTTTTGGGCCTAGCAAGCCTCTCTACAGCCCACTGGGAGCCAAAAGGGGCGCAGGGAGGCGCCGCACCCCCCCTGCATCCCATTTTGGGCCTAGCAAACCTCCCTACAGCCCCCTGGGAGCCAAAACAGTGCACTTGGGGACCCTGGAAGCAGGGGTGGGTTCTAACTTACCTCGCTGCCGGTTCGCTTCCTCCTGCGCCGCATGGCAAAAAAACAAAGCCGGAAAAAAAGTTGGTGACCGCATGCACAGTGCTGGAACTCGGCTTCTGCGCATGCTCAGAAGGAAAAAAAAATAAAAAAATTCAAAAAAATTCAAAAAAAATTCAAAAAAATTCAAAAAAAAATTCAAAAAAATTCAAAAAAAAATCAAAAAAATTTCAAAAAAAAGATGGCGGCGCCCATGGACCGGCACCGACCAATCCGGTTCAGTGATGTCATCGTGACATCACCAGAGGGTCACTACTGGTTCAGGCGAACCAATTCGAACCGTGAGGAACCCACCCCTGATCCTAGGTCAGAGGTTGAATTCCCCTGATAATATTTTACACTTCTTTTTGATATCAAATTTATATCCATTGATTATATTAGCCTGTTTGTTCTATATAGACTCCAGAAAGGCAAACTTTAGCATCTGCATTAGAAAATGCTGCACTTAACTTTTGAACACTGAAATAAGCACTATGAGGTCTACTGTTGAAATATTCTGAACTATTTATCCATGTTCAAGGAGTTCAGTTTGGTCCAAGGAGTTCAGCTTCACAGTAGAAACTTCATCTATTAAATCTATATCTTAATTCACACTGAGCTGCATGTTTTCAGCTGTCTCTGTATTGTACATATTTGTGATTTTAGACAGTGGAAATTTTTCGGTCACTATTCAAAATCAATGTGAAGGACTGAATATGAGTATGGAATACTTTGGATTTAGCTTTTGTGTGTGTGTATGAGTGCAATTTGTAACCATACAACTGACTTGATAGCATTTTGACATTACAAGCTATTCTGGGAATTTAATTAAGGAATAAAAAAAAGTGAAGTCTCTTTGAATAAATATTGACTCTTGGTGTCTTCATAGAGATATCTGGGCGGGGGTATTGTTTTAATTTAGCATGTGGTTTACAAATATTGAACTGATTTGCCATTTTCATTTTCTGAACTTGTCAAACTAAGCTATAGCCCTGGGATTTCCTGGTGGCCCACAAACATCCAGATTTTTCAAGATCAGTCAAAATGGGCTGGATAATTTATAAATCTCTAAATAAATAAGTTTGAGCCACTACAATCAAATAAAAACCTGTTACAGAAGTTAGATATAGCAGAGATAAATTGTGACAACATGGTCATGAAAGGGGCTTCCCATGCACTTTTTACAAAAACTGAACCAATGACCAAGATCAGAGCAATATGTGCCTGTGCTTTTGTTAGTAAGATGTCATCCTTTCCATATATTATTCACTGTTCTTTCTGATAGAAACAATGTGCTGTAGTTATTACCTACCCTTCTGAAATGAGAGACCCTCCACAAACTTGCTTTTAGTTTAACTGTAAAGTGATTTTCCAGGGACAGACTTTCATTAAGAACAACTTGACAACTGGGTTGGGAAACCATTGAGAACATATAGATCCTAATCAGCACTACTATGTGGTGGAAATAACTTGACCTAGTTCTCACTTAGCCCAGTTGCTTTGTTTCTTTAGCAATACATTTAAGCAAACATAGGATGTACATAAAGGTTAGCATTTTTCCTGATGAAAAGAAACTAAGCAAAGAGGTGTGACTCATGCAGAGATGAATAGGCAGATTCCTAACACAGAGAATTCTATTTCTGTAACAATAATGATTGAATGTTCCAATTCTAATTTGATGAGGAAAGAGGAAGAATTATCTATACCAAATGGAGAGGATACATAAGAAGAGCCAAGACAACAGTTGTGTAGACTTATCAAGGAGCTTCTTTCATGTATGTATATTCCACGCTCATAGGAAACTCTGGATAATTTAATATATTCATTTTTGCAATATGAATTTGGAAAATTAAATATACAGGTGAGCCTCACTTATTGCTAGTGTGGGATACTGATTAAGATACAAGATTAGCACCAAGAAGACAAAAGTTCAGATTCATATTCATCATTTGATATGTGTTGGATGATTTTTGGGCAGTCAATGTCTTTCAGACCAACCTATTTCACAAAATTTTAGTTGATAAAAAATGAAGGAGAAAGTGATATGTTTGTTGTCTTCAGCTCCAGTAGGTAAAGCAATCTTGGGGGGGGGGAGGAATCCACAATATTTGGAGAGACAAAATAAAATGCAAGGATGGAGTGAAATGTTCTCCCCTTATTTTTGTATGGATGATAGGTATAAATTCATGGGGTTATCAAAGCTTTCCATAGATGGTATCCACCATTATGAGGTTTCTAGAACTTGCTGTTTTATGTATTGTAGGCAAATCAGTCTCGCCATCCTGAGACAGAGGTCTGAAAAAAATATGTGAATTCTTTCCTGCAGAATTCAGAGTAATGGAATAGCTTTCATTTTCACAAGAGGTCAAAGAGGTTATCAAAAGAGTAGAACTCCCCCCCCCAACATTAAGGATGTTATAGTTGAAGCAAGATATAATAGGATATCTTTCTCTCAAAAAGGCATTACCTAAGGAAGCTTCCAACCTGATGAATGAATGACTTCTCCAATCATTTGCTACAGAGCACATAATAATGTTAAAGATGGCTAGAATCCCAAATCCTGGAGCTCTAGTCTAGCCTTAATGTCATGTAATATTGGAGAGATACCAATATGCCTCAGGTGCATAGAAAAAAAGCTACAGAAAACTCTCTCCCTCCCTCCCTCCCTCCCTCCCTCCCTCCCTCCCTCTCTCTCTCTCTCTCTCTCTCTGTGTGTGTGTGTGTGTGTGTGTGTGTATGTCTGTGGTATTCTGCAAATTCTAATGCAGAACTTTTTTGACTAAGTATATCAACTGAAATAAAAAAAGGACCAAGCAGGACTTGTAGTCATCAAAATGAACAAATTTACCCATCCTTTTTCCTGAGTTTTTTTTTTAAATAGCATGCCTAAAATAATATTGAAATAAAATTATAACGTGGATATGCTAATAGGTTTAAGTTGTGAATTTTGTGTTATACTACATTTAGCCAAACTTAGGTAGGGAAAAAGGAAGAGTATATTACTGTTGCCATTCTCTCAGAAATGTTTTAGTAATCATCATCCAAAAATATGCAGTGGCAAGCTGTACTCACAGTTCCCAGTAGGAAGAAAAAAATGGTTTCTGGAATTCATTGCGGAAGCAGAGACGGGTTAAGAAAGAATAATGTCAAACAAGAGAATATTGCCCTGCCTGTTTTGGAATTCCTGTTCTTGGGCTATATTCAAATAATTGTTGAAACAAACCAAAGCAACTTATGTTTAGAGTAATTGTCCCTGGCAAGTTTCTATATTTTTCATGCATGGCTGGAAAAATGCTTTAGATAATGTTGCTAATCTGAGCATTAAAGTTTGCATTCGTCAGGGTTCCACCCACATTTTGTAGAGTTTAAATTACTTCCAGGAAATTTTGACATAGAGAACTATTTAAAAATTAAGACTACTGCCTTCAAGGTCACATGGTGTCACATATTTTGCCATCTTCTCATTCACTCCTTGTACAGAAACTAAACAAAAATCACAGAATAACAGTGAGTTGGAAGGGACCCTGTAGGTCATCTAGTCCAACCCCCCGCCCAAGCAGGAGACCCTACACCATTTCTGACAGATGGCAGTCCAGTCTCTTCTTGAAAGCTTCCAGTGGTGAAGCTCCCACAACTTCTGAAGGCAAGCTGTTCCATTGGTTGATTGTTCTCACTGTCAGAAAATTTATCTTTATTTCTAGTTTGAATCTCTCTTTGATCAGTTTCCATCCATTATTCATTGTCTGGCCTTCAGGTGCTTTGTCATCTCTGTGACAGCCCTTCAGATATTGGAACACTGCTGGTATGTCTCCCTGGTCCTTCTCTTCACTAGACTAGCCCTGCCCAGTTCCTGTAACCATTCTTCATATGTTTTATCCTCCAGTCCCCTAATCATCTTTGTTGCTCTTCTCTGCACTCTTTCTCAACATCTTTCTCAACATCTTGTTTATACGGTAGTGTGGTGACCAAAACTGGATGTAGTATTCTAGGTGTGATCTTGACTGAATCCCTGTTAATGCAATTTAGGATTGCATTGGCTTAAAAAAAAACCTGTAATCACAGGTGTGATCTGGTTTAACCTCTCACAATAATTAACCTACTTGAGAGAATCTAAAATCAGGCATAAGAACCAATGTGTGGTAGTGATTAGAATGTCAGACTAGTCACCAGGATCTCAGCCAGGCTAAGATAAATTCCTGCTTGAGTTCCTACATCACTCTAAACTATAATGTGTTGTTTTTTTAATGTAACATATTGGGAAAAATCCATGCATTATAGAACTGAACCAGATGGTTTAAGATGAGGCGCAAATCCAACAGATTATGACTTGATCAATACAGCATGTTTAAGAAAAGCCTGGAATCATGTAATATGTAGGCCCACCTGGGGAAAGCCACTCTCTCTGACATTACTTTTTAGATGCTCAGGGACAAAAGAATCCACTTCTTTATGAATCAAAGTTGTATAGAAAGAACTTTTCAAAAGGAATAATTTCTAATACTGAGTTTTCCATTTATAAACAGAATCTCACAAACAAGGAGGAGATCTAAGAGTTTGTCTAAAACTTGCTGATGAATGTTTCATGGGATAGATAGAGGAAACCACTCTCCATATAAGAGGATTTAATAATCAAATTCACTGTATATAGTTTAATGCAATTTTCAAAATGAATTAAATCAAATTATTTGTTGTTCTGACTTCGCCCCTTTTTGAAAACTGTCTCTCTCTCTCTCTCTCTCTCTCTCTCTCTCTCTCTCTCTCTCTCTCTCCATAATTAAAATGTTGTTAAAAGAATTCAGGAAATAAGAATTATCCTAAAGTGCATCAAAAAATTAGAAGTCCAAAGGAAAGTTTACCTATAAGTAAAGTAATATTGAGGTCACTTCATTAAGAGGAAAAATTGAAAACTGAAAAAAAAAAGCAAACAAATAATAGTTTGACACCACTAGCTCTTTACTTGAGTACAAAGAAAATACACAGGACTGAGATTTAAAGATTGAAACCATCTGGTTGGACTTTGGAAAGATGAGGTAATGTGGTTCTCAAAATACAGCTGGTTAATATTTGTAAATGATCTTCACAGAAACATTCAGAACTGGACCTGGTGTTGAGAAGGGACACTAAAGCACAATTTATGGAGAGGCTAGAAATTATTTGAAAACTATCAAGACATATCTGTAAAAGAAGGTACCTTTAAGTGTGCAAAAACATAGAGCCATCTAGCATATGGGCTAGAGTTAGCTATTTTGGATGTGAGACACACATATTTCAACTATTCAAAACAAAAAGATGGCATAGCCCTAAACTGTTTTCTTGAAAAGCATCTAGTCTACTCATAAGCAATAACCCTTTCCATGTAGTTCTGCTGTGCTATGAGTACAACAGATTCCACAAGTTTTTATTTTCAGTCAGTCACTAAGGTTAAACAATCTTATGGCAGAATTCCATTTTCCCAGTTCTGTTCTCCAGTCTGACAAATTCTAAACATATTCAACTGGACAGTTGATTATAAGATCTTACTAAATCAGCAAGATTTAGCAAGATCTCTTTATAATCAAGAATCAGTGGTAGAAAAGGTCCCAGATATTTAGACAAGAAGTGCCATCTCATTAGAAAAATCTTAGCCAAGAAAACATAGGCACAACTGATTAATCTGCATAATTTTATAACTCATGAGAGAACGATATCCCTTTCATGTTTTTAAAATGTTAGCAAAGACTTATTTAGCTTAGCTTGCTGATTCCTGTGATGATCAACCTGAAGACTTTGCAAAGTTTGGAATGCAAGTTGGGAAAACAATACAGTAGCTTTCTCCCTTGGTTATTCTCCAGTAATGCAGTAGCCTGATTTTGGAGCTAACCTGTTGACTAAAATAGCAAATAGGCTTTTCCTATGTATGCACAAAAGTACTTGCAGATTTAATGGACACTGCTTTCCGTAAACAGTCTATTAAAGGAAAAAAGATCAGCTTGATCTGTTAAATACAAGAAAAGGATCAGATTAATCAGTTCTGGTCACTGACAATTGGTAATCAAGATTGTATTTGCTTTGAGCATGTTACTATTGTAAGAGGATAAAATAAAGACCACAAGAGACTTGGCGTAACTATTGAATCAGCGGGACAGCATGTTGGATTTAATAAAAGTAACAAGCATTCACAACTTAGTAGTAGGATTTGAGCCTTTTAAAATTTTAAATTAAAAGTTTTTTGAATTAAACTATTTGTAAGAATTTGCTAATAAGTTGGCAGCTCCTTATGATTCAAATGGGAGAAGAAGTCTTACTGCAGGAAGAGAAAATTTTATGCATTTCTGTCTAAAGAGAAGCCTGAGATAAAACTGGGAGGGGGGCGGCAAAATAATTTTCTATTAAGGCCTTTAGGAGAGGGGAAGATGAACTGCACAAAAAATGTTTGGGAATTTATCAAAGTTTGAACTAAAAAAATGTATAAAATAAGAAATGTGTAACTTCTTGTTCAAATTGTTGTTATTATTGTTGTTGTTATTGTTGTTGTTATTATTATTATTATTAACAACAGTTTGGGAGAGTATCTTCATTCAAAGATGTCACACAGCATTAGCTTCTGTAGATAACCCTTTTGAAAAATTATTATGTTGCATTGTGTTGTGGTTTGTTTGTTTGTTTTTGTGCCTTCCAGTCTGTCTTGACTCCTGGCAACTGCCTGGACAAGTCCCTGCAGTTTTCTTGGCAACATTTAAGAAGTGGTTTGCTATTGCCTAGTATTGAGAAATAGTGACTGACCCAAAGTCACCTAACTGGCTTTCTGCCTAAATTGGGACTGGAATTCCCTCCTGATCTTCTGGTTTCTAGACTAATGACTTAACCACTACATCAAATTGGTTCTTGTTATGTTCGGGTTATGTTTTATAATTATTTACTTTCTTTCACTATGTGCTGGCTGGTATTGGCTTTGAGGATGTCTAGCCACCCTGTTTTTTGTGGACATTTTACTACTGACCATTCCAAGCCTTTTCCAGTGAGCTTGATCAGATGACATGGCTGAAATAAATTAAGGCAGAACTTTGTGCTTTATGTCTGATTTTATACACTCCAGTTTCCATATAATAGAATATAATAAACCAATGTACAATGCAATAACCTGATTTTGTTGCAGTTACCCTATGTTAAGGTTTGGATTTTAAGTTATGTTTCATGAAAACCTTCTCTTTAAACTCACTTTTGCTTTCGGACAGAATTCATATCTAGCCCATGCAGTAAATAGTCATAAACATAATATGAACATAATAAGAAACAGTTTGGTGTAGTGGTTAATAAAAATCAAACAATATGGATAGAGTTGGATTGAATGGATAGAATTATCAATGAATGGATAGAATTATCACTATGTAGAACAGCGGAAAGTATAACAAAGACATTAAGTATCTCACACAAATGCATTGTAAAATCACTGGAATTTAAGATCTAAATTTGCAATTCCTTGGTTTTGCTTCATCCTCATGTATTATCAATAGACTGATGCTGACCAATCATAATTCTGAGTATGTTCTTCTAAGGAGATTACCATATGGAGGACTGCTTTGTTGGTGTCTCCAAAGTATTGAAAAAGATAATTAATTTTCTTTGGTTTTTGCAAAGAGATGCAAACATGCTGTTCACAGCAAAACAATATGCCCCCGCAAAAGAAAACTAAAGCAGCAATACTATGCTTTGGGGAGTATAGGGGGCTAGGGGGAGTAAAACCTACTGAACACACGAGAGCTCATTCCAGAATAGACATATAAAGGATGTTATCATTAGAGTAATAAAATATACGTTATGGGGGGCGGGAAAGATATCTAGACTTTAATCACTCACCACTGCTATTAGAATTGCAGATTCATTACCACTCTATTCCCCACCACCACATTAGCACTTTTACCGTACTTTGGAGTTAGTGACAATGTGTCCTCAAACTGACGGTTTTATTTTTTTAGTTTTAGTTGAATGGGAATGATTTGCTTGTTTAGTTTGATAATATTAACAATCAGGAAAAGAAAAAAAATGGTAGGCTTCCTTACCCATTAATGCCAACAGAAGTAGGAGCAAGTGAGTTTCACTAAAAGCCTCAAGGCCATGCTGTTTGACTATTTGCCAACCTTCCATGATGGACTGTGCTTGTACCAGGAAATAATCAAGCAAGAAGAATCCAAACTCTCCAGAAAGATTGGGAGAGGGTGACATACCCAATAAAAGGGAATGGAAACCAAATGGCTTGCATAACTGACAAAAGAAATTGGGCCTGGTGCTAACCAACAACAGCCAGGTGGTTAACCAACAAGTTCAAGTGATCTTAGTAACTTCACATATCTTCGAGAATCTCTCCTGATGAAGCCAATTTTCTAGGTTGTCATGAAAATGCAAAAACAACTAAGATCTTATTTTTTCATGCTTAATTTTCTGTCCTCCTGATTTTTTTCACCATCTGTTTTACATTCACTTTATGATTTCGTATTGCATTTGGGAATGGTAATCAAAGCTGAACTCAGCTCCTGGAAATAAATTGACAAGGTAATATAGTGTACCAATATTTCAGTGTTGTCGATATTTAACAGCTTTATGATATCCCTGATAAAAATAGAAAAGGGAACTGTTGCCGTTTTCCCTAAATCATGAATTAGTAATTTTAAACTAAGAGGAGAAGCTCCAAAAGAGCTCCAAAAGAAAACAGTAAAGAAAGCAAAGTGATAAAGCTATAATGGTTACAATAGCAATTACTTGTAAAGTCTCTTTCATGCTTAGTTTTATTCCATATCTATGCAGTTCTCTTGATAATTCTATAGAAAGAGATGGACAAGTGCCTTTTTCTGGATTTTTTTTTTTTTTTACTTCCAAGTCTAATTTACTTCTAAGTCTTAAATTTGCTAGTGATTTTGCACCCAAGTAGGCATAGAGATTGAGAGTCAGTTTGGTTAAGGAGTCAGGTTAAAAACTGGGACTCTGTGAGTTCTGGTCCTGCCTAAGGCACAAAGCCAGCTGGATGACCTTGGAATACCGTATTTTTCGGACTATAAGACGCACCGGAGTATAAGACGCACCTTAGGTTTTGGGGAGGAAAATAAGAAAAAAGCTGATTGGTGGGTGGATGTGATCCCGGAATACCCTCAATCAGCTGTTCTCAGAGGTGAATTTTAGCAACAGGTTCATTGGTTGTGAGCTCTGTGCCTTGCTTTTTTTTCCTGCCTCTTAAGCCTCTGTTTGAGAGGCTTTTTTTCTGAAGTTCCATTTGAGAGGCTTTTTTTCTGAAGTTCCGTTTGAGAGGCTTTTTTTTTTTTAAGTTCCGTTTGAGAGGCTTTTTTTTTTAAAACTCCGTTTGAGAGGCTTTTTTTTTAAAAGTCTTGTTTTTTTTTTTTTGAAGTTCCGTTTGTGTGGCTTTTTTTCTGAAGTTCCGTTTGAGAGGCTTTTTTTCTGAAG
>QLTV01002302.1:1440774-1473579 GCA_003457575.1 Thermophis baileyi | reverse complement strand
TGAAGCTATTCTCCACAGCACCTGAGGGTAGGACTAGAAGCAATGGGTGGCAACTAATCAAGGAGAGAAGCAACTTAGAACTAAGGAGAAATTTCCTGACAGTTAGAACAATTAATCAGTGGAACAACTTGCCTCCAGAAGTTGTAAATGCTCCAACACTGGAAGTTTTTAAGAAGATGTTGGATAACCAGTTGTCTCAAATGGTATAGGGTCTCCTGCCTAAGCAGGGGGCTGGACTAGAAGACCTCCAAGGTCCCTTCCAACTCTGTTATTCTATTCTATTCCTTTTAACGACCCCATAATCCCTTGTGGGGTGGAGTCTGGGCAACTGAATGGAGTTAGCAGAGTGTTTATTGGCCGGATGCCCTTCCTGTCGCCAATGCGGAGTTTTGTTCAGCAGATATATTCTCATTGTGCCCAGAGAGAGAAATATCTGCCTCTACCTAGGATCGAACTCAGAGCCTCCTGATTGTGAGGTGAGAGCTCCACCTCTAGGCCACTGCACCACACAATCTACTTGCACTATGCTTGTCTAAAGTCCAAGCTGCTCAACAACTATCCATGCATCTATTCATTCCTCTTACTGGAAGCAAATCTAGAATAGTTAACTGAAGAGTTGCATTTCTGTGTTTCTAGGCATGAACTATGGCTTTCAACCAGCCCAAATATACAGTATATCCTATTTTTCCAGTCCAACAAATTAGGAAATATGTATGAAATTTCTGGTTGATTATAGTACATAGATGATGGAAGTATATTTTGTGAGATTGAGCTAACACGTTCTGCACTAGAAAGTAATGGAATTACATGTTGCCACTGAATATAGAAATTTTGTTCCTCTGTTCAGAGGATAAGGGCCTCCCATTAAGTATCAAAAAAGCTTGAAGAAACTTTATCAGGGGTGGGCTGCTGGGGGCTTGCAGGGGTTCGGGAGAACCTCTAGCTAAGATTCTGTGCAGTTCGGAGAACCCCCAAATCCCACTCCTGGCTGGCCCTGCCCACCCCACCCTGCCCCTCCCAGGGGTCTCCACACGGCCCGTTTTGGATGCAGGTAAGTGCAGGGCGCATGCGGAGGCTCAGGGAGGGCAAAAAACGGGCCTACTGGAAGTTTGGGGAGGCTGGAAATGGGCCCGTTTCTGGCCTCCAGAGCCTGGGGAGGCAGTTTTTGCCCTCCCGAAAGCTCGAGGAAAGCCTCCGGAGCCTGGGGAGGGCAAAAATGCCCCCCCACCGTGGTGCAGGAGGCCGACTAGGGCACACGCCCACCATGGGCATGCCCACCCAGCAACCAGGCAGAGAACCCCTTGCTAAAATTTTTGAAGCTCGCCCCTGAACTTTATCAATACCTTTCCTGTGGCATACTTATCCAAAACCTTGTTCATAAAGAAGACTGACTTTGTGCTTATTGTGTTGCATAGTGAACCTTGACTACTAATTCATATTCCATGCAGGTGGTAATAGTGTCATAAGACTATTAAACAGGGCAATATACCATCTCTGATGTAATTTTAAACCTATAGCAGTTTTCCTTTAGTTCAAGGGAAAAAAGGGAGAGAGGTACTCTAGATGCTGGGCTATACTGATGAACATCTAAAGTTCATCTCCTTTACTGAATTCTTCAAACTACTGCAATTGTTTAATTATGAAATGCTAATTGGATGCTAACAGATCTCTAAGAATCAGAAGTAATTGCCTATGTCTGCTTATTATCCTAAGGCATAATTTGAGTGCTTCGTATTGACTTAACATACTGTGTAGATGCATACTATTTTCATAAACTCAGTAAGCTTGCCAATTATACTTTGAAATATTGATTCCAATAAAATTATCTGCACATGATCTTCAGCCATGATAAGAAAGGATAAGATCAAAGTGCCACGCTGTATTGTAAATGAGCGAATGTTATGCAGCAAATAGCAATGACCTTTGTCTACAAATGTGATCCCTTATTTCAACAGAAGTAAGCCGTGAGTCAGCAAGATAGAATACATCAAATATTGCAAACAGCTTGTATAAAATGAAAGGACTTTGTCATCACAAACTGGCTTTTTTAACTTGTTATTTTGAGAGCAAAGAAAGAAGTTGTATTAGAAGGCATAAAGTATTAATTTTGATTTAATTGCGATGACATGTGAGTAGAACTGACACAAAACCTTTTTAATATGCAGCTGTATTCCTTGTACCACAGTTAATCATCCCAGCCAGGGGTGGGTTCCACTTACCTTCCCTACCGGTTCGCATCATGACCCCTACTTCACGTCGGGGAAATGACCCTCTGCAGATGCGCAGAAGATTTGCCAGCCGCGGCGACCGGAGGACCGGTTTGGGGGCGTGGACAGCTGGCCATCGTTGCCAATTCGGCGAGCAGGTACAAATTTCCACCACTGGTACAGGCGAACCGGTCCAAACCGGCAGCAACCCACCACTGATCCCAGCAGTTAAACTGGTGTCATGGTCAGATGGTTCCTTCGGTTGCTCCTCCTTTGCTGACCCTATCATCACAAATATTTCTGTAGCCATTACAATTTATTTTGGCTATTCTGCAACTACAATAACATATTCAGATGAAATATTCACATTGTCTTTTTCAAGTACCTTTATTTTGGCAACCTTATATTTTCAGATTTAACATGTGGCATTATTAAAAACAATGACCATTGATGTAAAACCTTCTGATGCCTCTTTCTTATCCTTCATACAGCTTCAGTTTAGGAACATTTCTCTTCCCTCAATAGTTTCTTTCTTTAAAAAAACAAATAAAGGATTATACCCACTGATGGAAATTTGGAACTAAATTTTGCCACACCTGGATGAACAGCCAGTAGCTATTTCCAGCTAAACAAGCCATGTGCCATCTGGGAAGTATCTTGACTCTTTCCATGAAATACAATTATCCTGTTAGTATTTGGAGCTTATTTTGTTTAATTTTGATTGCCATCAGAACAGACTTTTTTTAAAAAAGTGATTTGGAAAGCTACTTTATTAAAATGTTATTTTTGCAACATTATTTTCTCAATGGAAATATAGAATTTTTTATTGTAATTATTTTAACTAAAAGTTTTGAAATTATGCAAAGATTTCCAAGTGTATTTTTATGAGGCTTGGTTCAGGAAAAAATGACACTGGTCATCCTTAATTTGAAAGGAAGTATAGCATACAATTATATTGTGTATAAGATGAATATTCTAATTGCAATATTAAGAATACTCTTAACTGCAATATTAAGTCCCATTACCAAGGTTCGTGTATTACTTATTTCTTCTTCTTCTTCTTCTTCTTCTTCTTCTTCTTCTTCTTCTTCTTCTTCTTCTTCTTCTTCTTCTTCTTCTTCTTCTTCTTCTTCTTCTTCTTCTTCTTCTTCTTCTTCTTCTTCTTCTTCTTCTTCTTCTTTTACATTATTATTACATTATTATTACATTATTATTAGATTATAATATAATCTGAATTGTTATATTATAATTCACATTGTATTATGGAGCAGACCTCACATAAGAGTAGAGTATTCCTCAATCTTGGGAATATTTAAAAAATATTGTTTACTTCTTACTTCTGTGGATTATTTTAAACATTCCTATTTATCCTCTTTAAAATTCAACCCCAGACACTTCATAGTATTTATTTGCCAAGTATAAACTCATTTTTTTTCAATGTTGCCTTACAAGTCAATTCAATAATAAAAGCTGTGAATATTATATAATAAACTTTAATATGCAGACATATATACCATTTAAATATATATTTACTTGAATATGGAACAACACTCAAGTAATTCGCAGATGTGTAACATGGACATTTTTCATGACCAAGTGAACTTAGCCATCATATTCTTAATGAAAGGATTCTAAACGGGAAAATGTAATAAAATTTAAGTACCTGGAGGCAGCTGTTAAAGACTTGACATATTCCTGTTTGTTAAAAAAAACAAACTGAAATAACTGAAATACAGATGAACCTAACTGCTGTATACTTGGTGTGGCAGATTTTATATGCAAAATGTATGTTACCTGGAAAGAATCCAATTGAGGAATCCTTTTCTATTAATTCCCAAGTTTTATGAACATTTCCTGCATATGTTTGCTGCTCTGACATGGCGTCCCAGGGATGAAAAAGTGAAGGAATGATGGATTGAATCAGAGATAGCTTTCAATCTAAAATACTGTAGAAACAATTCTATTAGACAAAAACTGTATAAAGATGTAGCTGAGGTTTTGTATCTGTTTGTATCAGTAACTACCAGTCTTACAACCATCTATGGGTAGAACAATTTCATCAAAAAACCCTGGTAGGCTCACACAACAGAAGGGAAAGCAGGAAGGAAATTTTCTCTTCACCCTCTCCAATCTCTTTCCTGTTAACATACTATGACTCACCCTCCTCAAATCCATTCCCCATGGAGATCAGGATTCAAACTCTAAGTCAATCATGAAGCCAGTGAGTATAAATCAGCCTAACCTACTTTATACAGTTGCAAATATTAGGCATGTTGAGAAGAGAAAAATATGTCTAAACTCACACTCTTTGAAGTAAACCTGGGATAGAAATGTAGTAAATACACGATGGAGTCCAAACCTTTTCAGCTACTTTCTTAGGGACAGTATGATGGCCAGATACCCTTCCCAGCAACCCGTCCTACCCACAGACATATGCAATTCTGCAGGAAAACAAAAATGCAGTGTGACAAGAGGCCTTGAAGCTTTAGTCCACGAGCAATTACCAGGGTCCTGCTTTCCATCCCCAAAACACTTCTAAGAATGCAAACATTTCACAACCATATTTTTAAGCAATTGGAACTAAGTGGACATCATTGGTCATGCCCAGTAGAGTAAATTGGGGACAAGAAAATGCAACTTTCAAAGCCAAAGTTTACTTACCTTGCTTTGGTCATTGTATAATGCAAACCATCCAAATTATTAAATTACAATGAAATTGAATGTAACAGTAACAGAGTTGGAATCTTGGAGGTCTTCTAGTCCAACCCTGTGCTCAAATAGGAGACAATTCCATAGCTATTTCAGGCAAATGGCTGCCCAATCTCTTCTTAAAATAGTGATGGAATATCCACAACTTCTGGATCCAAGCCATTTCACTGGTTTATTGTTCTCACTGTCAGAAAATTTCTCCTTAGTTCTAGTTGGATATCTTTTTAGTAAGTTTCCATCCATTACTTCTTGTCCTGCCATCAGATGCTTTAGAGAATAGGTCTATCTCCTCCTCTCTGTGGCAGCTCCTCAAACATTGATATATGCTAGGCTAAAAGATAACTATTGGCACAACCCACTGAGTTTCATAACAAAGGGTAGAGTTGAGTTTAGATCTCCCCAATCCCAGTCCAAACCTGAGTTGCTCCACCAAACCTCTATTAAAGGCAGAAAAATAATACCTTGGTCTCCACTGAAATCAAAGGGAAATATAAACTAATAAAAATTAAATTATTGCAATTCAAACGTAACAAGCCAAATTATCAAATTAAAATGAAATTAAATGTAACAGTAAAGAGTTGGAAAGAACCTTGGAGGACTTCTAGTCCAACCCTCTGCTCAAGCAGGAGAACTTATATCATTACAAGCAAATGGCTGTCCAATCTCTTCTTAAAATCTACCAATGAGGGAGCACCCACAACTTCTGGAGGCACAACATCTAGATCATTTTTACCAATGCTATTTAAGTGATCTATATTGTTTCTATACGAACTTTTTCCTATAAGTTTTTAGGATAACAGATATCCCCCCCACAAAATCTTTGTATCTACTTCATAAAACTCTTAGATATGCAATACGTTTTATACACAATTTAGCTCTCTAGGCTGAATCATAACTACAATACATCTAAGGATCCATAAATGGAGAACTTCTGCCATTGACTTTATCATACTTAAACCTTCATATGGTCTGCACCTATAGTATCTTAGTGGTGTCCGTTTAATACATTAATGTGATGAAAAACAAATTAACTGCATTTTCATTCTGCCTAATATATTTTTCAACCATTTTCTTGCTTGAAGACAAACTGATACCATCTACCTAACCCTAACTCTATCTATATTTTCCGCTTTACTAAATGATAAAATTTAAATTGAATTTAGCAATAGCAATAACACTTAGACTTATATACCACTTTATAGTGGCGTTCAACCCTCTCTAAGCAGTTTACAGAGTCAGCATATTGCCCCCAACAATCTGGGTCTTCATTTTACTGACCTTGGAAGGATAGAAGGGTGAGTCAACCTGGAGCCAGTCAGGATCAAACTGCTGGCAGTCAGTGGAGTTAGCCTGCAATACTGCATTCTATCAACTGCAGCACCATGGCTCCACTATACCTCTATCTCAAAATGTAAAGGAATAATTTTGAAAAAACAGTAGAAAACAGTAAAAAAAAAATTCTACACTTAGACATGGACTCACGTTTATAGATTTCAGTTTCATCTTCATTATTATAAACTGTTCAATATAATGGAATGGTTAAAAGAATGAAAAACAAAACTTTGATTTTAAAACCAATGTATAAAGCATGTGCTCATTTATAGAAGCAATAGAAGCAGTGAGAACTTTGGGTTGTTCTTTGTATTCCCTAACACTCCATCAAATACTTTCTTTTGCTCATCACTTATGGAATTCAAGTGGAGTCACTAGGAAGATTTTCAGGGCACATAGACTCTCATATCTTGCAGCTGTTAAGAAAACATATTTCTTGTTAGCATTGTGCCAATGTATATGACATCTGCCAACAATTCTCAATTTTTGGAAAAAGACATCTCCCTTAGGCCAACTTCACCTCACAAAACTTTAACAAGAAATGTGTGATTTTTGAAAAATATCAGCAGCTACCATGGAAGGTAGCATGCATGGCAAGGTTTGTACACTAGGCTGGCAAAGTTTTAATTTGGTGACAGTTATTTATACACTGATGAGTTCTTTTCCAGGGATCAATAAATAATTTCATGAACATTCAAGTCTTGAACAAATCATCTCCCCTCAATAATAAGGGGCAAACTTTTACAAGTGCCAGATGCAATTTTTGAAAATCTGTTTAGTTTTGCAAGGAAGTTGGAAAGAGGAATAAAGAAAATATCCACTTTTTTTCCTCCATGGTTTTAAGGCATGGTGAGGAACCTAATGGAGTTCACCTTGGTTACAAAAATGTGCAGTCCATGAAGGTGTGGGACTTCTTTTAGAAATTGATTTCTCGTTTCCTGTTCCCATTAATGGGAAAAAAATGATAATTCAAGTCCCTAGCCACCAGTTAATCATCCTAGCAGTTAAATGGCAATGCCTGCATTTCTGATTACCCATTGCTAATGCACCAAGAAATAAGAAAGAGGGGTTGCCGGCAAAGCAGAAGTTGATAGAGGGAGAACAGAGCATGCAAACATGGTTTGTGTTTAAGAAGTGCTGCATACAGCCGTGGTAGCACAGTGGTCAGAATGCAGTATTGCAGGTTAATTCTGCTGACTGTCAGCAGTTCGATCCTCAGCGGCTCAAGGTTGACTCAACCTTCCATCCTTCAGAGGTCAGTAAAATGAGGACCCAGATTATTGGGGGCAATATAATGACTCTGTAAACCGCATAGAGAGTGCTGTAAAGCACTATGAAGCAGTACATAAGCCTAAGTGCTATTGCTATTGCTTATATGTGCATACGAGTGTTGAATCCACTGGCCCACTGATCAGACAAATTTCACAGCAGTCAAACACATAAAGGGTTGACTAGCTATAATCCAACAAATTGTGGCCAAACTTTAATTTTTTTAAAAAATATATATCTTAAATATGTGCATCATTGTCCTACGGAATTGTAACTCTTTTTCTAAGCAAAGATTTGTGTGACTGCAGCTAGTACTGAGTTTTATGGATACTCATGCTACTGAGACTATCATCTTCTCCATGAATCTGGAACAGAATGTGAAAGAGTCCATATGTACCTTTGTAAATCTTTGGATTTTATCATTTGTTGTATTATGTTAATTATATTATATATTATGTTAGAAATAACTGATACACTGTATTGATTTGCGAATTGAAAAATTCCTTCTATGGGCAAAAGACATTCCTGGAATTCTGTGATTTTTTTTTTAAGTTGAAAAGAGAGCAGAACTGCATGAAATGTTTCATAATATCTTGAAACAGGGGAGGAACAGTTTAAAATACATATAATAAAGTGAGCTAAGACTTTTGGTTATAGTATACAGAGGGATCAATGGGAAATATGTGATTAAAAGGGTTGAAATTTATATTGTGTTATGATTTTAAAAATATTTTAATAAAATGATTGGTACGTGATGCCAGTGAAATTATCCAGAATGCATAAAGGCACAACAAATATTTGTTGGGTTTTAGATCAAAACATTAATGAATTCTATATTTGTAACCATATCAAAGGAAGTTGGAAGCGATTCCTTATTTATTTTCAATTTATTTGGAATAAAGGGTTAGGGTTAGCGTTATTGTTATAGCTTTCCTTGATTTTGAGACCTTGACTTTGACCTAGTGGATCAGGTCACATGACCTCCTGTAGCCTTCCTGTGGTTCATGTAAAAGTTGTCCTCCCTTGAGAGGACAAATCCAACCCTAAAAGCAACAATATTTGCTGAGATAACAAAGCTGCATTTGTCTTTATCTTTTTAAATTTCAGGTGCAGTTTCATCTCCAAATTTAAAACTTGACTCGAATGGAAAAATAAGGCTCTAGCTTAGCCTTTATCCTGGTATTTCAGGGTATTCTTTGGCAAGATTGTTTTTTTTTTAAAAAAAATAGAGAATTGTTTAATCATATGAGCTTTACTTTCTGCTGGGTGCAATCCAGCCACAGGTTTATAGCCTAAGGATCAAATTAGACCTGAATAAACCATCCCATTTCCTCAATTTCTCCATCTATTTTGAATATATTTTGGTGAGATTTCAATGCTTATGAGACCATTGAGCTTCATTTCCAAGAACTTCATTTAATTTTTTTTAGGAATAAAGGCCTATAAAAATATTAGTCTCTGTGGCTAGTTAATTGTTATTTTATTTGGTCACTTGCTTCATTGTTTAACAAAAGAAAATCCCTTATAGCATACCTCAGATAAGAGTGGCCAAGAGCAATAAAGATACATCGAATCACCAAGTAGAGAACCATACTTTTTTAAAAATAACATCTGCTTCCACACTTGTTCAAATTGGACAAACAGGCTGTAGATTGTTTCACTTCATAGCTGGACTGTGTATTTAATCAAACCGAACACTGAGCTTCCAGATAAAGTGGAACTGCTTTGCCTTGCCAAGACTCTGAAAATGTACAGGTCACATGTTGTATTTGTAGCTATAATAGTTATGTTTATCACTTTACTCAAAACTTTTTTTTTTGTGAACTTCAGGGAGAGAGTTCTAGACCAGATTAAAAGAGAAAAGCACCAGAGGGTCAAAAGTTTCCCTGCCTTATATTTTGAATCTGAACAAGGTCAATTCCATTTACTTACTTTGAGGGGGAAAGGGGAATGCTGCAGGCTAGTTAATTTGTTTCAGAAATGCTGCAAATTAACCTAACACCTCTGCTAGATTAAACTTTAAATTGACTTTTACTTTCATTTTAAGTTAAGTACTTATTGAAACCCAACAATATCATGTATCTTAACCATTCTAAAAACATTAGGTTGTGATTTGAGTTCTTGCTACTTAAATGAAGGTCTCCTTGAAGATTACCCATGGCACCCTTTAGAAACTCAGCTAGTAGCACAAAATATGCAAGCTTTCTGATGATATACATCATTTTCCAGGAGTTTATTTCACTTTTCTTTGCCTCTTTGGATATCTGCTTATTTGTGTGTTTTGCTCTTTCATTTGACTTTGTATAAATATCTTTTGATATTCTATTTTTGCATTCACTATATTGGTTTAAGTAAAGCAGAGTACAAATGTCCTGCATAATTTCCCCATGGAAAAGAGCTTCATTATAAAAGAAGGATGGCCTTGTGTGTCCTTTGCACTGGCTGCATTTTTGAACTAACTGAAGGCTCCAAATACAGTTGGAAAAACCTCAAAGATACTTTAAAGAGAGTCAACAGTAAGAGTTCCCTTAAGACTGATTTGGCAGCTAAGATTAGTAGAAGTGAAATGAACAGCTGGTCCGTGCTCAGTTTCCTTTATGTACTCATTAAAAACTATTTCAGCTGTGCTTCACATGGAGTCATTAGATTTTCCTGAGGGAGTTAATCTATCTGGTGAGTAGAGTTCATGTGCTGTCCAAGCAACTTCAAAGACCTAACCGGGGCTTCAGATGAACGCATCAGTTATAGATAGTTAGGTAAGTAATGTTAATGGGCCTCTGATGAAAGCTCATAAAATCTTAATGGCAAGAAATAGACAAATTAAATCAATGCATTAGATGGAATATTCATACAGTGTTAAAAATCCATAACCAAGTATTTTATAGGGAAAAGATTAAAAGATTAAGATTTTTCTACTGCACATTTGCTTTGGAATTCACCCCAGACTAATCTAGATTCATTTTCTTCTAAGGTGTTTTCCAGTCCAGAAAGTATCCTTATCAATGACAAGGCAGTTTTCCAAAACACAGTAGTCGAAGTTTGCCACTGCATTAAAGCACACACTATCCTGGGTTTGAAGAACTACTCTCCTTCTGCAATTCCCACAGAGATTTCTCTCCCCAGCTGAAATTGCAGTTAACTCTTTGCAAAGTTGATGCTGTGACTCTATCAGGAAGGGAGATTAGTGGCTCATTTTCCCTCTCCTATCCTGGGAAACTGATTAAAAACAAACCTACAGTATGTTGTGAATAGTATGTAACAGCTTTACTTCATTAATAAGCAGCATCAACTATACAGATATATAAATAACTACAAAGTAACACATAGGTGTAAGAACTTGAAACCAATGAACAACTGAATTCAATGTGACGATCTTTTGTCCTTTATTGATGGTTTGTCCAGAGCTAGCATGCATTTGTCTCTCAACTTTACTCACACATGAACATGATTTCTAACCACTGACTGCCTTTTTTAACTTTGAAAGATCCTGTCAAATGTTCTTTCCTCCATTGACTAAGGTGCTGTCAACTAGGAATGTGTGCAGGAGCATAAAAAAATTCAAGGTAGTAGGAGTGACTTTGTGACTTAAGTCTCATTCTTTTTAATATGCCTCATGTACATAAATGAGGGTAGACTTCAGTTGAGCCACAAAAAAAGGCCTCACTAAAGAGACTGGAAGGGAGGTATTGTCTGCAAAAAAACTCAAATCAGTTAAAGAGTCTTGAAGTTGGGACAGCAAAGTGCTTGATGTTCTGATAAAGATGTTCTGAAATTGCTTCTTACTCTCTCTGCTAAATGAATAAAGGGGGGGGGAGGGGAGGAACAAAGCTGGTGGCTTTGCCTCTTTCAGTCAGATCCTTCAAACCTGATGACACCCAGATCTATTTCCTCCAAACATTTTGCAAATACAGTAGGGCATCCTAAATGCTTGTCTGCAATTAGTAGACAAGTAGGGTAGAGGAGGAACAATAAATTGAAACCGAATTCAGACAAGACCAAGCTGCGCATTGTGAGTGTCATAATTCCACTTCCAGGAACAAAGTAGATCTGAACGTTCTTAATGGAATGACACTGTTCTAAACAAAGCAGGAATGCATCTGATCGTGCTTTTGTACACACATTTGTCTAGTTTCCCAGACTGAGGCAATAGCCAAGAGTGTTTTTATCAGCTTGAATAGATATGTCCTGTCCCATTATGGAAGATGTTGACTTTAATACTGTGGCGTATCTGCTAGTAATTAATCTCCAGATCTGATTATAATATTCTGCTGTAAGTGGGATGCCCACTGTCTAGCTTGGAAAGTTCAATTGTTAACAAATCTTGGCAGTCAGATTGGACTTGGGAACAATGTGAAGTTACTGTATCATATTACACCAGTGCTTAAAGCACTGCAATGCCTTGATTTGTTTCTGAACAAAATATAAATGCTGGTCCATTTTATATAATTTGTGGAGGAACAACAACAACAACAACAAAAAACCTGGCCCAAGCTCAGTGACATTTGCAGTAAACTACTACTAAAATAATAACGTGCACAATCACTATGTCCAATGCAAGGATGTAAATAAAGATTAGAATGATGATGATAGTAGACACCCTTGCACCTGTTCAGTTTAAAAAAACAAACAAACGAACATAAGAAGAAGATATGGTCTTACAGAGAGTGTTGACATTTTTATCCTAACTGTATAATTAATTAACTGTAAAATTAATTCTGGATGGCAAAAATCAGTTGCTTTCACTGAATATGAAAATCATTTTTTCTTAATTAAACTATATGGTACATTAGTGTAAAGCAGGGCTGTCAAATTCCCAGCCCGTGGGCCAGATGCATCATGCACTGGCCACGCCCACGCCTGGCTTAGTGAAGGGGAAAAAAGTCCCAATACGTCACGTGATGCCGCCATGACGACGTGAGTTTCACACCCCTGGTCTAAAGTAATGTTTTTCTTTTTAAAAACTTATTCAAACAATTTAAATGGAAAGTTAAGAGTTAATAAAATCATATATGACTACATTATATAAAATATGTGCAATAAAATAAATAAAATATACAATAAAACTATAATAGAAAGTAGAATAATAATAAAATTTAAAAATATCAGAGCAGAATTAACAGATCATTAAAAAGTTAATGTAAAAGTGATTCAGGTCAGAGGAAGGAAGGAAAGGAAGGAAGGAAGGAAAGGAAAGGAAAGGAAAGGAAGGGAAGGGAAGGAAAGGAAGGAAAGGAAGGAAGGAAGGAAGGAAGGAAGGAAGGAAGGAAGGAAGGAAGGAAGGAAGGAAGGAAGGAAGGAAGGAAAAAAGTTGTGGACCTGATAAAGTTGACGACATTCTAAAAAAAAGACTAATTAAAAGGAAGGAAGGAAGGAAGGAAGGAAGGAAGGAAGGAAGGAAGGAAGGAAGGAAGGAAGGAAGGAAGGAAAGACATATGTGAGTGTGGGTTAATTGACAAATAGGAATGATCCCTTATTTCATTAAACTTTTCATTTATACAGAACATGTGGCTTCAGATCATAAAAAAGCAAATCTTCTAAAAGTTTTTTTTATAGTTCTGTGTTTTGCCAGATTTAAAATTAAGGAAGTACAATAGTAAGAAATTTAATGAGATTACACTGCATTCTATCCTTCATGTCCTACCAAAATGGTGGTGTTGATAGAACTTCATCTATAGATCCTGTTTATATTTTAAAGGGAAAATATTCCTATTAATTGGAATATATTTGCTTTGTGATTCCTATTTTAGATGATATGGGGTTTTTAAGTAAAAAAAAGTTTAATTTTAATTTTTTTATTTTAGCTACAGGATAAGAAATATTGTCTTTGCCATAACATTGTAAATATTGTATCAGAAAATTGTCTATGGTTACTGATGACTTTTTTTCCTGTTTCCTTTTTCACAGTCATGTCATTTGCTTTGTTTTTTTGCTTTGCAACATGTTTTTGCATTTGGTGAAGAGATCTCATTCTAAGTACTTTTTATATGAACCTCCAGGTCTGTTGAAGTTAGAATGAGGGGGGTGGGGGAAACACCACATTTAAAATTTATTTTATCTAATCTAGTATTTTTATGTGTGTGTGAATATTAATCACTTTTTGACTGTAATACAACCCTGTCAGAGGTTTTACCTGAAAACTATCGGTATATATTTTCTGATCACTGCAGGGAGCTGCCATCCTGACTTCTTGTCCTAGGAGAAAGAACTGAAGGATTAATATAGAAGCCCCTTTTCATTATAGCTCTCTGTTATAAGAATGCTGCAACATTAAGAACTTGAGCCATTTTCTTTTTCCTCTGCATTCAACTTTCATTCAGTGTCTTATAGATAAGATATATTCAGTGTCATTTGACTTGGGGCTGTTGCAGGAGTGAAATTCAGCAGGTTCTGACAGGTTCTGGAGAACCGGTAGCGGAAAGTTTGAGTAGTTCAGGGAACCGGCAAATACCACCTCTGGCTGGCCCCAGAGTGGGGTGGGAGTGGAGATTTTGCAATATCCTTCCCCCAGGAGTGGGGAGGGAATGGGGATTTTGCAGTATCCTTCCCCTGGAGTGGGGTGGGAATGGAGATTTTGCAGTATCCTTTCCCTGCCACGCCCACCAAGCCACGCCCACAGAACTGGTAGGGAAAATTTTTGAATTTCACCCCTGGGCTGTTGGCTACCCTAAGGCTGTGTGACACAGCAGAGCATACATTGTCTGGGTAGGCAGGGAAGGATATAATTTGATGAGAGATTTCTGTGTTTTTAAAGGATTAAATAGGTACATAAGCCCTTTTAACCATAATATCTTGCAAAATGGTCACTGAAAATATTGGCCAGCCTACGCTGGCAGAACAAAATGAAGTCAGGAAACTTCAAGAGGGATGCTGGAAGGCCACAAAAATAATCTCTTGTTTTACATTGCAGACTAGAGGGCTGAATCTGTCTCTTTTTCATTATTGTGAAAACAATTTGTTTTGTTTTGTTTTGTTTAAGTGTTAAGTGGTACAATGTAAAGATAGGCCTCAGGTAGAAATTGGCAAAAGGCCTACTGAAAGATACATCCAGCAGTCATTGCCTGCAACTGCTGTTCATATATCTCATTATCTCAGCTCTTGGCATGCAGCATGCAACTTCCATTGCCTTTCAAGAGTGATACTGAGAAATAAAATATATTTTATGTAAAATATGCAAAATATGCAAACTTGTATTTTGCAGCAATTTGATATAAGGTTAAGTAACTTTACTCAGAAGTAAATCCCATGTGGTCTAAATATTTTATTCCTGAATGATTGCACCTAGTATTGCAACTTATAGGTAATGCTAAATTTAAAACCCCCCAAAAAGAACACATTGAAACTGTCAGAAGCAAAGGTTATCTCTTGTAGCAGAGAATACCTTTCAGAATGTAGGAAGTGAAAGAGAAGAAGAATGGAAAACTGTAGACTGGGTTATCTTCCTTAAACTCAGACATTCTGTTCTTTAGTTTTCAAGAACTGGCTGTTCAGTCATGTCAGTGACTGATGTGCTAAATGAGTCATCATAAAGAATGAAAAAAAGGATTTATGTGAATTATGTATTAACTTCAACTGGATCAATTCAGTGAACATCCTGAATACTATTACAACAGCATTTTACATCAATAAAATATGTCACTTATAAAATTTAAATGCTTCAAACAGCAGAAACTTATGAGGGAATTAATGAAGTAGCTTTCTGTTTCCACCTGTGGATGTTATACAAATGTCACCCTTCTGGGATGTCACAATTTAACTAAAGTTAAAGTTTGATAGGATTTGGGGATCCAAAACATGTAGCTGGAAACAAAGATGATTAAAGTCTCATTTATATTTCTTACAGAACAAGACATTTTGATGGGAATATTACGAAACAGTTAATATATTGGCAAATTATCCATTACCTGCCATTTCACAATATTTGTCTCCTCAGGCAGCCTTGAGTGTTTCAGCAAAAAATATAACATTAGACACAGCTGACAAGACAATGAGGAATTCTCAGCAGTTCTTGCATAACTGGAATATATTGAAAAAAGCTGTTGCTCTGTAATATTTTCATACATTGATACAAAAGAGTCTGGTGAATCAGAAATGAAGGAAATGAAGTCTGATACTATACTATTAGATATATATTTATTAAATAAAAAACAACCATCAGAAGCTACCTGTGAAACAGAGCATTTTATTCATTTAGCAGTATTTTCAATAACTAGAACGCTAATGTTGGTATTACTGGGCTTTCAAGTCACATTTAAGATGATATAATTTGGAAATCTATGTTGTTCAGTCATTAAGTTGTATCCAACTCTTTACAACCCCATGAACCATAGCATGTTAGGCCCCCTGTCCTTCACTGTCTCCCTGAGTCTGTCCAAACTCATGCCCACTGCGTTGATGACACTATCTAACTATCTCATCCTCTGCCTTCCCCTAATCCTGCTTTTCTTTTTTCTTCTTTCTCTATGCTGAACAGAGTTTTTTTTTCCTTTCATCCTTTTTTTTTTCATTTGGTTTCCTTACCTTGCAGAGCCATTCTTTTCTTTCTATGCCAAAGCAACACCCACCCCTTGGAACATTATATGCACCAAATCCATTTAGCCCTGAGTTTGCTCATGCTTAATAGTTTCTTAAAGACCTTTCACAGGCATGCAGCTGGTATGTTGGGTGAACCTATCAACACTTTTTTTGACATTGTTCTGTGGCTTAAAATTAGATTGTCCTTGAGTGCCGTTATGCTATTATTGTGTTATTACTGGTTATTATTTATTGTATTTAATCCTATGTGTAGGGACCAGAGATGCTACTGTAAGCTAGGCAGCTATATAAATTGATACAATAAACAACATGATTAGATTACTGCAACAGATTCTACATGGGGCTGTACTTGAAGATCATCTGGAAGTTATAGTTAATTTAATTTAATTTAATTTATTTATTTGTCAAGCATATATGATTACAAGCAAAGTATAGACAAAGTATAAACATGATTGTATATATATATATAATAGTACAAGCATGATTATGAGTACAAGAAGTATGAATATATGGGTACATTAGGACAGGGACGGTAGGCACGATTGTGCGCTGGTCCAGAGTGTGGTCCAGTGCTGCCCAAGTTGCACTGGCTCCTAGTATTTTTCCAAGTATATTTCAAATGTGCTGACTATTATTTCA
Source organism: Thermophis baileyi (assembly GCA_003457575.1). Classification (NCBI taxonomy): domain Eukaryota; kingdom Metazoa; phylum Chordata; class Lepidosauria; order Squamata; family Dipsadidae; genus Thermophis; species Thermophis baileyi. The sequence continues at coordinate 1,456,891 of QLTV01002302.1, read as the reverse complement.
GAACCCTACAGATTACTTCCAGGACCATCTCTTCCTGTTTCACCAGTTAGCTAGTGTGAAGGAGCCGAGGTGGCGCAGTGGTTAGAGTGCAGTACTGCAGGCTACTTCAGCTGACTGCTAGCTGCAGTTCGGCTGTTCAAATCTCACCGGCTCAAGGTTGACTCAGCCTTCCATCCTTCCGAGGTGGGTAAAATGAGGACCCAGATTGTTGGGGGCAATATGCTGACTCTGTGAACCGCTTAGAGAGGGCTGTAAAAGCACTGTAAAGCGGTATATAAGTCTAAGTGCTATTGCTATTGCTGTTGAACTACCTTCAGATTTCTTTCTTTAAATAAAGCTATCTAGGAAGCCCATGCCTGTAGAACATCCTTTCTCTGAGATCCTGGAAGCTGGTACTCTCTTAGTTTTCAGGAAGGCCATAAAGAACTTACTGTTCTCTCATGCATTGGAATATGGTGAGGTGGAGCCTAGAGATGGTTGTGTTGGATGCATCAGAGGAGGAAGGCTGAGGTACCAGTTTTTTTTAATTTAAGTTTGTTGTTATCAGATCAGTATAATTCTGTCCCCTTGAGTGCAGTCATGTGGTAAATCGCTTAACAATTGCCATGACTTCTGACCATAATTTTGTGTTCAGTTATGGTCACAATAGCAATAGCAATAGCAATAGCACTTAGACTTATATACCGCTTTACAGTGCTTTACAGCCCTCTCTAAGCGGTTCACAGAGTCAGCATATTGCCCCCAACAATCTGGGTCCTCATTTTACCCACCTCGGAAGGATGGAAGGCTGAGTCAACCTTGAGCCGGTGAGATTTGAACTGCCGAACTGCAGCTAGCAGTCAGCTGAAGTAGCCTGCAGTACTGCACTCTAACCACTGCGCCACCTCGGCTCTTCCAAGCTGAGGACTACCTATAGTTTGCTGACATAATCCCCCATTATTTTATGAGTTTAATGAATAGAATAGAATAGAATTTTTTATTGGCCAAGTGTGATTTCACACACAAGGAATTTGTCTTGGTGCATATGCTGTCAGTGTACATAAAAGAAAAGATAAGTTCGTCAAGAATCATAAGGTACAACACTTAATGATCGTCCGGGTACAAATAAGCAATCAAATCATAGTAGGAACCAGTCAATATAAATTGTAAGGATACAAGCAACAAAGTTACAGTCATACAGTCATTTGTGGGAGGAGATGGGTGATGGGAACGATGAGAAGATTAATAGTAGTGTAGACTTAGTAAATAGTTTGACAGTGTTGAGGGAATTATTTGTTTAGCAGAGTGATGCTAAAGGGAAGATATGTATCATTCTGAGTTATGGGCTAGAGTTATGGTTAATGTGCATTTGGGTAAATAATATGTTTAAAGGGGAATGGAAGAAGTATCCCTATCCCAGAGGCTTTCCCTGTATTCTAAATTTTAAATTCTTCTTTATGGAGGCAAATAATTTTGGTTAATATGGCATTACTCAGAAGACATTCCCACTGCATATAATGAGGTCTACCTGTGAGTAAGTATATTTAGACTGTCAAACTCAAAGACATCTCGTACAGAAATGTTGCAATATAGGCAACATTGACTATGGGAGAAACAATGAATATAATACATATTGATTTGAAATTCTGTTCTCAAACTAAGGATGTGAAAAACTTGGGATTGCTAGAGTGTTCCAACATTCCTTGAGGAAAGGAACCTTAACCAGCATCATCTTAAAGCAATTTGTACCAAAAGCTTCATTCAAGAAAAAAAAGGAAAGTCCTTTGACGTCAGTTACCTTACTTGCTCTGAACAAATCCATATTTTCATCATTTGACTTGCTAATCAGTGTTGTTTTTAAATGCTGTAGCTTCACACCAGTGGCAAATAGACATACATCTGAAAAGAATTTAGCAGTGTACATGCTTTTATAAACACATACATTTATTAAAAGCCTTTTCCTGGTTATGACTTTTTCAGAGGCATGGACTGCATAAAAAGAAACACTAATAAAAGTAAAAGTAGAATTATTTGCCCCTCTAAAACACTTTCCAAAAAAACTGTGAATTCAGCAAAAGACCAAGACATAATGAGATTAGTATTTTCAATGTTTCCTTCCATGTTAACTTACCTGTTTACTAATAATAGCCTTAAAAAAGAGTCAGGCAGCCTCCAAATTTGATAAATAAATAAAAACAAATGTCCCATAGTAACCTGCTTATGGATTGAATCTATTAAACTCAAGTTAATTTTCTTTTTTCACAAACAAGGTCTAAAAATGTTTGCAGTTTATTAGCTGCCTATAATATCTAACATTATGGTTATTACAGCAAATCTGATTTGGTGGATTTGCCTAGAAGTAGATGGAACAGTCTATTTATGGCCTTTCTACTCTTTCTACATCTGTTCCATTTTGATTCCATCTTAATATTTTTTCTTCTTAAAAGGATCTAACATAAATATAAATATAATTGCATTTTAATTTTTTACAAGCTGGATTTTCTTTAGGGAAATTTTAAATCAAAGAATGGAATCAAGGTAACCTGCATTTAAAAACAGTTCTTGAGCATGAGTTTCAGAAATGAAATTTCCTTCCATACTTCTTGGTCTTTGGCCTAAGATCAGATGTAGTATATCTACATAATTATAGCATAATTTTTAATTATATTATAGCATAATTAAATTATAGCATAATTTTGATAGGTAATGTCTCTCATTAAAATACTTGCACTATGTAGAGAATGATGATGAAAAGGCATTTGAATCTTTTGCTAGTTAAATGGAGAAATGCTAAGATATGCTCATACCTAAAAGTTATGTCATTTAGTTTTAAAAATAACTCTGGCAAATTCTACACGTGTTGCTGCGGTAAACAAATGAAGTCTGGGAATTTATTCTCTCATTCATAATTTTAAAGTCCAGAAGTACTTCAGTTTTCTCCCTCTTTAATCTTAACACTTCATCATATTTTTTGAGTCTGCTTCCTCCATGCTGTTTCAAATAGTGTGTGTGTGTGTATGTGTGTGTGTGTATGTATGTATGTATACACACACACACACACACACACCCCTATATATATTAGATAGATGGATGGATGATATTATTGGGTTGCCCCCACCCCTTTGGAGTCAGTGTTTCAAAAGTGGTTTGTCATTGCTTCTTTCCTAGGGCTGAGAGAGAGAAACTGATTGTCTCAAGTTTACTCATGGTGTTGTGCTTAAAGTGGAACTACAACTCATGGTCTCCCAGTTTCTGCCCTGATGTCTTAAACACTACATCAAACTGGCTCTCTTCCACATCATTGTAAATGGCTATTAATAATTATTGCTAAATGGATATACAGTATAGGGGAAATTATATTGTATTCCATCTGACGAGATGATAAATGTCTTGCTACAAACTTTTGTCTCCTGTAAACCTCTTATGAGATAATTGAAAATAATTGCCTTTTTAATACAGCATTTGAGAACATTTCAAAGGTGAGAATATAGTTTAGCTACAAAGATGTCAGGCACAAAAGGCAAGGTCCACATGTGAACATTCAATTTTACTAATTTATTTCTAAGATCTATGCACAGGAATTTTCTCAACTATTGGTCAGCACCTAGTTATAGCTAGATAAGGGTAACTGCAATCAGGGGGTGGGGGTGTTGGTAGACTTAATTCATTTTTATTTATTTTTATTTATTATTTATTTTATTTGTCAAGCGTATATATGATTACAGACAAAGTATAAACAAAGTATAAACAAAGTATAAGCATGGTTATGAGTACATGATATTTTACGAATACATGGGTACATTAGGACAGGGACGGTAGGCACGATGGTGCACTTATGCATGCCCCTTACAGACCTCTTAGGATGTCTAAAATGGGGTGAGGTCAATGGTAGACAGTCTAAGATTAAAGTTTTGGGGGTTTGGGGCAGGGGTGGGTTCTAACTTACCTTGCTGCTGGTTCGCTTCCTCCCATGCTGCGTGGCCGCACCGCGTGGCCGTGCCTCATGGCCGCGCCTCATGGCCACACATGCTTTGCGCACGCATGCATGCACAGTGCTGAAAAATCCAAAAAAATCCCCCCTCCAAAAGCCAAAACCAAGATGGCGACACATGCACAGTGCCGGGAACTCGGCTTCTGCGCATGCGCAGAAGAAGAAAAAATTCCAAAAAATTTTTTTTTCAAAAAAAAATAAATCCAAAAAAAAGATGGCGGCATCCACGGACTGGCACAGTGACGTCACCAGCGGGTTGCTACTGGTTTGGGTGAACCGGTCTGAACCCGGAGGAACCCACCTCTGGTTTGGGGAAGAAACTACAGAGTCAGGTAATGTATTCCAGGCATTGACCACTCTGTTGCTGAAGTCAAATTTTTTGCAATCAAGTTTGGAGCGGTTTACATTAAGTTTGTATCTATTGTGAGCTCGTGTATTGTTGCGGTTGAAGCTGAAGTAGTCATTGACAGGTAGGACATTGTAGCAGATAATTTTGTGTGCTACACTTAGGTCAGATCGAAGGCGGCGTAGTTCTAAATTTTCTAGGCCCAGAATTTCAAATCTGGTGGCATAAGGTATTCTGTTGCGAACAGAGGAGTGTAGTACTCTTCTCGTGAAATATCTCTGGACATTTGTGGCTGTGTAATTATTCTAGGCTGAACCCTGTTTTTACTCTTCCCCCTGGCTCTGCCAGTCCTTCTCCTACTTAAGATAGGTTCATTAACTTGACACTGGCATTTAACAGAACACATTTCTGATTCACTGCGTCCATACTGCAAAAGTGACAATATATGACTCAGATATATTGTTTACAAATAGATTGTATTTTTGGCTATACAGTTCAGCTGTGCTGCTCACAATGGCAGTAAGTTTAAAAAATCCCCCTCTTCTGCCTTAGACTGCATGCATTTAAACAATAGCATAGCACTATAATTCTGATACCGGTATTAATGAGAAAATGGAACAGCAGATTCAGCAGTAGAATGTCAAACCTGTTTTCAATTCTTACTTCATACACTGTGCTATATTATTGTCATTATCATCTTATAAACACACATGCACACACATTCATGTAAAGAAGGCTTTTAGATAAACAGTACTATGTACCCACAGTGGAAAATTTGCTAGATGAAACTTTGCATGATGAACTTGTGGTGATTCAGGTGACTTGAGTCATTTTAGACAGATAAAGTGATTTTAAATTTAATGGAGACTCTGGATTTGTAATTCTCTTTTAGTCCATGGACAAAGCTATATTGATTTTGTTTTCTGATTTTGACATGAGCTTGATTACCATTACAGACTTTTCTAGAACCTCTTATTTAATGTCCATTTGTAGGCAAATATAAAGAAACCTATCCAAGCAGAATTAATGTGCTTCCTATTTTCTTCTATTATACCCAAAAAAGAGAAACAGCTGCAAGTATTTAGGTGCTTCTCTGTTATACCCCATGGCTGATTTTTTTTTTTTAAATGGAATATCAAATCTCACATTTAAATGTTAACATCTCCAACTTGAATATGGATCTTGGCTGATTCACATACCTCTATAGCATTCTTTGTATCCAGATCTTTGAGGTTTAGGCTTAGTCCTTATACTTTGTCATGCTCTAATTCAATTTTTAAAAGATTGTTATCTTTAAGAGCTACAAATGTAACCATAGGAGTCCAAAGTTTGTTGAAAGCAAAACAACATCTAAGCTAACATGTCAATGAGAAAAAAAAATGCTTTATCATCTGATTGTTTATCCACATGCAGCATATGCACATGTCTCCTTTTCTCTGTTTAGGGAGGAAGTGCATTGCACACATATCACCCTTAAAAATAGGTGAGATTTTGATCATGCAGCTGTGGCTTCCATCGTTACATTGTTCCCCCTCTCAAAATATCCCTGTCTCTATTTCTGTGAATCTGTAATTGACAGCCCTTTGCAGGGGTGGGTTCCACTTACCTTCCCTACCGGTTCGCATCGCGACGGAAGTGCGCATTTTGCGTGCACGTGCTCGCTTCGCTCGCGCATGCAACTACATCACAACGTGGAAACAACCCTCTGTGCATGCGCAGAAGCCTCTGTGCATGCGCAGAGGGTTCTTTTCCAACCGCGGCAACCGGAGAACCGGTTCGGGGGTGTGGACAGCCAGCCATCGCTGCTGGTTCGGCGAGCGGATGCAAATTTCCGCTACCAGTACAGGAGAACCGGTCCAAACCAGCAGCAACCAACCACTGGCCCTTTGTATATCTTATGGTAAATGATTTTTTTTTGAAGAATAGGAATCCTAATGATTATTTATTTTTTTGTAAATATAATAGCCCCATTATCTGGCTGTGTATGTGTATATATTTATTATATATGCACATACAGTATATAGTATATGCATGTGTGTGTTTACAATATATACCTTAACCATTCCAATAATCTCTTGCCCAAATCTTTCAAAAACCAAAACAGCAATTCATATTTGTACAACTTGGTAGGTATGTCTTGACAAAAGTGCCCTGGAAAATAAATAGCTTGTCGATTATCTCTATTTTAGAATCTATGTATTACTCTCTTATTTCCCTCTAGGAGTAATCGTTTATTTGAAAACCATAAATCAAAAAAGACATTGTCCCTTGTAAACATTGAGATAAAGGAATGTTTTTCTGCCTACCAAAGACCATTTAGTATGTCTCAATAGCCAGTTTTGGGAATCTGGCAAAAGACACGGAACCTGGAATGCAGTAAACATATTGGTATCGCTTCAGTAAACGAATATAATAAACTACAATACAATCTGGTTGAAATAAGGCAGTGATAAGATATACCAAAAGGTCAAATTAAAACATAATTTACAGTTGACAATGTGTTTGCAAATTATATTAATTAATCAAATATATTAATTAACATGGAAACAAACTTAAAATAATTTACATCATTTGAGACACATGTGACTTTAAATATATCCACTATTGAGATAAAATGATGTGAATTTAAAGCATAGTGAAATAATCTCTTTGGTAAATACAAGACAAGCAGGAGACTTAACTGTGCTCTTTGAACCATTCTGGGTCTATCTGATCTCATGTCAGAAGGTTTGAGGGTTGAGCTAAATAATTTCTGGATCTGAATGGGATGATGAAGGTGATGATGGTGATGATGACAACAATGACCATGACTAAAAAGCATCCTGTGAATAACAAGACAGGGGCTCCACAAACACACTAACTTCAGATTTAACATTTTCTTCTACAATATTAAAGAAATAAAAGAATTGTACATACCCCAAACTTACTAAAAACTAGACTATATACTAAAAACCTAACTGAAAGCATTTCTGAATGTATTTAATCCCAATGTCAAGTGATTGCTTGCAATCATAATTTTCATTTGGAGTTGTTCAAAGCATTACTGTGTACATATGAAGAAAAACTCACTTTTCAATTATTTTGTGTTTTCAACTTAAAAAAGTTGTAGAACTTAGTTGTGCTGGTCACTGACTATAATTTGTTTGCCTTGCTTAGCAAGAGCATAAATTCTGCTACTTTTCTCATCCAGTATAGACATTAGCAGTCTCATAGTCACTGTAATGGCAGTATGTTCAGAGAAGTAAATCTCATGACAGTTTGGTAATGTAGGACAAACCTTCATGGTAAGAAGTAAGAAGAAGGGCTAAAATAATCTTTTCCTACAGTACTTCAGTGTAGGCTAGGCAATATGAACTTTCCACAGCACATAGAAAATGGGCCAATGAGGTGAATGAAATATGGAAAAATCTATTATAGGTGCATATTAAATCTACTTACAAAATAAACACAAAGAACTAAAAGTTGTACACCCTCATTTTATTTTGAATGTGTTGGCAGTGTCTATATGTACAGTAGACACTGAAGATGTGTTCTGTTTAATATATGCAAACCCTGCATATTATTTTAAGAGTAGCAGGCAAGCTCTGCTAGATTAAGTCATTGGCCATAAGCATTTTGTGTCTCAAATGGCCTGGATACATTTGGGAAGAGAAAGTCACAAATGGGTTTTCACATATGTGCGAAGAACTTGATCTGAAGAAAAATTTGAACAGATTTCATTACTTTTTTGGTGATATATCCATTTTCAGACAGTTTTTACAGTTTACATGTTTCCCAAGTGTCAGAATGATAGGATATTGTGCTATCAGTTTTCAGCCATCACTTTCAGAAGGGAGCAGAGATTTAGGCCTAGAGAGATGAAGGCCTAGATTGCTGATTTTTCCAACATGTTTTATTGTTCTTCCAAGCATTTTGTGCAAGTGTGACAGGAATTGACTGATCAACTTGTTGCCCAAGCCAGACATTATGGGCTGGCAGAGAGTGATTGGCTCAAAGTCATCCAGTTGGCCCTTAGGGTGATTTTAGAACTCTCCTGGTTTCTAGCCTGCTGCCTTAGCCACTAGACCAAACTGATTCTATGATTTTCCCACATACTTTACTTATATTAGATAGTAATAAATTAAGAAAATGGTAGTAGTCATAATAAAATAGCTCCATTATTAGGAGAAGTATTTTGTATTGATACATCTAAAAATAGTCATTTTTTTTCCTGACAGGTTTTTTAAAATAGGAATAGCACTTAGACTTATATACTGTTCACAGTGCTTTATAAGCAGTTTACAGAGTCAGCATATTGCCCCCCAACAATCTGGGTCCTCATTTTACTGACCTCGGAAGGATGGAAGGCTGAGTCAACTTTGAGCCAGTGAAATCTTTCTCTCACTAGTGTTATAACAAAGCATCTTTGTGGTTGAAACAGTTTATATTCATATTTATATTTATTTCATTTTCTGAAATTGGTGTGTTTCCTTCTGAAGAAAACTGAATAAAGAAATGTTTTGATAAAAAGCCATAAAGGAAAATGGAGAGATTACATTACCTCTATTAAAAACTCCAGTTATTGATGAACCTAGTATAAGAGAAATGGGTTCTGCAACATCTCAGAAGCTTGTAGCTTAGAAAAGAGAATGTAAGAAAGAATGCAAGGGCAGATAGTCTGATCCAATGAAGACAGGACATAGAAGTTCTAGTTCAACCCGCTCAGGCAGGAGACCTTATCAATCATTTATACTATCTCTTTTATATTAGCATGGATACACATATGAACTATTGTAAGATGGAAGGAAGAACATCTTCATAATAAACTGATCCAACAGTTTGCATATTTATATATTTGCATCCTTTGAATAATTGCAAATAACAATTTAAATACTCCTGATTTCTAAGAATCAAATAAAGATCCATAAAGTTCTATTCCTAGATATGCAAACAAGAACCCCAATATAATCATAATTAGTACAGGTCCTCCTTAGAATAAGTTAGTTTTAGACTATAAAGATAAAAGCTTTAAATACTTTAACAGGATCTGAAAAGTTATTTTAGTATAAAAACATTTAAAATATCATAAAGCTATTGTCTAATTGAACTTGCCTAGAGTCACATGTACTGTAGATGAGATGGGTGGTATACAAATTTAATAAATAAAATAAACTCCTGATGAGTAAATGGATGTATCCATGTGTTTTGGAATATGGAAGTGGTTTGGCATTGCCTTAATCTAAAGTTGTTTACTTGTTTCTTTTATTTTAAATCAGCTCCAGAGACTTGGAATGTCCTGGTGGCCTTTCATCCAAGTAAAAACAGCTTCATTTTCATGCATATTTATTTGGAAGTAAGTCCCACCAAACTCAAAGCAACTTTCTCAAAGTAAGTACTGTTGCTACTTACTTGAATTCCTAAAAGAACAAAAAAAATAGAGTGTTGCTCTTCTTTCAAACATTTTCTATTTTGTTTCTTTTTATTGAGAAGCTCCCTTAGCTTTTCCCTAAGTCAGATATGATTTACCAGCCAAGTATTGCAGTCTGCCAACTGCTTGACCCAGTTCTGACTTACCTCGCTGCCGGTTCGCTTCCTTCCGCGCCGTGTGGCCATGCCGTGTGGCCGCGCGCGCGCAGTGCTGAAAATCCAGCTTCTGTGCATGCGCAGAAGCAAAAAACAGCTTCTGCGCATGCACAGAAGCAAAAAACAAAATGGCGCCACCTATGGTGCCGCCGAGAGAGCCGGTTCAGGAGCATGTCCATCGCTGCCAGTTCGGGGAGCGGGGGAAAATTCCCGCTACCGGTTCTAAAGAACCGGTCCGAACTGGCAGGAACCCACCTCTGGCTTGACCACACTTCTTTCTTTTTAATAGACTGAGCTGATTGCTGATTGGTTGAACTGTATAACTGACTCTATCAATTCATTTAGTCACTTTGCTCAGATCATGACCCCAGTGCCTTGAGCCCCTTCCAATTCTTTCGCGCATTTGCTCACTGGGAGTGATCAGGTATAGTCATGCAAATCCAGAAAGCAACTTGTGAGAAATTCTAGGCTAACTGTAACACATTTTGTTACACAATATATTCCTATAATCTTAATTTTCTTAATATTTCAGGAATTACTGAGTAGGAGATTGTTTGGTAGTATAAAATTCTTACTTCATATTAAATATATTCCTCACTTTTTCATTTGTTCACTTCACCATAGGAACTTATCAACAAACAGAACTGGAGATGTATTTAAAATACACTTCTTAAGAATGCTAATCATACTACATAGCTGCAGTACAATTCATTAATGAACAAAGCTTGTTCACAGGACACATCAGTGATTATTGTATACACATTTATCAGTTTGATGGGTCTTATATTGTGGTGCCAACAGTGTATATGCCTTTCTGTCTGTGCTAACCATATTTCACCATCATCCCTCCTTGAAAACAGAAGTGAATGGGGAAGCCTTTGGAAAAGACTTCTGATTTGTCAGAGTCCATGCTGGAATAAATGCAAAGGATCTGCTAAAGCAGGGGTCCCCAACCTCCAGTCTGTGGCCCGGTGCCAAGCCACAGCCCATTCGGAACCGGGCTGCGGAAGTGGTGGGTGAGTGCATGCGCATGAAGCTGCATTTGTGAAAGTGGCGCACACGTGCGTGAAACTACCCCATCTCCTCCACCACCACTTCTACCAGTCTGCCAAGCCAAAAAGATTGGGGACCGTTGTGCTAAAGGGACATAACTCTGTTAACTGTAAACAAGTATGCAACAAATTTAACAGACTAAAATGTGGGCACCTTTCATCTGGGCTTTAAACTGAAACTATTAGGTTGAGGAGATACTTTGAGTATGTCTTTTAGCTGGTGTTGTGGCATAGAAATTTGCCATCTAGAAAGCCAACATTCTACAACTGTGATTGCCAACTGAGAAGAAACATGTTATCTAAGCGTGTACGGAGTTTGAAGAATCTGGATCTGCCTAGAAGGCCTTAGAAAAAGTTACAAAATATTACTGTGACATTTGTTGGAACATTTGTTATCAAGAGAGGACGAAAGAAGTACAAATATGTTCACATGCAAATGTGAATTCTAAGCAATTTCTGAAGAAAGTGATAGGAACTAGTTATTGCAAGGACTATTATTTATTTTAATTGATCCCAGCTGGGCTTGGAAGATAGTCTGGCTCAACACTCTACAGTGCTTGCCAGCAATCTGTCATACATCATTGCTCACACTACTATGAACTTGGCTCAAGGAGGTCAGTAACAGCAAAAACTAAAACTAAACCTACTCAGTATCCAGGCTTGCTTAAAAATGTAGACATGCTGCCAGCTGACTATTCACTTTTCAACTTTGTTTTAAGAGGCCCTGATTTCTTAGAACTGGGGGAGGGATGGGCTGCTCAGCAATGAGATGTTCCACATGTGGAGCTATGGGCAGAGGAAGCTGCTGTGCAAATTTCCAGGCATCTGTTTTTATTAAAGCTCGACTTATTGTGAATTAGACCTAGCAATAAGATTCAGCACGTACCAGTTGATAAAGGTGTGTCTTAGGAAGTTAGGCAATATCTTTCCCACCAAGTATGATCTTCGAGAACATCACAAATTGTTTTAGCAGATTTTTTTTTAAATTAAAATCATTAAAGGTTTCTGGCTATGTATTAGCAGCTTTTATATATTAGGTTTGATGGACATTGAATACCATGGGACAACCTTTTAATAAGCCTGGAACAATTAATATGCATCCTAAGCAATAATCACTAAGTAATGCCTCTTTGATTATAGTGCACACAAAATTGTCTTAGAAAATTATGTTTCAGTTGTTAAGATGCACAGATGCACAGAAGGAAATTTTTCCATCAGTGCTGTCTTGTATCCTTCAGAGTCATTACCCACAGCATTCATGAAACAGTCCAGGCTCTTCCAAGGGACTTTGGGTATGCATTGTTGCAAATGAGAAGAATGGAAAGAAAATCTTTCCCCTTGAACAGTTAAAAATTATCTTAGAATCTAATCTAATTTGAGATGATGTGGAATATTGTAAGGCAAATAGACCTGAAGGTTATGGAGAATGAAAACACTGCCATACAGTCAAGCAATTCTTTCTCAATATGTATGCAGTTTATAGAGAATTAAAAATATATAGACCAAACATATAAATCCAGGCCTACATATTATAGCGCAGTGGTTCTCAACCTTTCTAATGCCGCGACCCCACCGTGACCCCCCCGCCGCTGCGACCCCCCCTGCCGCCGCGACCCCCTCCCCGCACCCTCCCCATGCGGGATGAGGTGACAAACGGGGCGAAATGATCAGCAGGGGTGAAATGCTCCCAGTTCAGCCGTGCCTGCGGGTCGCTGGACAGCTGGTAGCGACGGAAGCGGGAGACTTCGCCCCTTCGCCCGGACGCCGCCATTTGGGTTCTTTTAACCCCTGCGCATGCGCAAAGCATTCTGCGCATGCGCAGAGGGTAGAAGAACCCAAATGGCGGCGTCCGGGCTACCAGCTGTCCGGCAACCCGCAGGCACCGCCGAACCAGGACCTTTTCACCCCTGCAGTGACGGTGGCACCAAGATGGCGGGCTAACGTGCGCGGCGACCCCTGTGAAATGGTCGTTCGACCCCCAAAGGGGTCGCGACCCACAGGTTGAGAACCGCTGTTATAGTGGAATTAATCAGAGTGCTCATGATCCCTTCTGAGTATTTTTATTAGAATAGAAAACATATTTTTTAAAAAATTGTTAACATTAGAATTTTAATTTATACACTGCTTCCTTATAGCGATCAAAGCAGTTAAAGGTACACAGAGTTAACAATACAGTTTTCAAGAATCAATAGTGTGAATATAATAAGATTTCAGGTTTAACATGTCAGTGTAATAATATCATTCAAACACTGAACTAAAGACTAATAGTGTCATCATCTTAGAACAATGATAAATGGACGATGTTGGTATGTATGTAAGTTCTACATATGTTTAGAACATATGTTTAGAACATATGTGTAGAACAAACGTAGTATGTATATACCGTATTTTTCGGAGTATAAGATGCACCGGAGTATAAGACGCACCTTAGTTTTTGGGGAAGAAAATAGGGGGAAAAATCTGCCTTTGCTTTTTGGCAAGGAAAGGGGTGGGGGGAATTCTGCCTACCAGGTATTCATCTGGCTAGTCCTTAGTCTGGTCAGCTTCAGTGCATTAGTTTGCTGGTTTTGAGCACGCGTGCGTCTTTTTATCCCCTGGTTGGGGATAAAAAACAGCTTCTAAAGCACAGCTGATCGTCGGAGAGAGAAGCAATGAGAAAAGCAGGCAAAGCGCGGAAGATCGCTTCACTCGCTAGCACCTCGTTAGGGCTGAAAAAAAGCTTTGAAAAAGCTACATTTATAGTATAAGACGCACCCAAATTTTCAGCCTCTTTTTTTGGGGGGGAGTGCGTCTTAAACTCCGAAAAATACAGGTAAGTTCTACATATGTTTAGAATTAAAAATGTTTAGCTGCTAATATACCTAGCTAAAATCTATTCTGTCTTCAGGATAAATATATTTTTCCCATGTATATTCTCAAAATTCTAGGAGGATGAAGGCATTTCAGATGATCTGCTAGACAGACCTTCTCTGCCACCATCAGTCTGTCATAGAACAATAATGCCTCAGATTTTCAAGTAGAGGAAATTACACCAGTTAAATTTATGGGATAAATAGGTATATGGCAAGCAGGTGAACAAAGAAAACTGCAGCACATATGTATTAACTGACTAGGGAAATCCAATTTATTTGCTGCTGGAAAAGTACTCTTTGTCACCTCTCTTTTAAATGTCATTTCTAGGCCATGCCTTAATATTGGGACCAGGAAGTATTCCCAGAACTCATCCATGAGAAAATATTTATTAACCACAATTCCCTACTTCTCGACATCCTGTCTCTAGTTCTTACCTCAGAGGAAGTGCAGGAAAAGCCCCATTTTAAGCCACTAAGCCACAAATGAGGTCTCGGAATATGAATCATAGGACATCCTTTATAATTTGTCCAGTTCTACTTGGAGCTAATGAACCACTTTGCTCCAAAAAAGTATCATTTGGCATTTATTGAGGAGAATGATCTTCATCTTGAATTTGTGGCTGCTTTAAAATTAATATTTCAAAAGCTTGAATATGATTATGTGGAAAACATTTTTGGAGTATCTTAGTTATGCAAAGGATAACATCTGAAATAATTTATGGGGCATCATATTAAAGAAAAATATGATATAGCTTTGGTTATATTGTTTTCATAGCATACTTTCCTGTATTTTTTAAAAATCAGGTCTCTATAACTTTGGAAGCTGCACCATTAGCCTCACAAGGTTCAAAGTGTGCTAGATAAAAAATTACGCATTCAAGCCCTACATACAACATCCACAATAACTCAGTAGCCTCTAAAATATTTAGACATGTACGGTGCGCAGGAAATTGTAAGTATATTTGGCTGAACAAATAGCCTGTTTTATCATGATTTCCAACAGTAGAAATTTTCCTATGACTTTCATTGAATCTCCTGCCCACATGGAAATTTGCCAAAGACGTGGGATTGTGGGGTAAGAATGTTGAATCTGTACAGGTATTGTTGCCCATGCCTTAACTTCAGCTGTCATGTACTCAAATTAAATAAGGGTTTAACAATATATTCTTGGATGAAGAACCACAGCTTTAAACTTTTTATACTTGTTAGAAACAAGTAACAACAGTTATGCAAGCAGTAAATGAAGGACAACATTTTGGCATAATCACAATATGCTGCAGACACCACGGGTTTAAGGCTGTAACAGAGAGTAAATAAGACATTTGTCTTTTCATTTTTTTGTTTGTTTGTTCAGAAGTGGTTTACCACTGCCACAGGCATAATTTTCATCTACTAATCATCTGAATTCCAGAAATTTGAAGGAAGTATATAGAATATCCTTAGGATGGATTTTTAAGGGTGTATAAATTGCAATGTCTCTGAGCTAAACAAAATTGTAACTCCAGAAATATCCCAGAAGTTGGAAGCAACACTTACATATTTGGGAAGCCTGTTGTCCATAATGCACTTAACTGAATCTGAACTGAAAGTGGATAATAGACAATCCAGTTTTGCTTAAAGGTACACAAAATCATTGTTAACAATAATGTTATATGTTATTGGACACAAATGCAAGTTTCATAACTATCCAATGATTGTGAAACAGACTGGGTTATATTAAATCATTTTCTAATTTATACAGTTCAGAATATAAAATGGCTGCTCTTCTTACATGAGCATCAGGGGTGGGTCCCATTTTTTTTACTACTACTCTGTGGGCGTGGCTTAATTTTGTGGGTGTGGCTTAATTTTGTGGGAGTGGCTTGATGGTCATGTGACCGGGTAGGAGTGGCTTCATGGTCATGTGACTGGACAGGCGTGGCTTCATAGTCATGTGACTGGGTGGGCGTGGCCAACTCAATGTCACTCACGTCAAGGGGTGCCTCGCCTGGCCCCTCCCCTCCCAGCCATTCCTTGTCACACCCAGCCTCAACTGGGTATCTATAGTTCTGTAAAAATGTTGTTCACCTTTTTTCAACTTTATTATCTACATACTATAAATGTACTTTTATGGATCACTGAAAGGAGGAAATGGCTCACATGCTTTGCCCAAGAGTGTGATAGGCAACAGGCCTTTAAGAGGCTGCCACAAAGAAGGGGGGGCAATGTATTTTCCAAAGAAGCAGAAGGCAAAACAAGAAGCAATGGATGGAAACTGAACAAAGAGAAAAGCAACCTAAAACTAAAGAGAAATTTCCTGACAGTGAGAACAATTAACCATTGGAACTGCTTGTCT
>QLTV01002302.1:1403578-1413841 GCA_003457575.1 Thermophis baileyi | reverse complement strand
TAATGATTGTCATAGGGTACAAATAAGCAATCAGGAAACAATCAATATTAATATAAATGCAATGTATAAACAAATAATGATGATATGTACATTTGTTCCGCATTAAAATATTATTAATCTGATGTGGGGAGTTGAATAAACTTGTCTGACCAAGGACAGCTTATATGAGGTTTGTTTGACATTATAAATTATAAATCAGAGGCTCTTGTGAGAATTTGGCTATAAAGCAGTAAGTGAATCTAGCTGAATGATGTTCTTTGCTTTAACTTGTGCTTCTCATTTGTTTTCATCATCATATATTGAATTTAGAATATCTGCCGATGTGATGAACTATACATATTAATTGATGTTAGTATATTAATTTAATGGTTCGGTAATGGTTCCCCCCCCCTTCATGTGAGCAGACCCCTGGTTCAATCAAAATCTCAGCAAGATGGTGAGAGATTAAATCCTGCCTTTATCAATGTTTGTTTGTCAACTTTTCTGATATTCATTCTTCTTCAATTCTAAAATAAATCCAGATAAAAAGTCTACACTGGTTTCTATAGCCAGTGAGATTTATGATATAAGAAAGATGAGGAATATAGGTATCCTTACTTAATGAAGGAATGTGGGTTACCAGGATTGCCATTGCTAAGCCCAATGTCACATCGTTTAGCAATGGCAATCTGGCAATTGCCATTTGTTAAGTGAGGATTGTGGGGAAGGCCCTTTTTGGGTGGCTTCCAATAAGCAAAGTCAGTCAGGAAGTCAGTGGGAAGTTGCAATTATTGGGTGGTTTGCAAGCAGCCTAGCATGGGGATAAATGGCTGCTGTGCCACATTGTAACACGAGTGTGGCCAGGCTAGCAAACTGTGCGGGAGTTTGCTAGTGGTGCACATGTGCCAGGTGGGAATGAATGCAGAAGTGTGTATGCAGATATCAATAATGAGTAATTTCAATTTCATAAATTTTAGTAGGTTCACTCCAAATATTATATTGATATAAAACCACTGCAGTTCATTTAATTTGATCTGATTATTCACAAACCTTGCATAGATTCCCTTCAGTTTCATTGTGGAAAATAAATGTAATGTAATCAATCAACCAATCAACTATTTCACTAACATATTTAACACCTGAAAACTTTCTAGAAAATAAAATGTTTTAAAAGAAATGTAACGAGATCCGTCTTTAATCCTCTCTTTCATTTTTTTCTTTCCCAGGAAGTATTTTAATTTACCACTTTCCTTATTTTTGTATTAGTATACTTTCCTGGTCCTGGGCCAAGTTGCCTTAATAAAAGCAGTTTCAGTGTCAAAGCTATGTAATTTCTGAAACTATGGATGTTCAAGGAATTTTATTCATTTCTATTTTAATGGAAATTCACCTCCAGGATTATCATATCTCTATTCTATTGGAATCTGTATCTTAATATGCAGACTAGATGCATATTAGACTAGACTTAGAAATAGACATAAAGAACAAATGGAATCTTAGAGAAATGGGCTAATACAGTAGGTTAATAATTACAAGCAAGTGATTTTTTTCCCTTTACAAGAAATAATTTCTTTCTATATATAGAAAAGGGAGGACTCAACTAAAACCCTTTATGTATAGTACAGTTTTCCTAGTTTGATCCATTTACGACAGGTATCCTTCAGGCCTACCTTACATATCTTATAAGAACTGTTTAGTTCTTATAAACTCTAACTAACTCCTTTACAACTTCTGATTTTGAGCTCTGTTTGTAAGAAAATGGGAGCAAATTAAAAAATATATAAAAATGATAAATCTTTAGAAACTCTAATTCTTGTAGGAGATATTTACATGAACTGCAATTGATCACAATCAATACAGAATAGAATATTGATAGTGACAACTGTTAGCCTGCAGACATGATAACATCTCCTACTAAAACAGTGCCAAATCCAACAAAGATTTATGGCTGGGGTTTAAGTTTTCACTTATAATATATGCAGTATATCAGAAAGACTAGTGTGAGATGGTTTATGGCAAACATGTTGTTCTTTTATGCCATAACAATTTCTTCACCTTGTGGAAATAGATATATGTACTTTTTCTCCATAAAGTACCAAGGAAAATCAATGGAGGATTTTGGGTTCAAATAGCTTTGATTTACTGAAGACAATGCTCCACATGTACTAATTTGTAGAAAAATAAATTTACAGATAGAAATTTTGGTATCAATCAATTTGGTATCAGTGATCAAATTTTAGATACAAATGTCACGGTAAAACCTCTTTTCACATCATAAATTTGTAAGAGTTGAGATCTATTAAATACTTTTCTTTTAACTAAGGAGCTTTCCATTTTTATTTTTATTGGGTATTTGTGATGGATTGAGGGGTTGCTTCAAGATAAGACTTCTGGTAAAAATAACTACTATATTAAATTGTAATATATGATATTGTACTATATTACATCCCATTTCAGAGCACAGAGAGGACCAAATATCTTTTTGTAGAGGCCCTGTCTTTAAAATATTGCATTAATTTCATTGCTAGCCTGAGGCATCCAGAAAGTCATTTTAGATACCTGATGGAAAAAAGTATTTTTCTCTTATTCCCACAAAAAAACGTGCCAAATGGACAGTCTAGACATGCTATTGATATTCCTATGAAATGATTTTATAACTGATTCATTCTAAAGAACACCCACACTACTGCATGTTGGTTGGTTGCTTCATAGGGCCATCAGTTCCTTGGAAGATTGCTAGTTCTATTAAAATATTCATGCAGTAAATAATGCAGTAAATAATTCAAATAAAGGTTTAAAGGATTAAACCATAATTGATGAGACTAATTGGTGGTTAAAACAGATCAATTTCCCACCAACAGATTGTGCTGGGTGGGAGGAGAAAGGGCAGTAGGCTGATCACTGCCTGAAACTACCCTGCATTGTTTGAAGATAGGAATATTGGTTGGGGTTATTGCTTAAGTATGTCAAACTGTGGGGGTAACACACTTTCCTCCTGACTAAAAGATGGGAAAGAACCCCAATATTAAATTCTGGCATGTGTTTGAAAGAGCAACATGCAGGCCAGTTGAAAGAGGAGAGGAGAGGGAGAGGGAGAGGGAGAGGGAGAGGGAGAGGGAGAGGGAGAGGGAAAGGGAGAGGAGAGGAGAGGAGAGGAGAGGAGAGGAGAAGAGAAGAGAAGAGAAGAGAGAAGAGAAGAGAAGAGAAGAGAAGAGAAGAGAAGAGAAGAGAAGAGAAGAGAAGAGAAGAGAAGAGAAGAGAAGAATCAGATGAGGCGAGGCGAGGCGAGGCGAGCTGAGCTGAGCTGTGGTGGTGCAATGGTTAGAATGCAGTACTGTAGGCTCACTCCAGGAGTTCAATTCTGAATGGCTCAAGGTTGACTCAGCCTTCCATCCTTCTGAAGTCAGTAAAATGAGGAGCCAGATTGTTGGGCCAATATGCTGACTCTGTAAATTTTGCAAGTTATAGGATTATGTAAACCTGAATATACTTTATGTTTAAAGTTTATTTAAGGTGTTCTTATTGTAACAGTGTTTTTAATTTTTTTAAAAATAGAGCAAGGGCAGATTTTAATCCTAAATAAAACTGCTTAGCTCTTTTCAAAGGAAGAGGAGCAATTTGATATGTTCTCCTGAAACAACAACGTCTATGAAATATTACTGCTTCTGAGAAATTGAATTGGAAAACATTGTCACATCAGGATTATAACAGGGAACCAACTGATATATGCCAGGCCTGAAAAGAATATACAAAGGCTCCAATTAATGATGTCCTGTTGAAAAGTGTCTCATTTTGCAGAGTAAGTCAAGTTGGAAGGCCATGAAACAAGAAAGAGAAAAATTGCCAAGAATATCATGACACATTTGAAATCTACATTTTAAGTAGTTCTCATTATTGACCAAACTCTTCTGGTAATGTGTGCAAGATGATAATCTACATATTTTAATCTTTATATCACAGTAAATCCCAGGAATATTAGAGGACTTGTTATATTATTGTAGAACTAATTATTTTATAATATGAATTTTATTTGGTTATATGTTGCTAAGACTGTGTTGTGCCAGATTTGTATGCTAGTCATCATTAAAATATAAATATATTTAAAAAGCCATCATTCCTGAATGCGGTTAACTTGAGCCTCATGAGTTGAGGAAATGGGAATAAAAACACATCTTTCAAACAATAGACAGCTACACTGCTTCCTTGAGAAAAGCTATCAGAACTAACTTTAATTTGTTCACTTTACATAATCTGTGCTTATGGACTGTTTCTTCTCGGGATGGGACAACTTTCTGCTGCCAACTTGCCATGGCCAACTTGTCACAGGACAATTCAACAATTCAATTTAATTATTTAAATATTTAAAACATTATTCCAATTTTTGTCATTCACATTTCATTTTGGTGGAATACAATCATTAAAGAAAGAATGTCAAAGAAGTGACAAAATTAATCCAATCATCTTCTTTCTATCTTATAACATCTTATTTTTAACTGGTGGTTATTTTACCATGCAGACTTAGATTAATCCTTTTGGCACTATTCAAATGGGTATTAATCAAAACCTAAATCTTAGAGCATATTTAAAAATGTGTTTGTGTGTTTTTCTCTTTCTTTGTCATCTATTTTTAACTTAGATCATACTATCCTAATTAGAAGTCTCCAATAATCAGTTCAGTTTGAATGTAGATCAAACTGGAAGCTTGCAAACAGTGTATTATTATTAGGCTTGTGTAATAGCTTGGATCAGTTAAAATTGAATATAAATTATTTGAAGACATTTGAATTTAATTAAAGTTTATGAGATTAAAAAGCAAATTATTGATTCAAAATAGTTCAGGAATCAATTAAAAATATTCATCCATAGACTATAATGGAAAAACCACAGAGGCCTGTAGCTGCTTTGTCTTTCAGCAAATTGGAATGAAAATACTATGGATGGTAGAGTTTTTAAAGAACATTATCCAACTTACTTGTATACTTCATCACAATACATTTTGAAATATTTTTCCTGAACTCTTTTGGTGTAAAAAAAAATGGTGAGGTAAAGATATTAAAACAACAAACAATATGGCTCATGCTGAATCAATTCAGTAAATATTGTGTTTTAGCTAAAAAAAAAACAATTTGTAAGGAAGCTTTCAAAAACTTAAAAAAAAAACAAACACCAGTTTCTGGGATATCAAGCTTGAAGAATGGCCACTGACTTCCGCTTGTGGAACAGTATGCTTATTTTTCTATAATGTTAGCAGAGTTGACAGAGTTGCTTGGCAACTTGAACTTGATGCTTTTTGCATTGGAAGGAATTTCTTCATTTCTGGCAGGACTTCATTGTGTCAGGGTTGAGGCTTATTATGTAGTTAGCAGAGGCAGCAGAAGCAGGATAATGCCATGTGATGCTATACCACAACTCTGAGAAAATTGAAATAGATCACATGAAAGAAGTTGATATGGAGAAATCGATGTTTGTAGACTTCCCATTCTTAAAAACAACACATAAATGTTTGATCAGCACTTATATTAACATGGTAGCCATTTACTCACTGTTGAGATATATAAACCCACCTTCAACCCATAGATTAAAATAAATTTAGCTCTCACGAGTGTAAAATAACAGGACCCAAGAATATTATTATATGAATCAACTTTGAACACGTATTTAAAGTACTGAGAACTTAGTTGAACTCCTCATTAAGCTGGGTGCTCAGAAATGTACTATGACAAGAAGAGAGAGAAGGCAATTAAGTCTTGTGGCTCACCACACTAAAGAAACCGAGAGCTGAGAAAGGAAATGAAATCCAGAGGAACATTAAAAACTTTCTTTTTATCCTCCAAAAGATCTGATAGGAAGAAAGTTTAATGAGGTGAGAAAACCCAATGGCTAGCTGCTCATGTCAATGACAGAGGACTCTTTGCATCACTCAACTCCCCTCTGCATTTTGTAAATATGGAACTGAAGTTGCAGCATTGTCTGCTACCTCCCTGGAAGCAACAAGAAAGCAACTAAATGTGCAAAGTGCCTCAAAGGCCTATGAAGCATCTTAAAGAGATCAATTCAATTTGCTGGTCTAAAGCCGGTCCCTCCTTTGATTTGTAAATCTTCGGAATAACCTTAATTACTGTTAATTTTCTTGTATGGATTTATTCCATTTTTTTTTTAAAAAAGTACTATTTCATAATTGTTGCCTCCCATTTTCATTTATTTATTTGCTAAATATTTGATCAGACGATCGTATATGTTGATATCCCTTACTAATGCAAATAGTTTTTACTGCCTTTTAGAATAGCTAGCAGTTGATAATAACTGCTAAATATGACATATTGAATAGTCCTAGTTCTAGCAGAACAAATGTTCTAAGTGGAATCATTTTAGATTTTTCATTTTATGAAAGTTCTGGCCCAGTGATGGTGAACATGACATCTGTGTCACAGGTGACATGCTATGCCATTTCTGATGACATGACATGCCTCCGGATCCTCTGGAAGCTGGTTGAGATCAAGACCTTGTTCTCATGCAGCCTCTGAGGCAGCCAAGAATTGTGCAAGCATTCTCATGTGATTTTCTGAGGCTCCAGAGGCCCTGTGAGAGCAGAGTCCCCTCACGCAACTTTCAGAGGGTCCAGAGGGGATAGTCTAGAGGAGAGGAGAGTCCAGAGAGGAGATTCAGAGAAGCTCCTTTTGCCTGGGAGAAGGTGTGTGAAATGCCAGCAGAGTCAAAGTAGGCATTTTCTGAATTTCTGATACACTTAGCCCAAAAGATTCACCACCATTGCTCCAGCAATAAATAAATCAAGCATGAATGAGATCTGAATATAGTTAAGCAGCTTTATTTTTTTCTTGTGATTGGCTTTTTTTCTAAAGACAAATGGGGAAATTAAAACTGAATTGGCTCATTACTTGAAGAGAATAATATCCAAATGTGATCACATTTTGTTTAAAACCTTGGCATGGCATGTTACTATTTTTCCAAATTATATAGTTATTTTATTGTACTTTTAATTGAAATCTTGTATTTGCATTTTTTAGGAAAAATATGTGGTTAACCACTTCGCAGCCAATACAATTTTCAATAAATCAAATAAAATCACCCAATTTATCACAAAGTATCATGTCCCCATCATGCTCTTCCTTCTAGACCTTTTGTGTCAGACCTTGGACCTATCACTATTGAGTTAAAGCACTATCCAGCCATTCTTCTGAGATCAGAAAACCATAAAGATATGAAATCTCTATTGTGAATCATTATATTGCTATTGTGTCTCTTCTGTTCTGAGTTACTGCAGAATGTTTTGATTAGTTTTAATGCTTTTCTCTTAAGTCTACCACTAATCAGTTAATAAAGAAATAAATGTTTTTGAATTATTTAGGTAGGTAGATCTAATCAGAATGTCTGGTCCTTCTGATCCCAGTCTTACAAAAATTTAAAATAAATGAATTGTTGGTTCATTTATATATAATCACATACCAATATTATGCAGGTTCCTGTGCTGGCCTCTTTGTGTGCTTCCCCAGATGCCTCTCCAGATGCCAGCTCAAAGGAGGATGAGGCAGTCTCAGGCACATTGGGGGGAGGAGTTGGTAGGATGTCTAGAGGCGGCTGGTAGCTCTGAGTCAGGATCAGCAAAACCAAGTGTGATGAAATGGTGGCAGGGGGAGTGACTGGACAAGCAGCCAGATGAGCATGGGACAATCAAGACACAGCTGAAGCAGGACAGCCCCAAGACTTCGGGTAGAGAAAGTGCACAGTTGCAGCTGGCCAACATGGATGAGGAGGAACTGCCTCCTCTGCCTGATCTGAGAGTACATAGAGCAGAGAGGAGGCAGAAGAAATGGTGGTCATCCCAGCTACTCGTGAGATGGCAGTCTTACCTCTCTTGATGGGATGCAGGCAATGGCTATTTAGCATAGTGAGAGGAAGGGAATGACGCTGGAAACAACACGTCCATGTTAGTGCCTAGTTTTTGCCAGTTTATTCATGGATTTTCCTGACCTGGATTGTGGACTTAGACCCTGGAGTCATGCCTTGACTCTTGGACCTACTTCTCAGACTTGCTTTTGCCTTGGACCTTGATGGTGAAATTTGGTGTGTGTATGTCTTATTTTGTCTCTACTTTATCCTTGCCATGTGGACTACTCCAGCTTCATGGATTTGTGCAGGAGTCATTTCAGAACTGAATTGGGAGGCTCATTGGGGTTGGGGGGTGGGTTGCCTTGTCGCTGGATTGGGATTCCCTGAGGAAGACTTTTGGAGGGCTTGGAAAACCTCAATAAATCCCTTGTATCCTCCATGGTGTGGGAGCAGGACAATTCTATTGTAACATATTCTACAGGCAAAAGATTGGCCATTTGGCCCTGAAAATTCAATATATTACACTCTGACATTGTTATGTATTTTCAAGTGTTGACCACATTACAAGCTGAGTATTTTTTCTTAAGATTTCATAATCCACTCAGTCCATTCTTCACAAAATAAGTAGCTGACTAGTGATGGATGAGGCTAAAAGGAGAGGGCATAGATGATTTCCTTCAAATGGGGCACAATGCCTAAAAGACTTCACATTTCTTTGATGATGCTGTCCGAGAGTGACAAGAATAAAGTAAAAAAAAAATTATTCTGGTAGTTGATTTAAGTTTGTCTCAATCATGGTCTGGGGACAAGATGAAGGAAATGTTGCAGTGGTTAAGGGAGAAATGGCTGAGAAATGATGTAACATGATTGACTAGTATATTACACATAGCAATACACATATTACTAGTGTATTGCCCTCTGGCAATTACTTTATTAATTCCCTTTTCCAGTTTACTATTCTACACGATGGAGACATGTAGTTTATTTTTCTTCCAAACGTAAAAGGGTGATGCAAAATGACTACGTTCATTCTTAATCCAAGGCCAAAGCTTTTTTCCCCAGATTTTCCTAATTAATTTGTATAATGTAGATGTACTTCAAAGAGTACACTAAGCTATTGGCTGTATAAGAAAATCAGGTTCTCTGAAGCAAATATAACAAGTTGTCTACTGCTCATCTTACTAGGCCTCACATTGTTTGCCAACAATAAGTCCAAGTTTGATGTTACCAACTGCCAATTTACGGGAAATGCCCTTGGTAGAAATATAAATCTTTTCCACTCCAGCTGAAATCAGTTCTAATATTGTTTAAACACTGATCAATTTAAAAAAAAGTCTAAACAATCTCAACTTTCAGCCATACACAATCTTTTAATGAAATTCAGAGGTTCGTGTCATCTCCAGACCAAACAGGAAACATATTTTTGAGGATTTTATTTGAATGTTGGTCAAAGAAAAACACAAGTTTTCAAAAATATATTAATTTTTGCAACTGGCACATTTCCTCAAAGAAATGGGAAAATTATTAAGTATGGATTTTTAAAAATCAATATCTATACAGATCAGTTCAGATCACCCTTTAAAGTTATTTTTAGGTTATTGATTTTAATTTTTTCCTTTTTTTTAAGTCATCCTTTTGTTATAATTGTGTGCAACGTAGTTTGCATCACCTGTATACTGTACCTGGGGGTCATATTGTATTCAAGTGGAATTTATTTGTTTTATATGCATTTTAAAATATAATCCAAGCCAGGGGTGTCAAACTCGATTTCATTGAGGGCCGCATCAGGGGGCCGGGGTGGGCATGGCTGGGATGGGCGTGGCCAGGATGGGCGTGGCCAGCTCGACGTTACTCATGTTGGGGCACCTGTGGTGGCCAAGTGTTAAAGCAGGACTTCCCTCAGACCCTCCCTCCCTCTCATAATATATCTGTTAATCCATCTGTTAAACTACTGAAGTTTGCAGATGATACAACAGTGATTGGTCTCATTCGAGACAACGATGAAACCGAATACAGACGGGAGGTTGAACAACGAGCCTTGTGGTGCGACCGGAACAATCTGGAACTGAACACACTCAAAACCGTAGAAATGGTGGTAGACTTTAGGAGAAACCTTCCCATACTACCACCTCTTACAATACTAGACAACACAGTATCAACAATAGAGACCTTCAAATTTCTAGGTACTATCATATCTCAAGACCTAAAATGGACACCTGACATCAAAAGCATCATCAAAAAAGCACAACAAAGAATGTTCTTTCTGCGCCAACTCAGGAAGCTCAAACTGCCCAAGGAGCTGCTGATACAGTTCTACAGAGGAATTATTGAGTCTGTCATCTGCACCTCTATAACTGTCTGGTTTGGTTCTGCAACCCAACAAGGCAGACACAGACTACAGAGGATAATTATAACTGCAGAAAAAACACTTGTTAC
>QLTV01002302.1:1391636-1402552 GCA_003457575.1 Thermophis baileyi | reverse complement strand
TATTCTATTCTATTCTACTCTATTCTATTCTATTCTATTCTATTCTATTCTATTCTATTCTATTCTATTCTATTCTATTCTATTCTATTCTATTCTATTCTATTCTATTCTATTCTATTCTATTCTATTCTATTCTATTCTATAATGCGGCCCTCTTGAGCTCCATGTTCGCTGGCAGAGGCACCGTGGGCTGGTCCTTTGCTGTTTCCAGGGTTTCCAGGGCCAGATCTAAGCACTCCGTGGGCCGGATCTGGGCCCTGGGCCTTGAGTTTGACACCCCTGATCCAAACCTTACTGGAAACCTATAATTAAATTTGAGGCCATAAAATCTAATTCAAATTTTTCACTGAGGACATTATGTAATTTTCAGTGTGTAAGAAGAACAACAAACTAAATATAAATGAAATCAAATACATTTTTTCTAAGTTTCAGCTACTGTTCTAAAGTTCTCATTCTCCTCTTTTTCTTTTTCAGTTGAACTCCTTATTAAACTCCTGTTTGCCATGACAGCTGGATCACTAATTGAATTTTATATTAGTGAAATGTGTACAGAGGAATATAGTAAAATAACACAGAAAAATACATTGATATTGAAAATTATCAGCAAAAATATGTGCATTATGAAAACAGTGTAAAAAATCTGGATTGGAAACGTGTATCAGAAATGTTTATTATTTTCAGATTTTAAATTTATGGTCAGAAAAATGTAAAATTCATCAGAACCAAAACCAATTCACCTTTGCTTATTAGGTTTATTATTTGCACAAATACATTGAGGTTTGAATTACATCATATGAAGTACTGCTATATGAAGTAGTATATCAAATCTGAAAGAAATGTAATTGAAAACAAATTAGTAGAGTATATGTCATTGTTTGTGTGTATATACACACAGACATGAATACACAGCATGTACATATTTATGTGTGTGGGGGGCATGGCTCAGTGGTTAAAGACACTGAGTTGACAGCCTAGATTCGAGACACAAGCACTGCATGATGGGGTGAGCTCCTGTTACTTGCCCCAGCTCTTGAAAACTTAACAGTTCAAAAGCATGCAAATTCAAGTAGATAAATAGGTACCACTGCGATGGGAAGGTAGCAGCGTTTTGTGCACTTCAGTATATAATCATGCTGGGCACATGACCATGGAAAAGGTTTCAGACAATGCTGGCTCTCTTGGCTAAGAAACAGAGATGAGCACCACCACCTAAAGTTGGACATGACTGGACAGGGTAAACCTTTATTGTAAAATATATAAACAATCTAGTTAATAATAGCTCTCTGAAGAATATATATTACAAGAGTCAGTTTCTGACAATTTTGCTAGTCTCTATAACTTTTATAGAGTCAGATATTAAATAAGTAAGATCTATTTGGGAACTTGTCTGGCATGAAAAATAACAGTAAAATCTTCCTTGAGTTGATCATATTCATGGTCAATTCATGCTTTTGTCTTAGAATTAATATGGAGTAGTTTGACATTACCCTTAATGTCTCAGGCTAGTGCATAGTCCTGGGAAGGCAGTATCTAATCCCAGTGTTAACTGCTTAGATTTTTGTCTTCAGTCAAGATAGAAAAGGTGCTACTACTGCCTGTTCAAAGTAGGATCCATTGGCAATTGTTATCATATTCAGCTAGTCAAGAAAGGAGTACTCATACATTACTAAGCCTGACCATATTGCTTGCATTATATTACAATAAATCATCCTTTAGGACAGGGATCCCCAACTCCCTGGGCTGCAGCCCGTTGGAAACTGGGCCATGCAAAATTATCCCCTCTTCCCCCTCCCCGCTGCTACCCCTGCTGCTTGTTCACACAGCCAGAAAGATTGGGGACCACTGCTTTAGGATCATGCATGGGTGACTGCAGGAAAAATGTGTTTTTGGTCTTTCAAATTATGTACTTTTTTGTTTACCTTTTTGTTAGAAGATCCCAGGTCTTTTGTATATAAAATTACTTAACAATAACTTGATTACAAACTGAACACTGGAACCAATTAATCATACTTAATTCTCACCTTGATGTCAGTGGAAAATATTAGCAAAGGCTAGTTTAAGTGTTGCTGATTTTATTGGAAGATAAGGGTAACTAATTTACACTACAAATTCAAATTTTGCTTTCTTGAGAGCAAAAGTTAAGGATAATTACTTATGCAAGTAGGAAGTCCCTATTTTGGGCTCAGCTGAATGATATGCTGACATCTTCCTGGAAAACTGCCTGGGTGACTAAAATATGCTGGCAGAATTGCTGAGAAGAGGTGGAAATGGAACACTTTTTGCAAAGAATTGGGCCAAGGTGGCTGTTGCAGACCCAATTAATTTCCCTAACGTCAATCCATTCCCAGAATGACCAAAATAAAACTGCTAGTAATTCTTTTGCTTTCTCCACTTCTTTTTGTGGTAATAATTTTAGTTTTAAATTATCCTTCCTCCTAAACAACCCCAGAGGGGTTCACACCAGGCCTGTGTGAGGCAGCCACAATTTGCATCAGTGTAGTCCTAGCTATATCTTCTACTAGAAGGACCAGTTCTAGTTTACTCAAGGTACCAGAGAGACTTGTGTGTGTCTGCAAACTACTGGATATACCGGATGGGTCAATCAAGATATAATTCCAAAGGGATTTGTTGCTCAAAGGATGACCAAAGTAAACTGCTTTATTACCTAAGACTGGAGACATCCAGCCATTAAGCAAATGAAATAAACATACCATCTTGAAAATCTAGAGTCATCCCCACAACAATAAAACCATGCCATTGTATTGCATAGCCAGCCAATACTGGTCAGTAGATGCAACCTAGTGAGGGTGCATTTCAGACTAGAAGCAAATCTAGTTCCTGGCAACTTGAAGAAATTTTTCCTTGAAGAAATATTTTGCTTTGTTTTATTCTGCTTCAGGATGTATGCTTATCCTGGCACTTTTTAGTTGGGGGGTGTTTGTACTATTTGTAATTTACTCGTGGTGAAGAAAAACAAGAGGGAAATGAAGTTTTGGGTTAAGGGGGTGGAAATTTTGAAGGGGAAATGGTTGGTCATTTGGCAAAGGTCATAATCCTTTGACCAATTCATGTTTGTACATCATATCAAAAACTCTGCAGAAAAAATAACCTTTTAATGGGCTAGGAATAGTATATAATACTTTGAAAGTGAATGATGCCATGATGTCATAACTAATATTAGCTGAGATTTTCTGCTTGAACATTTGTTTTGTTTTAATTTTAAATTGTTTTAATTTAATTTAATTTTTCATTGTTCTAGGGCTTTGTTTGTTTTACCTCAGTTTTGAGCCCTAGCATTATTGGACAAGTCCATACTATTTTCTTCGTGGTATTTTCAAAGTGGTTTGCTACTGCCTTCTTCTTCCCCAAGGGAGAAAGTCACCCACCTAAGCTTTGTGTGTAAGGTAGGACTAGAGCTCACCATCACCTGATTTCTAATCTGATGTCATTCATCACTACACCAAACTGGCTGTTACATTTTAGGGTTTAAGTGGGCAAAATATAGATTATTACCTCATTTTTCCAGCCCCTGAAGCTCAGCCTAGCTTATCACCAAATTTATGAGTTCTAGGGACTGTAAAAATGGGGTTGTAGTCTACATGTTGCCCACTTTTGCATTACAGTGCAATGTCAACTGCACTACTCCTGCAAAGAAATGTAGATGCCAGGATGAGAATGATCCTATAGGTTGTTCTCTCATAGGCAGCTACTTTCAAACTGTCTATTTTGGCCACCTAAGATTGGGAACTGTCTGGAAGCAATACTTCCTATAAAGAAAATAAGCCTATTATATTGATAGCAGGAATTAAAGACATGTTCAATTATATTTTAAAAAATCAGCTTTAGACTAATAATAATATTAAGGCCACTAAACTTTGCTTCCTCCCAGCAGATTTCTCCCTACTAATGAGCTTTTAAAAAGAACACATGTAAGCATCACCCACTCTGGTGAGTTTCCATCATCTTCAGCACAAACCATCCATCTCTCTTTCCAGCTGTGTCTTGGCATTATTGAAAAAGAGCTAGTGAACTGTTTTGATGCTTGGTTTGAACAGCTGTTTCTTATTAAGGAGATGAAGTACAAAGAAAAAGAAAGAGAAAACCTCTTCCATCATTTATCCCGAGTTAGTTTTCAATGCATATTCTTTCTGTCACTTTACACGAATCCTAACAAGGCAACTTTCAGGTTTCTTAAGAAAGCTACCTAGGAAATTATGATTTTGTTCTAAGAAAGTCTTCTAAAGGATTTGATTTATAGCTTATCTTGGTCATGTCTGAATCCCATATGCAAATGTTACACACTGATCCAAAGAAGCTGACATCCATGGACTTCAACTAGCAGCTTTTATGTTGCTTTCACAGGAAAGTACTAACCAGCTCACATGATACAACAATAGATTCCAAAAACAAAGAAAACCCAAAGCCACACCCCTTCCCCAATGTTTTGTACTTCTTCTCCATTCTAATTTAGTTAATTGGATACAGTTTGGTTGATCAAAACCCTAGAAACAACAGCTTGTTTTAATAAGGTAGGCTGCATAATGTCAAATGAATTGCAAAATGTATTTTGCAACTGACTTCTTACTGCACATTTGCCATGGCTAAGATTTGTGTGCTTATGCATAAAAGGAGAGATACATTTCAACTCATTCACATATTCACTTATGCAAGTTTTTTTAGTGTATAATGAAAATATTCTAATTTAGTCTCGGATCTTACTTTTTCATTCAGCTTTTTGTTGTTTTCAGGGACATTTTGAGCCATCCCTAACTATATCAGAGATTTCCTTAGAAATCTCAGTTTTATTCACTGAAGTGTGAAAAAAGAAAGATAAAGACATTAAAATGGAAGATCCTTGGTGCTGTCTGAGCTTGGTTGTTTTCTTGCAGATGTTCCAAACTAAGTAACATCATTAGTGCTGGTAGGGAGTGGGGTTTGCTCTCAATTTATATTCTAGTGTCTTGCCCTGTCAGTATTGGTGGGAGTGGTCATGGTGGTTCTTTGGTTGGGCTGTTTACTGTTAGCTTGCTTGGCAGTTCCTTGTTGGGGTATTGTTTACTTCTTGACTGTTGGTCTGATGTTAATCTTGGTGTTTATGCTCATCTGAGTGTTGAGTGTTGTTCCTTTTTTGGCTTGATTTGTCTCCTTTGAATGATATGTAGATGCTTTTTATTGATGATTGATTCGTCAGGGTGCCAGGCTTCCGGGAATTCTCTAGCATTTTTGGACTCTGCTTGGTCTAGGATGGTCACAGTATCCAAGCTGAAACTATGGTTAAGTCTGTCCATATGTGCTGAAATTAAAGAGTTTTCGTCATGTCCTCTGACTGCTAGTTGGTGTTCATGGATGTGTTCTCTTAGTCTTCTGCCTGTTTGTCCTACATAGTGGCTGTTACAGATTTTACACCGTATATTGTAGATGACTATTATTTTTTTCTTCTGGGGCTGCTAGGTCCTTTGGTTTACTTAGGATGTTTTGGAAGGCTTTAGTTGGTTTGTGTTCTATGCTGATGCCATGTGGTTGTAATAATCTGTGGGTGGTTTCTGAGATGTTTTTGATATATAACAGCATTATCCTTTTCACAGCTTGTGTTGGTTGTGCTATGTTGGGTTGAATGGTCAGGTACTTTTTGATGAAGTTGTGTGGGCATCCATTTGTTGGAAGATGTTGCATAACTCTTTCCTTTTTCTGAAGGTTTTAAATGCTCCTTCTAAGGCTGCAAAGAATTCTAATTGATTGCTATCATCTGTGTTGTAGTTGAGGCCTTTCTGTAGAATATTGTGTTCTGTGGTGGATAATAGACAGTTGGACATGTTGATCACCCATGTAGGTTCTGGTGCCTCTTTGAGCCTGGGGTTTAGTTTAAGGAGTCAATATAAGTTTTGAATACAGTTGAGAATTTATATACAAAGCAACTCTATTTTTTTCAATCCTGCTGAAATACTTTTTCTCCTACATTTCTGTGACTTAAATATTTCAATTTTTTTAAAAAAACAAATGAGGGGCTTGGTGGTGAAAATGCTTGCCTCCCACTTAGAAGATACAGAGTTCATTCCTAGGTAGTGGCAGATATTTCTCTCTTAGGGTGTAAAGAAAAATATCTCCTGTACACTCCACATGGTGACAGGAAGAGCATCTGGCTAGTAAACACTCAGCTCCATCCAGTTGTCCCAACTCTAACCCGAATTAAGTGTTTACAGGGTTATAAAAAGGGAGATTTTTTTTTGTAAGCAAATCACATTTTGTTTTAACCTTTTCAAATAATATTTTTCTCTCTTGGGGAGTATTTGCTTCATTTACATTTCACGTTAAACATTTATATTTCATAGTTGGGATTTTATATTTCATAGTTGAGATTTTAGAAAAATCAAACCTACAGTGCCCAATCTGGAATCTTGTTCAATATCTTAATGTATTTTCTGGAATCAAATGCAGGACCAAAAGCAAATAACTAAGGCTTACCACAGTATTAGACAGCACATGCTGTTGGGACTCTCTCCAAAGAATATTGAGAGACAGCCCCCACCCAACAAAGGAATGCACTCATATGTATACATCAGGGGTGGGTTCCAACTTACCTCGCTGCCAGTTCGCTCCATCCCGCGCCGTGTGGGCGCGCCTTGTGGGCGTGGGCGCGCTTTGCGCGCGCGCTTTGCGCGCGCGCATGCGCAGCAACAAAAAATCTGAAAAAAAAACAAAGCAAAAAAAAAAAAGATGGTGACCGCATGCACAGTGCCAGAAGTCGGCTTCTGTGCATGCTCAGAAGGAAAAAAAATTCAAAATAATAATAATTAAAAAAAATTCAAAAAAATTCAAAAAAAAAAGATGGCAGCCCCCACAGACTGGCACCGACCGATCCGGTTCGGTGACATCATCGTGACATCACCAGCGGGCCACTGGTCCAAACTGGGAGGAACCCACCCCTGGTATACATCCCAGAAAGGTGGGAGAGACTAATGCATAAATAACAGATGATGTAAGCATACATATTCATAGGTAAGGGGACTCAGGTTACTCTTGCTCATGTTTTCATTCAGAAATTTAAAGAAAAGGACTAAGGCAGTAAAGCAATACAAGAGGGAAGAAAACATCTCCCATGCACTTTGGGAATGCCTGACAGTAGGAAGAAAAAAAAAACATTTCCCATTGGAAATCTATCAGATTATTTTAATGAGATAACAAACGTTGACTTCATATCTCTATATATCAACTTGTTTTAATCTATTTCAGTTCTCTAAGAACTGAGTTTCCCCACAATCCATTGAGGCTTTTGTTTGCTCTAATCTGTCATTGACACTTCCATTTTTATTTTTGCCAGTTCTTGAAAATTTTCCAAATCTTTTATTTTCTGCCCAGAGTTCAGTCTGAATCTCTGCTGTTTAAAAGTAAGATTGCTATAGAAATTAAAAAATAATAATAATTGAATAATTCAACCTATTGAATAATTCAACTTATTCAATCTAAATGGAACTTTCTTATGTGTAAGTTTGTCTGAAAAAATACTCTTTTCTCCTATGTAGTAGTCTAATTGGAATTTCCTTACATCTGTGTTATCATTCCTCAAACTTAGTATTAAAATGCTGCTGAAAAACTTGATGTCTGGTCAATTTCTTATTAAAGTGCACAAGAACATCCCTTGGAAGATTTCTTAATTTTGTAAAATGTGTATTAATCCTATAAATTTTATCAATCTCCGCTTCAACGTTATTTTTCTCCTAATTAAAAAAAAACAGACATAACAACCTTTGTCTAATATCTTCTTCATATTATGGAATTGTTCTAAATCTTAAACCAAATTCTTTTTATCTTAATTTCAATAATGCCAAGTTACCTGCATCTTTCTCCATTCTTCTATTTATAACTTCTATCTTACTTTCAAAACTTCCATTTTGTCAGTAATTTGTTTTTAGTATGCATTCAGTTGCCCTACAAATTCTTCAATCTTTTTAATTACTTCTTTCACATCTTTTGTTATTCCTTCAAATTCTTTTTCCATTTCCTTTTAAACCCATGCAGTCATCTTTTTTCCAAATTCTTTAACCATTGTCTCCAATAAATCTAGTGAAATGCCCTTATCTGCAAGTTGTTCTAGTGAGCTCCTGCTTTCTTGTCCCAATTTAGCAGCTTTTTTTCAGTAGCAGATTCCCATTGTGAGAAAGTGAAAGTATGTCAGTTACTTTGGTAAAAGTGAAAAGAAGTTCTCTCTCTCTCTTTTTTTATTTTCCTCTATCTTTTAGCACTTTAGTCCCAATTAGCATTACATAGTTAGTCTCAGAGTTTAGATCCTTGTTTTGTAAAATCTACAATTATCTAGTGTCCTTAATAATAAGCAATCAGCATTCCTATGAAACTCTAGTCTGTTAGTCTAATTGCTATTTTCAAAGCAGTTTTATCAGGGGAAAAAAATCTGCTTTTTTAAATGTATAAATATAAGTTACTTCTTATAGTCACACGGAATTATACACACTTAGCTGTTCTTGCTAATTAAATACCATCTGGATGAGGGATTTATTCCCAGTTGCTTTAAGGACACAGTTATATTTTATTTCTTTATTTAGATAAGAAGCAAAACATTTTCAAAGAAAAAAAAAATGAAAGTCCAGTTGCATTTTGGGAAAAGCACCTATGACTTGGATGATTGAGAATTTCCATAGACACCCTGGGCCCAGGGCTTTTTTGTTTTTGTTTTTTTGTAATTATACAACAGTCTTTAACCTTCCATTTCTGAATAAAGTGATTAAGAAGTTGGTGGACTTTCAGCTTTAGATACATCTGGATTAAATTATATGGACTCATATGTGTTGGAATTTTTGTGGGGACATTGCATTGAGAATACTTTGATTGCTTTAGTGGAGGTTTACACCAGACAGAGAAATCCTATTGGTGAAGAGAGAGCTGGAGTTTAAGAGTGAGATGAAGCCTATTTTGTATGGGTTGCTATCCTTTCCAAAGAGCAACTTTGCAGTTTGGAGTTAGCTCTTAAACCCCTAACTTCTAAATTTGCAGGTGATAGCCATGGCAGGGAGTTTAGAAACATTTCTTCTGGTCTTCTTCCTCATTTGAGGAGTGCTATTTAGGCCAAAACCATGATGCATATAAGAACTGACATTTTGCATGACACTGTGGTCATGAGGCACATCTGTTAAGGCATCAACTTCTGATTTCTCAACTTTGTGGTGTTTTAGCCAGCCTATATTGCTGTAAACCGGTAATATTAAACCAGCTTTTGTGTGTGACTATAATGGCATATAATTAGGAACCTTCGTACATTGTCCACTTGTTTTATTTTACATAGATCCAGTGGATCAGTTTCCAAGTAAACATAAATGCATGACAGGTTCTTAGTCACATTTTATTTTCTGACATATATCGAAGAACAATTTATTTGTTCATCAAATAGCTACATTATGCAATATAATTTCATATAAAAGGTTTCTGAAAAGAAAGGTTAATCAAAATTCATCATTTCCTTTAGTGTCCCAAATTCTGAAGTTGCTACATCTGGACTACATCTACACTGTTGAAATAGACAGATACTTCAAACAAAGCTTGTATAGTAAAGATATACTACTTAATACCACCCAATAAGGACAGTCATCTATGGTCAAAGAAAAAGCTAAGAGACTAATTTTCTATTGGAAACATTTGAAATGCCTTTTAAATAAAAGTTGCACAAAAGCAAACTTGCTGACTTCAATTCATTGAACCTTTTCACCAACATTGCCCGAAGGGACCGAATTACAGATGGTATTTGTTCCTACTTAACTGAAGCTTTCCTCTTTCAAATGATAATTGATTCCAGTTGATAAGTATGACTTAGAATATGGGAAGGTGAATACTTTTGAAAATGAAAATTATATAAAAACTCCAAACAGGAGAAAATCTCAAGAAATCATTTTATGACAGGTAAAAAATAATAATTTTCATCATGATTTTTACATATGCCCTTACTTCTATGCATATTCTCCACCTGAAAATTATTTTAATTGAAAAGAACACATCGAATGTACTTTATTATGATTTGTCTGTACAAAATATGATCAATATTACAAACACATTTATACTGAACTATTTATAATAAAGTCCTTTCTGTTTAAGGCAATATATATATATGTATATATATATAGTGTATATATTGTATATATTATCTCCCTCAAACTTGTGCCCTCTGTGTTGGACTAAAACAGTAATTTGAACAGCAATCCTCTATGTTGGACCGTAACAACATAGGCCTGTGTTGTTCTGTACTCGGAAATGATGAGGTTGTTGTACAATACAACTGATGAGATTAGAACAGATTGCTTATTTCTAACTCAGATCCTTTAAGGAAGGAAGGAAGGAAGGAAGGAAGGAACCAACGAAAAGAGAGAAACAAAGGAAGGAAGGAAGGAAGGAAGGAAGGAAGGAAGGAAGGAAGGAAGGAAATAAATAACAATAATGGTATATATCTGACATGGAATGAGGAGCTTTTACCACTCATTTTACTTTATAGGTCAGGAAGAAATAATAAAAAATTCAATAAGCATGTAAACTATTGTACATAAATGTGAAATGCTAAATCCAATGAGATTTTAATTTGTTGTGGATTATACCTGTATTTCACATTTTGTATCCCTTAATCTCCTAGCCATACATGTCTGAAAGACAGAAATAATTTGGCACAACATAAAAATAGATCTTATTTATTAGGCTCTATCCCATGATAATTAGATGTTCAGCTTAGAGAGTTTATAAGGTCTCTCTCTCTCTCTCTCTCTTTCCCACTTCTCCTCCCTTCTCCTCCCCTCCCCCACCTCTCTTCTCTATTCCTGAAAGAAATAAGTGAAGAGCAATAAGAGAAATCAGTCTGGTACTTCTTTTAAAAAGCTTGTTTCATGCCAAAGCCGGAAGGGTAGGAAAAGGAGGGGGGATGCTGT